>VZTJ01001091.1:591026-616895 GCA_013397795.1 Orthonyx spaldingii | reverse complement strand
ATGCCAAAATGAAGAAATTAAAAAAAAAAAAAAAAAAAAAAAGAAAAAGAGGGAGTGAGTGGTGGTGATGTCACAAGCATGATCCAAAACCTAGTGGCTTAGATATTCTTGAGATACACATTTCTCTAGTCCATGCACCCCATTTGGACCCCCAAAATGCAATAGAAAGGATTTCTGCCTTCTACTCCTGCATCCTCACACACAGGGTCAACCCAAGAACACTGACAGATAGGAAAAAACCAGAATGGAACATCATAGTACTTCAGATAGACTTTCCTCATCACTTTGTCACATCCAGATTAGATGTGCAGCATGTAAGAGGTTTCAGAAGCTACATACAATAAACATTTTTCATCGTATGAAGAGAGATAGCAGTAAATCTGCCAACTACCATATGTCCAAAACACCAACCAGAAGAGTTAACAGAAAACTCACTTCAGTAGACATAACTCCCTTATCTTCTTCATGGACCTGTCACAGAACGTGTATTAGAAGAGTGAAAATGTGACTTTTGCTGGATGACATTACTTGTAGCGCTAACGTGATTACGAGAGTAACAAATTGGGGGTGTAACCTGCCTTCTTTTTCTTTCAATATATTTGTTCAACCACAGCAATTCTATTACAAAAGAAGAAAACCAGGCTGCAGGTTGCTTCTCAGCAGTGCTTGGGTCACAAAGTAGGAAAATGATGATAACATGACAGGCCTTTTTTGAAAATGAGATATTAGCAATGCCATCATAGAGATGATACATATATATCATATATAAAGTGTATAAAGTGTACAAGACATAGTGCAGCCAATTAATGTATCTAATCTGCATGGAAAATGTCCATTTAATGTATATGCCAAGAGTCCCTATTTGAAAAGGTAGATATTAAATCCTTACAGGAGTTGACCCAGAAGTTCTGTGCCTGGATCGCCAAGCAGAGTGGAAGTTAATCATAAAGATGGGAGAAAGTGGAAATTACTGGCCCACACACCAGACTGGACAACAGAAAGGGGTCTTAAGCAGCCCTCTGAATGTTTAAAAGTTCTGCTACAGAAGGAAAAGACATAATCCCAGTGTGCCTCTAAGCCCTGAGGTCAGTGTTCCTCCCAGAAGCACAAAAGGCAGATAAGTGTTCCCTGGTGCACTCTGGCCACTGTGATCTGCTATATGTAAACCCTGGCTGAGCTGGTTTTGCAGCTATTGAAGATCCTCATATCCAACTAAGAATTTTGGCATTACAGATCCCAGCCCAACACTTAAGAAGAGGAAAAAAAGATACACTAATAACACAGCACTAGATAAGAGTATTTTAACGGGGTTTTTTATCATTTCAAAAAGGTCAGCCAAACTTATTTGCACCTTTTAATAAGAGTCCCCTATGGATTCAAAGAATACAAATTGAACTAGAGGAGATATTATACACTTTTTATATAATTTATTAAAATAAATCATAATTAGTATAATATCATCTGTTGATTCTTGTTATCTGTTCCAGTGAGATAAAAGAACAAATAAAAAAGGTCATTTTAATTAGATGTTTCTTCACGATAGTACTTTTATCAGTACTCATTTCTTAACAAATGCACGGCAACCATGTAGTTTTAGGAAGCAAGCCTGGGAAATAATTACATCCTTAAATAAAATTCAAAAACTCCTTATCCTTTCCTTGTTGCTGGAAGGTGAGAAAACACATAAAAAATGCACAAAGCTGCTCCAAAGACTCCTGCTTTTTGCACGTGATTTTAACAACATATTTATGTGTAAAATTGAAAATGTCAATGTCTTTAAGTACCAAGAGGGAAAGGAGAAGTAATGCTGGACTGAAAAAACAGGATCCATATGGACATATCAATTTATTATTTACAAATCAAATTTTGGGGTTTATTCTCTGATAAGGACTTCAGCTATGAACTTTGGTGAGTCTTTTGAAGATATAGCTGAAGAAAGACTTTGGGTCCGCAGTCCTGCCTAATTTCCACTTAAGCAACGCAAATCCAAGTTACAGTCCTGAGCATCACCATGCAGATGACACTCCACAGACTCCTTACCTTTCTTTACGTGTCCTGTGTGCTCTCTTCTCCACCTGTTGAGCTCTGCAAGAGAGTGTCTGGCTTCCCCCACACCTTTGATGGGGACAGCACGTGCCTGGTTTAGCTTAGGTCACAATGTCCTGGATGAACAGATGAACAGTAATTTTAAAGCCACTACAACTCACTGGCAAAGCTAAACTAAACTGTTGGCCCAGCACTGTTGGGCCCCAGGGTTTGGGGAAAAAATTCCAGGTTGATGCACACACAGCCCCATCGTTAGAGAAGGAAGAGCTGGAAACTGAACTGCTACAGGAACATGACCCCTACAAACCAACAGGCCCTGACAACATCCACCTGAAGGTGTTGAGAGAGTGGCTGCTGTGGTTGTGAGGCTGTTCTCCATGATCTCTGAGTAGTAATTAATGGGTAAAGGAAGAAACTGTCGTTGTTTTATTGCCACACTCCATGCAGGCATTTATGCAGAGACAACCTCTGCCTTACTGACTTCAGTAGCCACAGGACAGCTTAAGACAGTGAAGAAAGCAGTTTTAGAAAGGCAGAAGCAATGGGTCCAGAGGCAAAAAGGGTTGAAATATGATCCTCTGTTTTTCTTCAGCTACAGCTGCCCTTTCTTTTAGCTGGGCTGCAAGGTGAATGTGAAATAATGACAGACAGAAGGAGAACATGTGTGTATAGGCAGCTAATGTGGAAGATTTTGGTCTATAAGATTGTGTTGGTAGATTATCTTCAAGGGGTGGAACACAAAATTTCCCACTAACATAATAGGAGCAGTTAATTTTAAGAACACATAAAACAGAAATAGTGTAGGGAAAGAAGAGAAAATTCGGAAGAGAGAATAAAGGCATATTAATCCATGTCTGGCCTGTAACAAACACAAGGAACTCCATTAAAAAAGTTTAACTTCAGTGGGAAAAACAACCCCAAACCAATCAACTTTAAATAAAAGTTTAAAAATGAAGAAGCAAAGAAATGGCAATTTCACCTTCAGACAAAAGCTATTAAGAGAAAAAGAACATACAGAATGTAAAAGGGTATTTTCTTTAAAAAAACATTTTACATATTTCAATTCTCGTGTTTCCCTTGGGGTTTGCATATTTCAGTCACACAGTTATCCAATTAAAATGAAAACTCTGCATTATCCTTTAGGCGAGGACAGCTGCCAGCTGCTAAGTTTTATAAAGTCTTTAATCTTGTCCATAAATATTTAACAAGAATTGGTTGATACACAAGCCAAAGTAAAGTAAGAAATCAAAGGCATGAGCTCTGCAATAACCTCTGTATTGTCTGAATGGAGATGAACTACTTGAACAAAATTATGACTTTTCCCTTTTTATGTTAAAATTATTATTAAAATGTATTCAGGCAACTTTTCTGATCATTTTCCTGTTTTCTTCTCCTCATGTAATGTAGAAAAGAGAAGCGGAGAACTAAACATTTCAAAACCAAGATAAATCTCTTTTTTCCAAAGTGAATTTACAGCACAGCAAAGTGCCAATCTCTGCCATTTCATCCTGTGTGCTTTAGGTGTTAATTATCTGTTTCTCAAGCACAGCTTTCAATAAAGAGCAGCATCTCCTCATGATGCAGGTGCAGTGAGTCTGCAGGTGTAGCCCACACCAGGGCTTTGCATCATCAGCACCAGCACACCCTGGCACGTGGGATGATGTCTAAAGCCCATGGCAGCAGCAGTGCTCACAGCCTTCTCATTCCCATTGATATTTGACCAGTTTGACAGCCAAAGTCACACCCAGGAGGAAGGAGGAGCCCTGTGATCTCTGTGTTCCCACAGACTATGTGCACAGGAATGTACCTGGGATCAGGGAGCTTCCAAAGGCACATTTTTGAGGAAAACCATGCAACAGCCACATGCCAAGCCAGGGAAAATTGGCAGCTCTTGCTTGGACATAGAATATTCCAACAGCTGCTGAGCTGAGGGACTTGTACACTTATATTTTTAAGGCTACATGCCCTACATAGCCTCCTTTTCCCAAGAAGCAGAGGAACAGCCCTGTTGGCTACAAGGAAATGGTCTGCAAGCCTCCCTGCCAGGCCCAGCCTCCAGCCCAGCGTTCTGTGTGCCCTGCCCTGCAGCAGCACCTTCATGACAAACCCTCAGCAGAGTTACAGCCCGTGGAGCAGCAGCTCTTGGGCTCAAGGGAGTAAAATCAACAACCAGCTCCACATATGGCCATTGCAGGGTTGATCTCAGGTTTTCTGATACCTCTGTTGACGACCAAACCTCATTTCCATGGCCTGGACTATCACCTCCCCAGGAAGGAATTCCAAACACAATAAGGAACAAGCATGACAGCACCTTCCAAGTCCTGTCTACCAGTGATGGACAATCCATGCCCAAGACAGAGAATAACAGCTGCTGACTCACACTTGTAGATCTCTTTTTTCCAAATATTTGCAAACAGAAGAACAAATTTTTGTGTCTAAGGGGATTTTGCCAGATTTCACCTTAAGGAATTATTGTAGTTTAATTTTTGCCAGGATTAAATATACACTGCTAAGCATAATCAAATTGAGAAAAAGTCTTTTATCACAGCCTTCAAAAAGTAATTATTAGAGTGACCAATTTCTTGCCCATTCAATTGTTGGGCCTGTAGAAACTCAGAACTGAGAAACAGCACAGTGAGCAGTGTCAACCTAATAGAAAATACACAACAGCAAGCACTGCTCCTAATCCTATTGATCTGAGAGTAGCTCTTTAAACATCACACAATTTCAATGGGCAGAATACTGAAAACTGTAAGCACAAGACCTCCAAACACAGACTACTGAAGAAGAGGATCACCCAGATGACCTTATGGATCTATCCCTGTGCCAAAAGCAGGTGTTTGTCAGCCATATCCAGCTCAGGTGAGTCAGAGAGATGCTCTTAAACTGATTGGCTTTTACTAAGGCAGCTGCAGCAGATACAAAAAAAATAATTTTAATTTCCAGGAAGACTGTATCATTTAAAATAAAATAATCCTCTGTGTCAGAAAGTCATCCTTGATGTAAACAGTTAGATATTGGAACTGCACTCAGAAAACCTCAGCTGCATATGCTATAAATTGGTAATAAGGCACTCCCTGGCACAATGGAGCAAAGCATGAACTAGAGCTTAATCCTCCTGCTTTCTGAATCAATAGAAATATTCTTCCCAATTTAGCAGGATGGGATGAAAACACTAGAATCAGCTTCACAGAACTGGCAGAGTGAATTGTGAGGGATGCTGGAGATGAAATTAAATGAAAGGGATCATTGCCAGGACCCTTGTGAGGGACAGGTGCTTTTCAGAACTTTGCATTTTCAATTTTAATCTGAAACCTGGAAATAAAGAAGCCCGACTTTTCAAAGCAAGATCTTTGACCATGTTGTTTAGGTGGGAGGCTGGAAGGAAGACAGGCAAAAGAAAAGGGTTCTTGTGAGATTTCTGGAAATTAGAGCCTTGATATATTCAAAATCACCAGTCATTAATGAAAAGTATGACTCATTCTCCCATATCTGTCACTGATGAGTCAAGAAAGCTTGAAAAATTATGGTAGGAAGTACAGGTGACTGCAAGTCTCTCTGAAGTTAATGAAAGCTGCAGAGACTAGGCACAGTGGGAAAAGTCAGGTTATTAATATCCCTGCACCAAAATTTCACATATTTAAAAGTAATTCTGAGGCAGCATTGACTTATCTTCTTCAAGTAATTAAAATAAGGCTTTCAAAATACATCCATGAAAAAATGCTTTAATTCTTCTGAAGACAGACTCAAAGTACAAAGCCTATGGCATATCCCACCCAATCTGTGATTAAAATGCTATTTGAACTTTTGAGTCCTTCACAGGACTGTGAATAATTGAACAAAAGAATTCACTGCTATGGTCAAGGTGAGCAGAACTTGATAAATATTTTCATGGAAGAACTTATCCTCATAAGAAAATTTCATAGCAGAGATTCATCTCTGACATGCATTAATTATAGATGAGGGAGCTCAATGCAAAGATAAGCTAGGCTGGGTACGTACCAGGGAAGACTCAGAAAATCTGCACTTAGCCTATCGAGCAAACCCACTTTGGTCAAAGCAGAGCTCCTCCAGCTCACAAACCCTTAGGGCAGAGTTAATTACAAAGTTCAGACAGAGCAGTGAGAAGTGATGAGCTTGACAATCCCTCTGATGGAGAAAACAATCCAGGGGATACCGGTGGAAGGCTGAACATAATCAACCTGAGGTGAAACGTATCACAACTGAGGAAGTCCGAATGGAAATCAGCGATGTCTGGGTGGAAAGAGCAGGGGCAAGCAGGAGGCAGTCCCATACTTTGCAGCGAGGGGCAGAGGAAAGCAGGAAGTTACTTCTTTTTTTCTATTCAATAAAAACTTTTCTTCAGCAAAAGCTAAGCTTGTGTGCTGAAGGGCAGCGCGACTGAGCACAACCTTTGAACTACACCCTCGATGCTGAATTAGCTGCACATTAGAGCAATGTAACACTGTTGGATGGAGCCATGGCTCCTGCCAGCAATGCTGGGAGTGGATGAAAACACGTGCAGTTCAGCTGGACAGGCTGCCAGGGACACGAGGGGGCTGAAAGGTGTCCCACAGCTCCTGTGGCACAGGGAGGAGAGCGGGAGCACTTCCCCTCCAAGGTGCTGCACTGCCCAGCAGAGCAGTATTTGTCTGCCAGAAGAGAGGCTCAGACATCCCTCTCCCATTTTGGATCTCCTCTGCAGACAGTACAGATAAGATATTGTACAAGACATAAATGACTTGAAGTGCAGGACATATTGGAAATCTATTTTTACCTGATGCTACATCGGAAAAGATTGCAATTAAGCAAATTGGAACTTCTAAAGCAGCACCAACTTCCTTTAAGTGATACTATTACTTTAACTGATTCCTTCAGCAAATAGGCAGCAATAGCCTTTATTTTCTAGGTTCCTTCCCCACAATAGTAATCGAATTCTTGTTAACAATTTTCAGGAGGAAATCTGAACAAACTAATCTCTGATAAAGCGCCTCTGCTCACAGCTGTTCAAGCTGAAGTGTTTCTGAGAGAGACACACATTAAGCCTTGAAATTCTTCCATTTACTATCCTCATGCCAATGAGAAAATGGAACATTTTAATTGACTTTTGAAAGAGTGTTTGCAAACTGCTGACCTAGAAGGAATGCCCTGCAAATCATTTGCCATAGATTTCTTACACGACTAGTGAGAAATCTGTCAGGAACCAAAACAGCCACAGCCACAGCGAGTGAGTAGTGCATAAAGATCAAGGTAAACACTGTTTTTCATAAGCCTCAGCCAGAGCTAAATGTAGCTTTGATTCAGCAGGAACTGAAGCATTTTGCACCACAGTGTCATGCACACCATTTCAGCTTTCCTTGAAAAGGGAAAACCCAGGAAAATAGGAAAATATAAACAGATACAGATGATCTGGTTTATAGTGTTTGCCTCTCAGGTAGAAATTCAGGTTGCTTAAGCAACTATCTGCCTGTTCTCTAATCTGGAGGAACTCTACACAAGTTATCATAAAGCTTAGGAATAGAGTGGATACTCTCATTTCATTCTGAGAAGAATTGATTCAGCATAATTCAACTGCCTTGAACAGACCAGGGCAGCACACCACCATTAGGCAGCAGACATAGATCTGCTCTAATGTGAATTTTCTGTAATAAATGATTTGGATTTCATTCTAAAACTACATTTCTGATAATGAAATGTGCTGTTAAGCTCAGAGATGCTTACAGCTACAGAGGAACACAGAGTTACCCGTAAGGAAAAGCATGGAATTACAGAAGCCACACCCTTGCACTTCCAGACCAGGGGATTACGTTTTGGGCTATCTTGACAGGCTGGATTGCAATACTTCATATTGTGGGCAGAGCATACTTGTGACTAATAATGATGTTTCCCTTCTACTCAGCCCTGATGAGACACATCTGGAGTCCTGTGTCCAGCTCTGGGTTCTCCAGGACAAGACAGGCACACGTGAGCCCATGAATCTGTTATGTGGTGATCCAGCAAACCATCACAAAGACTGCTAAGGGCTTTTAGATACAAGTAGAAGCTGAGAGAGCTGGGACTCTTCAGGCTGGAGAAGGAAAGGCTCGGGGTGATCTCAGCAATGCATAGTAATGACTGATGGGAGAGTAAAGAAGATGGACTCAGACTCTTCTCAGCAGTGCCCAGTGGTCAAACAAGAGGCAACGGCCCCAAACTGAAATACAAAGATATGTATAAATAACAGAAAGTTTTTTCACTCAGAGGGTTCTCATGCCATGGAATAGATTTCCCAGAGAGGCTATAAAGTGTCCATCCTTGGAGCTATTCCAAACCTGACTGGACAGGATCCTGAGCAATCTGCTTTAGCTGACTCTGCTTTCAGAAGGGCAGTTGGGTTGGATTATTTCCTGAGTTGCCTTCCACCATCAGCCGTTCTGGGATTATTGAATTTAACATTTTGGTTAATTGTCTACATATCTTTCAGTGAGGTAATTCAACAAAATTGTGAGATGTCTATTACTTAATTTAAGAAATGTATGTATGCCACTAGGCAGGACACATTTGATGCTGTGTTTGACAGCTGCAGTCAGGGAAATGGTTTTGAAGTACACTTTATATTGCAGTGCATTAGTGTGACTGCTCCTACTGTCTAGGGACTGTTATTAGACAGAAGTACCTGAAAAAATGGATGCCATTGCTTTTTCCAAAGTAATGTGTCTATGAAAGAGTTCAGCCTCTTTGGTAATGCACAAAGAAACTGTAACTCATATTTTATGTATTTTAAAGCTTCCATAATTCAAAGGTACCAGCACTTACATGTTATTGATTATACTTACAGCTCCTAAGTCCTGGGACTTATTTCTCAGAGCCAAGGATCGCTTTTTTTCCCCTCTAATAAATCCATATTTTTCATTGAAGAAGAGCTGCTTCACCCACAGGCAAACACTTGTATTTAGTTGCTGCTTAATAGCAACCACTGCCTTTCTGGTTTTCCCCTTAGCTTTAGTATGATCTCAACAGCAATTCTGTACTGATCGATCTTACTTAAATATAGTGTATGTATGTCTCAAACAGCACAAATATTGAATTACAAAATGCCACCTTCCATGCTGGTATTTCTCTGCCTCGGTTTCCTTTCTGAATCTGCTAGTCTCGTCTATAAACGTTTTTGAATCAAGAAGCATTTCAACTAAGGCACGCAGGTGGACAGAAATAGTAGGAAATATGAACGATAAATCTCTCTCACTTCATGCTGAAAGAAGGTCTTGGCTTCACTCTGCATGTGCATCTTCAGAAAACAGATTGAGATGATTGAACACAGGAAGACTTTGCCGTGGTGAGGAGGGAATATAATCAGGTAGGACTTGAATAAATATATTAAAAAACACACTAAAATGAAACAAAGTCCCATTTTCTCTAGAAAATTCAATATCATGACTAGCCTTCTCCATCGATCTCCTCCCTGTCAGAAGTTTTAAATGCTGATATGATGCCAACTTAGCTGGTCAATATTGAGTGGCTGGGCTTGGGCTTGGTGTGGTCTCATCAGCATTCAGTAGCACTACAGCATTTGCAGCAGGGACGAGACAGGAAGGGGGAGGGAGAGGAGAGAAGAGGAAAAAAGGATTAGGACAAATATTATTTCTTAAATTACACGGTAGGTTTTCATGTTAATGGATATCCCCTTGCAGACTTCATGCTAAGTAAAGAAATTGGCTTAGCATGTACTGAAGACACAAGTATGATTATTTTTGGTGGTTATGCTTTGTGAGGAATCTTGGCAGCCTTATTCCACACAAATATGTAAACAAACCCTTCACTCTGTAAAAAAGCCTCCATTACAGCCAGAACAACTTCTACTATTATTCTCCTCTCTCTGCTCCTGAGACAACACCAGCTTTTCTTGAGCAAACAACACAATCCAAGATCTTAACAGCACCCCAGGGCTGCACCTTTTTTTTTTTTGGTGCTATCACACTTTTTATATATATTTATATTATGGCAGTTTTTTGAGGATTATATGTATTTACTTTCACCCTTAAATCTTTTTCAACTGGGCCAAAAGACTGGTAGTTTATGCCTTTAATGAAACACTAACCTTTTCAAGCAAAAATCCACCTTGCTTAGCACAGTGCTTGGACTGTCACCGTGAACAACCCCACACAGAACTGTCACCTATTTCATCCTGCTCCTCTGGCACTCCCATTGTCTAGAGCCTTCCCAGTCCCACCCTAACCAGTTGTGCTGGCTGCTGGGGTACAGTGCAGTCACAATCTTCCACAGGCTCACACAAAATGTGGTAGGTACAGTACAATTTCTTCTCAAGGATTTATGGCAAGTGCATGCACTGCAGAAGAAAGCAGAGAGAGGGAACTGTAACGAAGATATGGGTTTAGGTAAAGTTCCAGCTTGGAGTTGCACATGGTGTTACTGTGAAAAGAAAAATCCTTTCCATTTAAGTCTCCTCTCTCACTAATATTGCTGAATATATCAAGAGACTTCATTTCAGATTTTGTCACTTAGCAATTTATAAGCACATCTACAGCTGGTTCTATTTGATTACTTCTACCTGTTTCAGACCCTACTTGAAATTTTATAAAATACAATTCCAGCAGTTTACGGCAGATCTATTAAAAGGGACCATAGATTTCTGATTCCCTAGTAGATATTGAAAAGCAATAATTAATAGGCATAAGACAAGAGATTTGTTATTAAAATGGAAGGTCAGGAGCCCACAAATCTAGGTTATATTTCTGGGTTGAGTCTAGGTGCCTGTGGGTCCAAGTATACAATTTCAATTTTGTGTATCTAACTGTCTTTATAAAACGAAGAATTTAATTTGCAGAGGGCTTGCAAAGGTAACATATCATTTATAAAGGTCCTGAAGCCTTCAGGTGGAAGGGCAATCTATTGTCACCAGACTAACAATAGGTGGCTGATAAGTTGAATAAAAAACAAATGAAATGGGAAATATTAGGAACAAAGTTGGGCACAAGGCAATTAGTCAAGGCCAGTTCAGTTGCTCTGATTGCTTTCCCTTTTTGCACACTGAATAAGGCAGGTACCCTGTAGAGAAATAAAATAGGATGTTATAATTAAAGACACCGGACATATAGTTAATGTTGCATGGACAACCATAAATCTGATAATTTTCAGCCTCAAAATACTTGATTTTGCAGCCTAAGCAACTGTCTTAATGAACTGCATTGCTCCAAATAAAAGCAGACTGTTAATATAGGCACGCATCATTTTGAAATGGGAAGAAATATAAATAACATAACTGCATATTTAATTTTTACCTGTCCCAAGCTCATATCCCAACACTTTGTTATTTGTTATCTATCCTGGGGACACACCTGCTAATCCCACAGTTCTGCCTGTGTTTGCCTAAAGTTACTTCTGAATGTAGAGGGTATCACTGAGCCCTGAAAGCCTCCCAGCCCATGGGTCAAACAAGCATTTACCAAAAAGAGAAAGTGGATATTTTCTCTCTACATGCCCCACGTTCTGCCTTTGTGTCATCCCTGACTTTGCTTCTCCCTGAGAAACACCAACCCTGGCATCCACATCCCATGCCACACCCCAGCCATTAGCACCTGGAAAAGTCCCAGGGACTGCATTTAATTCTTCTTTGAACTGAACCATGCCTTTCTGTGAAAGAACAGCCTTGCTCTCTAGAAAGACAGAGAGATCTAAAGCTTACCCCGGCTTGCTCTTTCTTGCACCACTCTCCCGTCAAGGGGGAGGCTGTGGAGGTCACAGGAGGTGCCCGGTTTCCCCGGTGTAACACCCTGGCTGTCAGTGTATTTGCACAGCTGTGACTTAGCAAATGGGTCTAATGCTGAAGGAAACACAAGGAAAGAAATGTTTTTCTTTGTGATATTGGCTGAGCAAACCTCACAGGCACTCTGCTAACAGTGAAAAATCATTCTGACGTGTCTCTTGTCATGGTAGTCAGTGAGTATTATTCTCTGAGTGCAGCCTCGTTGAGAAGGAAGAGGCAATCATTACATAGATGCTTTTTGATCTACAGTGCATTTTAAGGTAGAAGTATGTATTTGAAAATGAGAACACAAAGACCAGTCAGGGAAGAAATGCAGCTTCGTCTGGAATGAAACCAGCAATGGCAAAAAAGACAAGACTATCATGAAATGCTTTCTTTTACAACATGAACGACCAGCTTCAGCATATGTCCTTCGAAAACCTTGATGGCTGACCCAGACCCTACGGAAATGAACAGCAGATTTCCATACAGAACGTTGCTAGTTTCCTCCTGCTGTGACTGCAGGATATATTTATACATTTCTTGCAACAGACACAGTATTTTGTACCTACTGACAATCAGCCACTGTCATTACCCAGCCTGTGGCAGGCTGACTGCCTTCCATTATATATGTAAAATACATAGCATTAACTAGGCTGTGATCTGGCTGCTTTCACCTACCTGTTTATCCTTGTGGATGTGCTGTATGACTGACAGCAGACAGACAGTGTGGGATCCTTCCTAAGTGTGTTTTTTGCCAGGTCTCCTCATTACAATGCTGCAGCTGGACTACACATGGCCCACAAAAAAATGTATATGTGAATGTCCCCATAGCTCTCCAGAATGGGCTGTACCCAGCCTTGTCTTTTGGATTCACTCTTAGATGTTAAAATAAACATTTCAACTTCTTATTCTGGAGAATTGCAGCCATCAGACAGGTGTCCCTCCTGAAGCAGCAGGAGTGAGTGGCAGGAAGCCTTTTAACCTCTGTTGGCATTATACATATTCTCTCTGGAATTAAAGGTAGAAACTGAATAAATGTCTGGAAAGGTGCAGCTGCACTGAGCAGAACAGATGGACTTTCATTTCCCACAGTTGTGTTCCCAGTCCAGTCCAGTCTCATCTCCCCAGTGTCAAGGACAAAAAGAGCACTGGAATTCCTATCTGTAAAGTGCAATGTTGCAGTGCACCAAAAGCAGATATACAGACAACAAACACAACATGTGGAAAGATGCTACCAGCTGTTAATTCAGTTCACAGCTGTATTAGTAGTTTGTAGAGTTTTGCCTGCAAAAAACTGGCATATTTTGAAGTTGTCTGTAGAAATATAGAAGTAGAGCGGAATCACACTGAGAAAAAAGGTAATTTAAGCCACTAAAAAAAAGTTTGGGTTTTTAAAAAGTAGATTCAATGCTAAAATGAACTGAAAAAAGGTTTTTGCAACTTTTTATACTATATTTGCAAAAATGTACTAGTTAACTCTTTTTTTTTTCTGCAAGAAGCAATCGATATGTGCCAAAATTTCCATGCCAATAGAGGGAGCATTTCATTTGTCATTTCAGTGCCTACATTGAGGAGATTTTAGCTTGTGGCACTTTAAAGAAACTTACTCCTTTTCAATGCAAATACTGCTGTCAGATGGACACTCATCAATCAAAGCACCAAACAGCTCCTTTCTTTGGAAAGCCTGAATCATTCCTTTTTATATCAGAACGGAGCTACAGGGAAATGGCTGTGTCAGCTTCCCCACTCTAAGAAAATGTTTGATTTCTTACAAAAACTACGTGACGTGATGAGAACCCACTGTCCATGACAAGTACATGAAGGATGAAGGCACAGCAAGGGAAGAGATGCACTCTGCTGTGCCCCGTGCTGAGATGCAGTGGGAAATTTCTGACCATACATTAAAATCTGCAGGGGTGCTCTGGCTGACTCTGTAGACTCCTTAGGGTCAAAGTCAAAAATCACTTCCTTAGCTTGTTTCTGCAAATTCAGACAAATCTAAGGGGGGGGATCAACAGACTACCTGTTTGAGAAATTGTCTTTTTTTGTATTTAAAAAGCAATGCATATGCAACATAAATATGAAGCCAGAGGGGGCTCTTTTTATTTACAATGTTCTGGTTAACTTTAGTTTCTATGGCAGCAGAAAGGAAAGGGGTTGTTTTTTTCCATACACACCTTCCCAGAGGAACTATTCAACTATCGAATTTAGGAAGATTTATTTAGCTTATTAAAAATATTTTTAATTCTTTGATAATATGCAAAAGGCAATAAAAGATCAACTATTTGTTATCATATCTCACTTTTAACATTTCCTTCAATGTGTCTGCAACTGTATTTTCTTATTGCTGTTCTGTGTTTCAAAAGAGGTGTTTGGAAATACAGCAAGGGCATTTGATTATCCAGCACCAGCCTAGGTCAGAAAATCACACTGAATAATGACACTAAGCTGAGGAGAGTCACAAAATTAATTGCAATTTACATCAGACCTTCAGAAGCAGATAGCTCTAGGTTCATAAGAATAGCATTAGGGTTTGCTAATATAGCTGAAGAGAATTTCTCCAATTAAAAGTATATGCATTTACAATTTCTACTTCTGTGTCTGCTAGCAAAAGCTATAATCACCAACTTATGTTGCAGATAAGGAAAGTTACATTCTAACCTGTTTGGGTTAGGTAAAAAGTGGCAGACAAAAGAAATGAGAGTCCACTTTAATTTTCCACCTTACAGCCAGGCATGAGTGGCCAAGTTCAAGGACTCCAAAACTGTGATCTCTGTACATTAGAAGACCAATATATTCTCACATGGCACAATATGTAGAACCATGGCAAAAAAAGCAATGCAGCCTGGCAATCAGCAGTGGTGAACTACTACAAGGGCAGGTTTAGGGTATCAGCTCAGGATTGTTTAGATGGTTAGGCACTTGGAAATCAGTCTTAATTCCACTGAAGTCAACAATTATGCTTCTCTTCACGTCCATGGCAGAGATTTGACACTTTGACTAAATAGTTTCCTTGTTGTTGACAGTCTTTTACAGTAAAATGCATCAAGCTGCACAGCTTCCCAGCACCAGAGGTGTGTCTATATATAACCAACATCTGCTCAAACTTGTGCTCAACCCAAACCTCTACTGTGTCCACACTGTGTGGCCACAATTTGGGTTTAAATCTGCATAATCCCTCGATGTGTACTGAAAGAAGACAGTGGGAAAAGCTGGATATCTGGTAGCCCTTAGCACAAGTCCAACTGCATCAATATCCAGTGTTGATAGGACAGATATGCTACACTTCAGCCCTGCTGCCACATGTTCCACTTCCTCTTGTAGCAGGGGCTAACATCAAGAAGACTTCTCATCTACAAGGTCTTTCCTGGGACCCTTTTGTGTGCACATGAACAAATATTGCAAGGACTCCTGCAAGTGCAGGCTGTAGGCAACAATCTACACACACACACCATATGCACTGCTCAAGTTTTACCTTCCTCTCTTGGCAGAACCCCTTAAATTCACAGGACAAGCAGCTTTGATTAAGTGAAGAAATTTCTCTGTATATCCATCCCACACCTTGCAGCACCTCTTCCCCTTCTCTGCAGCACCAGAATAATATCTGGAACAGGGCAAGTAAATAAAGGCCATATATTATCTTTGGTGTTTTCAGGGGGATTCAGTCACATGAAAATATTAGCATTTGCATGGTCTTGAGTCAAAGAACATTGTTATATGGAATTTACACCCTCTACTCATAATTCTTTGCAAACCTGGCCTTATAACCTTCAATTCTGATTCCCCAAATATTTACACCGATAAGCAGTTTCTGGGATAATTGAGTTTTGCTCAAAATGCAAAATTCCACATTTGAAACACAGTTCAGCTATCCACACATCTGTGTCAAAAGTGCTGCTCAGTTTGGAGCACTGCTTTTATCACACCAACGCACTAAAAACATAACATTTCTTTTTATTCCAGGATGCCATATTGTTGAAATGTGCTCTGAGAAATTCCACTGGACAAGCACTGTCCCGTGAAGCCTTTCAGTTCTGCAACTGCTTCATTGCAAGGCTCTCCAGGTACAAAGAAAAGTGGCACCTCACTCCCATTGACTGCACTGTGAATTACACTTCATTCTTTACAAACCTCTCTTGTTCCTCTCTGAGATGGAAACTGTCCAGTTTCTGCTGGAGAAAGAAGAAACCTGGATTTAAAAGGTAGCAAAGTGGTTATTTGCCTTTTTCCCTGTCTACTGAGCACTGCACCAGAGATGTTCTAAAGTCAGATGAAACTGAATAATATATTAAAATATCACTGAAGGCTAAGTTTGACCTTTAAATATTAATATTTAAATATTAATGAAATAGCAGGAAAAAGCAGACTGACAGCTGTAATACAAGTCAGACAAAATAGCACAGTAAAATTATATCACACATTGAAATCCTCATTAGTGATAATGAGAAATGCACCTATAATCCATGATCTGAAAATGTACTCCAGAAAATTCCAGTAGAATAAATGATCAGAAAAATTTGCTTAAATTATTCTTATTTTATAATTTTGGGGGAAATTCTGTAAGAGAGGGGAATCAGAAACCTGTACTTATCCATGTAAGTGGGCTTTTTCTTTAAATTGGACTCTACTGGATTTGTTTCCAGAAATATTTTACTCAAGGGTCTATTTCCATTCTAATAGCATAGGAAAACCTTAATCTTTATACAGTTCTTCACATTAGTTCACTAGTTTGTTCTTTATTAATCAAAGTGTATCTCTCAAACACACCCTGAGTACTGCTTATACCACTAAAGCTGTCTGAGAATAGCAGAAAATTACAAGCTGAAATTAAAAACATTTTCCCATTAAGTGCAATATAACAAGAGGGAGGCAGAATTTTGAAGTAGGATCAGTTTTTCATTCTGCACCTTCACTGCTACGCAAAAAGGCAAAATCAGAAAAGTCAGGTGGAGACACTGGGAGCTTTCAAATCATTCACACTTAAAATCATATGTGTAAATCTACTAGATGATTTTGAGTATGAAACTCAAAGAATCTGTCTTAAAATCAACAAAAACCCATAATAATAATGAAGGAAATATTAACAGATCCACAGCTGCTGTCTCACAGGTCTGTGTCACAGCTAAAGCTGTACTGTTCAATGGAAAGATAAAATAATGTTGGAAATTACGTAATTAAAAATTATTTACAATGAGTTTGTTTATTCTTCTAAAAGATAATTAACTACCTAAAAGGTGTAAAGGTGCAAAAGGTGTAAATGTGTAGAAGTGCAAGGTGGAGGTGAGGTTTAACTTCCCCAGAGGAAGTAAATATTCTGCACTGAAGTCAGACTGGCTAGGGAACTCAATTTGATATATCTCCCAATGTCTCTTAACATCACCTCCTGTGCCAGACTTATTCTGTGCTTTATCTCCTGTCAGAACATAAAAGTGAGCAACACTAATTCTGTGGCACAACACAAATGTCTTTACTTTTGCAGATAAATTCTTACCCCGAGTAATCAGACCCTGGAGAAAGCCTCATAGTGAATAACAAATAGCTGTACAACATCAGCCAGAGTTAGGTATGTAGGTAGCACCCAGCTGAAAATGGTGTTTTCAAAGGGCAGGTCTGTTCTGAGGAGGCCAAGATCTGTGTGTGTCCTAAGTCTGAACTGCCAAAACATAACCCTGAGAGGCCAAGGCTTAGCAGAAGGACATGGGAAAGTCCTCCAGACCCTGTCTCTGACAGTATCCAGGATTTCCTACATGCCCTGGACCCAGGTCAAGGATTGATAGTTATCATGGATAAGCAAGGATAATGGTTACTGAACTCTGTCCAAAGGATATGAGTGACACTCTAGGGCAGGACAGCATTTCAACTCAACCAGGTAACACACATAACCTACAAACCCAGATGAAGGTCCACATGATTTCCCAAACTGCACAGAAGGGCCGTTCAGAGCCTGTTCACTCTGTACTCCCAGCAGTCGATGAAGAGAGACTGACACCACTGTGGAGCTCGTGTGACATTGGAACCAGAGTGAGGGCTTTAATGCAGGGCCTCTGCTACTGTCCATGGATAGATGGCAGGAATGAAACCATGAATGATTTATTTCAATCATGCAGGATGTCTGTGTCAGAGGTAGACACTCCATATATGTTTTCTGAGTTCCAGTCCCATAACACAGAAATAATTTGGTTATATTATTAATGTTGTTTCTTTACACCTATCAATTTACATGAGAATGTTTTGAGCCATCAGAGAATGGGGGAGTGTACCAACTAGGCTGTATACATGGCTTTCTTCTTTGATTCATGGATATCCTCCAATAAAGCTCTGTAATTCTAATACCTGATGTGCTGTTGAGTACATGGTAAATGACCTGTGTTTTAGCACTATATGAGTAAAGATGGAACATCTCTCTTCGAATGACCCAATGATTTAATAATTATTAATGAGACATTATGCTTTTAAACATTTCTGACAAATGATTAAGCTAAATGTTTGACACGGCTTTTAGAGGCCTGTGGCGTGATGCTGCCTAGCAACTGAAATGTCACATAGACAGCTAAGGTAAACTCTTTCTGGTATTTTGTGAAGCAGATAAAATAACAAACTTTGGTAAATACACTCAGTGTCATTCATACATCCAGCAGTTTAGCCACACCAAGGAGCTTTGCACTTTCAGTGTATCCAAACTTCCAGTATTTCAAACCTGTACCCAGATACCATGTACACAATTCTCCTTCTAGATGTGAACAGCTCATCTTCCCACATGCCAAGGTAGAAACAGGGCTCTGCTGGGAGAACCAGTCATCTGCAGGATGTCTACAGGCACAAATGCTCAGGAAAACAGTGCCAAGACCTTGAGTAATGTGCACCAAACTGAACACAGTGAGCTGCAGAAGAAAGGTTAAGGACCTTTACACAAAAATATGACCTGAAGGTCTGTTATCACTAACTTGAAAAACCAAAACCTTTCCCTTACAATACTGACAAATATGCTGAGTAAGAATACAGCTGGACATTTGGAGAAATGTATTGTTTTCCCTCTTTGCTTGGTTCTGCAACAAGCCCAGGTAGCAATTAGAAAATTTAGTAAGCATTAGTTAACTTCTGTATCTGCTCATCTTATTTAACACTGTCTAAAAGAATGGATTCATGTTATTACTGTTAATATTTCTATTAGTCAGTTATGTGTTGTTTAAGATAATTTTAACTATTTCCAAAGTACAAAGCAATAATTTGCCCCAGTGAAAGACAAAGTGTTGGTCCAAACAATGCATGAGCCTGATGTGGTTATGAATAACAACTGCTCTTGGTCTTTACACACTTGTCATTCCCATACATCTTACTGCAGCATAAGGGAAGCAGTGGTAATGCTGAGAGGCAGCTTTGGGAGTCTAAAGGCCATGATGACTGGGGAAATACAAGATTATTAGTTTGCTAGAATTAAATCTGTCACAGGTTCTAGTAAATAATTGAAAGCAGATCATGGTTTTCCTAAGCTCTGTTTGAGTTGCACTGTGTCAATAAGGACAAAGACTTAATTTAAGCCACATTTGTGCTCTCCTGTGCCACTTTCTGGTGCTTACTCTACAGAAAAATATATAGAAAGGCAGGAAGTTTCTGTTCATGCTTTTAGCCAATACCTCAAAATAACCTGATATCTAATACTGCCATGCAGCAATTATTTCTCCAGTAAGAAAAAACACTCACACACCAGGACAGTGTTACCCCACTGGGTTATAAACAGATGTGACACTGCCTTTTGTCAGATTACATAACACAGATCAAAAGCACCACAGCCACTTAAAACCATCTTGATCCCCTGAGGAGGTACTGAGTTGTCCAAGAATGTTGACACATAAATTGAAGGACAAGCTAACAGAGAGGCAGAGTAGGTCCTACAGTCTCTGGATTCCTATGCTTTTGCTGATTCAACGTACATGAGTGAATTGTGCCTTGCTTCTAAGCCAGTTTTCTGTGCAATGGCCTGCCTTCAGATCAAGGGCACAGTCTCAGGAAGGTTGGCTACTCACTGGCTTCTCCTCTGTGTTACCAGGGAACAGGGAACTGTAATTCAGGTATGTGGAAAGAGCCAGGTAAGAAAACTGCACTAAGGTCAACATGAACCACAGTTCCCCCTGGATTTTTACAGCAGTTCAAGATCTGACAACTGAAAGAAAAGCCTCTGGAAGATACTAGAGCATGCAATGGTTTCCTGTGCCAGCAAGACAAGAAATGCGGCTCTTCCTTCACCTCATTTTAAATTTTTTGCCTATCCTGGGGCACAGGACAATAAATTGTGATCACCAACAGATTAAACCGTGATCCATTAAGAAAGACTGCCATCTCCTGGTTTCTTCCACAACAATCTTCCTTGGGAAAAAAGAGTCGGTTTAGTTAAAGCTTACGGTTGATCATAAAGTCATGCTTGCTCTGAACCTTTAAGGGAAAATGTCACACTTAATAAAGGACAGGCAAGTGAAAGCTGGAAAGGCTAATGCATTATGATTGCATGACATAGGTTAAGCCAATGTGTGCAGTAATTATAACTATCACAGCTTGACACAGTTTATAAAGGCCTGAACCTTAAAAGCTCGGAGCCCAATAACACAAGCTACTGGGCATTCTCTTCTGCAGTGCTGACTCTCCAAGCTTCTGCTGACTTGCAACCAGAAAAAGCAATATTTCATAACGATTGATAAGAATTAACCATTCTTATCCTCAGGGATATTAAATCCCCTTCAAATGGCAATCTGACAGGGTCTTATAGGTAAAAGTGTCTTACACTGAGTTTAAGGACATGCAGAATTATGTAAAGCAGAAGAGTAGTGTAAAACTATGGATGTAGGAGAATAATAATAATATTGGGCAAGGGAGAGGTGAGGCACTCCAAGGAAAATGTGAGAATGAACTCATTTGATATTTTCTTGAAGGTGTTCAAGAATGAGCTACAATGAGTCATCTGGAGATATTATAAATCTATGAAAAATTATACTGAAGAAAACTCAGCAAAATATGGCACTCTGTTCTCCATCATCCTTTTCACTAACAGTATAACAAATACAGGGTTTCTATTCAAGGAATAAAATCTGGTTCTAAATTTCAGAACCTACTTTAAAACGACAATTAAAAAACTGATAGATGGCATGAGAAAATTTTCTTATAAATATTCAGCAAGGTGGAGAAAATTTTGCAGTGAAACAGTGTTCCAGGATAGGTAAATAGGAACACACATGATGGACAACTTTAAATAAATAAAAAAGGTAACCTCAGTCCTTCCTTCTCTTTCCTCTTCAGCTAAAGGCATTTGTGTGTTGGAGCTCCCTCACAGCGAGGGTGACACCTTGTGTTCATTCCAGCCGCAAACTGCCACTAATTGTCTCCATCCAGCTGCCATGCACACAGAACATCCCTCCCCTTCAAACTTTTATCTTCAAAAGAGCTGCAAAGAATTTTAGCTGACCCAATATATTTCCCTTACTGTCTGAGATTTCATACTCTCTTTGAGTTTAATCATGACTTTATATCATTTGAACAGAAGTATTTTTAATGAAGATCTGTAAATGATAAAGCACTATATAAGACACACTCCTTCTGAATAGGAGACAGTAATATATTTACTAGGATTCTTTAAATTAATGAGGGCACTGTAAAAGTAATGCCTTTAATGCCTGAAAAAAATTATTTTAAGGAATATGAACCTGTCAGTCTGTAAGTTATAAACCAGTTGCTACAGCTGCAGTTGGATTAATCTGCTAATAAATCACTTGATCCTACTTGCACCCTTTGCAGCATTTTGAAAAACCTTCACTATGTTTTTTTAAAAACAGGAAAACATTAAAAATTGGATCTTTGTATGTAAAAAAAGAATATTGTGAATTTACATGCTGTCTTAATAAAAGTGGGTGTATCTTACTGTCACATGCCAGACAGGCTATTTATCAACACCTGCTAGGGTTTGTGGAATAGTGGAAGAAAACAACTGTAAACAGCCTTCTAAAATAGAACAGAAAATTATTTGATTTGATAATTCTATTATTATTTCATCTGATTCAGAAAAGCAGCTTCTGAGGACCCTAAAACATTTTGTATGTTTAAATTACGATTGTCAGAAACAAACTGTAAATAAAAATAAAATTAAATAAATTAAATAAAATAGAATCTAAACTCTTCAGCTGTATGCCATGCACAATTTCACACTACAGTTCTCCTCATGGTACCCTCCTGCCTGCCAGTGGCACATTACAAACTGTGCACTGCTCTTGCATTGTGTATTTTTTGTTCTCTCATTGCCTCTGTGAGGATAAAAATGTGTATAGCACCTGGTTTTCCAGAAGACTTTTTTGTTTGCAGTGTGTAGGTGTTAAATAAATATAAGATAACCTCTTACTGCAAGGAAGAACTACAGCACTTTATACAAGGTGGCATTTCCTAGACTGTGGTCCTCTTATGTGTGTTGAAGAAGAGATGACGCATTAGAACACTTGCAATGGTTTCAGTTCCAGTTGTGAAATATGGGTTGGATGAGAAATTTCCTAAAAAAAAAATCACAGATGTGATTTGAATCCAGCTGTATTGCCATGTTCACAAAGCCCTGGTGGTATCAGTTATAACTGAGACAAGACTTCCATATGGCACAAGGGAGACATTATCTGAAAGCAGTATTAAACAAAACCCCTAAAAAGGTGAGATTTTGATAGCCTACCTTGCTTTTTCCAGACATAGATACTCTACACTTCTTGTCAGCCATACTCTAAGTTCCCTCACAGATTCAGTAATACTCAGTGAGACCCTACAAAGACATGATTTGTACCAGCAATTTCTAACTGACACTAACACTGACATGTTTCATAAATCAAGTCATCTGTTCTCTATGTGATATACCTGAATATATCTGTATCTGTGCCATTTACATCAGTTTGGGTTTGGGTAACTTTTCTCTGTCAAAGTCCACATTTCAGAATTATATGTCTCCATTAAATCAGAAAATTGATTATTTTTGCAGATGCCTTTGTATCCATCATTTGCACATGTACACAGATTGGTAAGGTAGACACATTTGAAAAAAAAAATCTGACTTTAAACCAAGTCCCTTTGTATTACTGTCTGACAGATAAATTTGCTCTACCATGAAAAATTATAATCTGTTACAAATGAAGACAGCTCTGAACAGTTTTCCAACTTGTGGCTGTAAGCAATAAAAGGTTTAGTTTTGTAGTTCAAAACTTTAACTGAGTGGTGCAGATGTTCAAAATTACATCAGTGTTGATTTTCTTCATGTCCAACCTAAGACATCAAGAAAGCATTTTTCAGAAATTCTGATTTCTGAAAATAAAACCTGTCTTCTTTAATTCAGCTCTGTACCCAAAATCCTGTCTTAAAAAAATGACTGCACACTTTTGCTTCATGGTATTTTCTAGATGGGATTTTGGTACCTTTTGTATCAATTACCACCTTCTACCTGATATGATACAACTGAAATCAATTACTACTTCTGTGTTACATTTTAATCAACACAAGTTAGTTAACAGTAAGTAGGCACAAATATTTTCAATTTGGCTTTAAGGTTGAATTAACTCTGGGAGATAAAATACTGGCGTTGGCAGCCCATTAAAAAATTAATCTTCAAATAGAAATTCAGAGTATCTCATATGAACATATTCAGTTCTATAAAGGCTTTACTAACACAAAACCTGTTTCTCTACAAACCTTCCTGCAAGATCATGTGCAGAAAATTTGAGACATTTTGACAACAACTCAATAACTATTTGAGAAAATCCTATTGTTAGTAATGATTTCCTGATAAGCAATTAGGAATGAATGTATTGGACAGAAATGACACTTGTACTAGGGGGGATTCATATGCTATCCAAGAAATGTCAAAATTCAGAGAAAAACTATTAACGTGAGTTAGTGGCTGAAATTATTGTCTAGATCTGTCACAATAATATTGTCATTATCTTCTGAGTCATCTTTATTTTGTGACTTTCCACAATTACAGCTTGAAAAACAAATAAATGCTAAAAGAAGGAAGGTCATAAAACATATGTTTTGAAATTTCCAGAGAAGCACACTTCTTTGTTAACTCTAAGTAACATATTTTACAAGATATTGAGCAAAAGCAGTTTTGGAGCCCATGTCACTTTGTCACCTAAAAAAATCTGCAATTTCTTTTTTTTTATACATAGTGCCTTGACATCTGTGTACACAGATGCAAGACCATCTTTTGTCTATAGAGTTTTCCTTGTGTGCCATGCTGATTGTAGCCAACAGACAGAGCCAATACATTCTGGTCAGTGGGATCTGACATAACTTTTCAGGACAGTTTATCAATGTGGGCATTGTGCCACACTAATGTGATTTCACGAAGACTTGCCAAGTTAGCCAGAACCCAGCATGGACACTGAGGTGAGTTCTTTACAAAGGTTTTTACCTGGCCACAGTTTCCAGGTCCTAATTTTTGGCAGAGCTGGGAGTGTGATGAAGTGGATGAAAGCAAAAATAGTGAGATCCTGGCACTACTGGTTATGATGGGAACATGAAGACCACGCCATGTCCAAAGGACATCATTTTGTCCTCCCTCAGTGTATTAGTGTCAGCTCCCTGCTGTTCAGATTTTTACACACTTTATCTGCACAACGACCATATTCCAGAAAGAAGCACTGTTCAGGTTAAACCTGGATCCTAATAGTAAACCTAGTCACGTCCACATAAATCGGTACAGACTAGGAAGAGCAAACACATGTCTACTTAAAAACACATTCTGAAAGCACAATATAAGCTAGCCAGGAAGAAAGTATGCCCAGAACCTAAATTATACTGAGCTGCAGTAAGGAACTTTCACCTGCTTAAAATTAAGCAGGTAAAACTGAGTGTCTCTGGAGTTTGTACCAAAAGACTTTTTGATGAGGATGGATCAGTTTAGTTTCAAATGCAGCTGATGAAAATGGCAGTAATGCAGTCGACTTAATAAACAAGTGGTCAGCAGTCTGTGAAAGTCTGGACAGGATCACATAGTTCACAGTCTGGAGCTCTGGCAAGACAAATTTAATTCTCATCCTGGTGATCCATATGACCTATGCAAGACAATAATTCCACATGGTGGAAAATTACTTTTGTTTCACCTCTAACATCAGTAGCTTAAAAAAAAAAAAAGTGCAATGAACACTTCGAACTTAATATAGAAATAGTTCTGCAGTTTATTCTGTGTTACAGCAAGGCATGGCGGGCTGAACCTTACACAATTTGTAAGGGTCTCTGAGAAGGCGCTGGTTTCTGGTTTCTGGTGGCAAAGCTGGGCCACATCCCTGTGCTGCCTGTGTCCTCTGCCGGTCCGAAGCAGCCGCGTGTTTCCTTCGGGAATCGCTCTTGGGAAAGAGCAGGGATGAGACTCTTCCGTCCCCTGTGCTCGGCACTGGTGATGCCACCCCTTGAGTGCTGTGTCCCGTTCTGGGGCCCGCACTTCCAGGACACTGCGGGGCTGGGGCGAGCGCAGAGCAAGGCAGTGAGGCTGGGGAAGGGGCTGGAACAGGAGTCTGATGAGCAGCGGCTGAGGGAGCCTGGAAAAAAGGAGCCTCAGGGGGACCTTCTGCTCTCCACAACTCCCTGACAGGAGGCTGCAGCCAGATGGGGGTCGGCTCTGCTCCCAGGCTAAAGTGACAGGACAAGAGCACATAGACTCAAGCTGCGCCAGGGGAGGTTTAGGTTGGGTATTGGGAGGAATTTCTTCACAAAGGGTGATTAAACATTGGAATGAACTGCTCGGGGAGGTGGTGGAGTCACCATCCCTGGAGGTGTTTAAGGAAAGCCCGGACGTGGCACTCAGTGCCGTGGTGTAGCCGACACGGTGATTTCGGTCATAGGTTGGACTCGATGATCTTAGAGCTATTTTCCAATCTAATTGATTCTTTAATTCTATGTCCTTCTCCCGCTGAACCTCTGTAAACCATGGGTGTGGGCAGCACCACCGGGCACACGGTGTTGTGAGACTGGTGGGGTCTGTGTGGAACACGGCGAACTCCCTCCTCAGGGAAACCTCGGTGGCTGAGGCGCGGGTCCGGGAGCGGGAGCGGAGCGGGGATCGGGGC
>VZTJ01001091.1:576189-590970 GCA_013397795.1 Orthonyx spaldingii | reverse complement strand
GGGATCGGGAGAGGAGCGAGGATCGGGGCCGGGAGCAGGGATCGGGAGAGGAGCGGGGATCGGGGCCGGGAGCAGGGATCGGGAGAGGAGCGGGGATCGGGGCCGGGAGCAGGGATCGGTAGCGAAGGGCGCATCGGGAGCGGAGCTCGCATCGGGGCCGGGCCCAGCGCGGCGCTGCCTCCGCCGGGCCCCCAGAGGGCGCTGCCCGCGGCCCGTGAGGCCCCGCGTGCGGCGGTTCCGGCGGTCGCGGTGCCGCTGCCGGCCTCGGCCTCCCCACGTGTGCCGGAGCGCGGCGTTCCCGCTGCCGCGATGTCGGTGCCGGCGGCCGCCAGCAACCTGCCCATGCGGCTGCTCCGCAGGAAGATCCACAAGCGCAACCTGAAGCTGCGGCAGCGCAACCTGAAGCTGCGGGCGGCCCAGGGGGCAGGTAGGGGCGGGCGGCGCCGCGGAGGCTCTCCACGGCTGAGCGCTGGCGGAGCCGTGACTAACTCTGCGTTCTCTCCCCTCTCTCTCTGTCTCTCCGCCGTGCAGTGCCCTCGCCGGGCGAGGCGGCTTCTCAGGGACCCCCGGCGGAGGAGGAGGAGGAGGTGGAAGAGGCGGCGGCCCCAGAGGTGGAAGCTGTGGAGGAGGACGCGGAGCCTGCGGACGCAGCCGAACCCCGCGGCGGGGAGAAGCAGAAGAAGAAAAAGAAGAAAAAGAGGAAAGCGGTGGCCAATGGAGGAGATGGTGCGTGTTCTTCGCAAAGACAGCGTGTGTCCCAGGGCTGAGTTACTCTGGGGGACCCCAAAAGAGCCTCCTTTGGGCTCCCGCCGCGTCGGGGAAGGTTTGAAATGCCATGTGTCCGGTTCGGTGTGCGTTTTAAAGTCGCCGAGGTTCTTCGGCATTACCTGTTTGCGATATTTGAACCCTTAATTCATACTAGCAGCCAATTTAGTTGTTTCACAGGATTGTGCTTTGTAACATCGATTGGATGCTTTTCTTGTTTATTATTCAAATACATGCCCTGTGTTTCAGGTCTCTGGTAGATGGTTGCTCTCTGTGCTTGGCTGTGCAACCAACACAGCTTTTTAGCAATATGCCCAGCCTTTGGCGACATTTATATATTATGAAACTGAAGTATACCGAAAAACTACAAAAAAAAAAGTACATTTCACATATCCTGTGCACAAATGGTGTTGGAAATTTGATGTTTACATTGCAGGTGGTAAAGAATTTTGTAACTCATTTAAGGATAATTTATCTTGTTTCCACACAAAATGTCATAAAATATACATTAAGCTACATTGTTTCACTTTGCAGAGTGGGCTATGTGGAAGGAACTTGGGGACTTTTTGCTCTGTGCCTCAGAAAACTACCTAGAAACCTTGCCTCCCCTTCTCCAGCCCTGTTCCACCCCATGGAAAATCATGATCTTTGTACATGGTTTATAGACTAAAGAAATTCAGTCTGTGGAACAATTTTTCATTATTAACGTGATCTTTATATGTCTAACTGACTTGTTTTCTGTAAAATTATACTCCAGATATCGAAGCCAAAAAAGTGAAAACTGAAGATGAATCTGCAGAAGTAGAAGATGAGGCTAAGCAGGACTCTGGAGAGAAGGAAGGGGAAGAGGAGGAGGATGAAGTGCCCAGTTTGCCACTAGGTCTAACAGGTATCTTGTGTTCTCGTTTTCATGTGTGTGCAAAGTCCCAAGGTGTAACACTTTTCTTCCAGAGCAAGTTGCAGTTTTCAAATGAGCTTTGCAAGCCAGGTGTTTGGATACAGGTGATATGACACTGGCAGCTGTACAGCTGTCACCCACTGACTGTTTGTGGAAATTTGCATTATATACACACCTGTTGGTCTTAAAATTACTAGTGAAAGTCTGTTTTTTAAACCTCTGTACACATATGCTTATCTGTAAAGGAAGAAGTCCATGAAGAGAAAGCTGAAGGTGTAGAACTGGTAAATGTGGCAGAAGAAGTACTGCATTTATCTTTATTCTTATTAGCTCTGTGTAGTTTCTTATGAACTCGTTAATACAGAGTATTTTGCCAACATCTTCGGATTTTATGGTAGAAAGCAATAAGAAAAAAACCCTTTGTTTTTTTTTCACATAGATCAATTTGAACTGGTTAATCTCAGATGGCAGATAAAATTGAAGAAATAACTTTAACCACTTTTAATTTTCCCCCTCACTTCAGGTGCTTTTGAAGACAATTCCTTTGCATCCCTGGCTGGTTCTGTCAGTGAGAACACATTGAAAGGCATAAATGACATGGGCTTTACACACATGACCGAAATCCAGCATAAAAGTATTAAGCCACTTCTGGAAGGCAGGTAAGAAATAGGTCTTTTTAATCACTCTAATGAGCCCAGATGTTTTGTAAATTTTGCTGGCAAGCTACACACATGAATCATAGAATTGAATCATTGCATCATTACGGTTGGAAAAGATCTCCATCGAGTCCAGCCTTTCATTGACCGATTGCTGTGACCTGCATTTAGTACCAACTCCACTGGTCTTCTTTAAGCCATGTTAGGTTTTTACATTGTCAGCATTGATCAGAGTGAGATTGTTCTTTTGTCCATATGGTCACCTAAATACTTCTTTTTCTAACATTGCTGCTTACAGGGATATTTTAGCAGCTGCAAAAACAGGCAGTGGAAAAACACTGGCGTTTCTCATTCCTGCAGTAGAACTCATCTACAAGCTGAAATTCATGCCTAGGAATGGTAAGGTTCTTCATTTCACAGCTGGATTTTACTGTAGCACAGCCATTTAGGGCGGTGGATGAGTTGTGACTGACTCCTGTCTGATGTATTTTTTAGGAACGGGTGTTATTATTCTTTCTCCTACTCGAGAGCTGGCTATGCAAACCTACGGAGTTCTGAAGGAACTCATGAATCATCATGTTCACACCTATGGTCTGATAATGGGGGGCAGCAACAGATCAGCAGAAGCACAGAAGCTTGGAAATGGAATCAACATCATTGTAGCAACACCAGGAAGACTGTTGGATCATATGCAGGTAGATACAATATTGATGTTTAATCTGGCTATTAAAACATAATAAAACTCCTTCCCCTGTCTCACTGTGAATTCGTTAATCTTCTAGAACACTCCGGGTTTCATGTACAAGAACTTGCAGTGTTTGGTAATTGATGAGGCAGATCGAATCTTGGAGGTTGGATTTGAAGAAGAAATGAAACAGATCATAAAACTTTTACCAAGTAAGAGAGAAAAAATCTGTCTTTCCTAGAAATCACTTGACTAACATTACCTCTTTTTTTCCGACTCAATTATTATAAGAGAAGTCATTCATTTTTATAGTTCTGTAAATGAACTTCATAGTGGTTGTCTTACTCTGTCCTTTTTTTCTGCTAGCCAGTATTACTTGTTCAACATCATTTATGTGAAGAATAGAGTTTTCATGTGCTCTTTAGAGATATAATTCTGTTCATATAAAGTCCTTTTAGTTTAACATCTACATTTTCTCATTCATTTTTCTTTGCCTGTTTATTTCCTGGAATTCATTATTTCCTAATAAGGTTTAAATAGAAGGAAAAAGGTCTTCTGACTTGCAGTTCAAGCTTTTTTCATACCTCCAAGACTAGTATCTTAAAGAAGTTTAAGTAGTTACCTTAAATTTTTCTTTTCCTAATTTTTCATTTAGCTATTCCTTGTAACTGATGTATTATACACAATCTCAGAGTTGTGCAAAAATATTGCAGTATTCATGAAAATTAATTTGTAGTTAGAATTACAAGGTTGGTCTTTGTTTAGCCAATCCAGCTCAGTTGGATTGCAGATGATTATTAACATTTTTATAGAGCAAGAATACTGTGTTTTGATAGCTGTTAGGATTTTGGGGGTGGGGACTGCTGAAATAAACATTGTTTACACCCCATAATATTATTACAGCTCTTGGTTTGTGAGTAGCAGTATGTTTGAATTAGAATTGGAAAAAGTAGAAGACTTGGCCAGAGAAGTTTGCAGTTAGAGATTTCATGAATTTGCTATTTGAATTTTTCTTGAAAAAGTCTTTCAAATGCTTCTCCAGAGCGCAGACAGACGATGCTTTTCTCTGCCACACAAACCAGAAAGGTTGAAGATCTGGCAAAGATCTCTCTGAAGAAAGAGCCACTGTATGTTGGGGTTGATGATAACAAGGAGACAGCAACAGTAGATGGTCTTGAACAGGTAAGACACAAACGTTAGAGGAAGGGGTGTGATCTATCAACACACCAAGCCCTGTGCAGTTTTTACTTGGGATGCTTCAGATGTATTTCACTGTTGAACTATTTGGCGTAGTTTTTTTCACAAAGTAACCCTTCCCCGATGGAATTGTGTTACTGAAACAGAAGTTTGCTCCTTACTGCTTTTATTTGACAATGTTTAAAAATTTTGCAGGGCTATGTGGTGTGTCCATCTGAAAAGAGATTCCTTTTGCTCTTCACTTTCCTCAAGAAAAACCGGAAGAAGAAGCTGATGGTATTTTTTTCTTCATGTATGTCAGTGAAGTACCACTATGAATTACTCAACTATATTGATCTGCCTGTTTTGGCCATTCATGTAAGTATCTTATTCAATGATTTAATTTAATTAACCTGATAGTACCTGTGAGCTGTTACTGACTTCACATTTGCCTTGTTTGTTTCAGTCCAGTTTCTAATAGAAAGCCTGCTCAGAAAACTGATCATAGTTTTGATTAATCTGTAGAGGAAGGTGATAAAGCAAAGATAATGTAGTAACAACACTTCAGTAATCAAACTTGCTATTTTTTAAACCAGGGCTGAACATTGATATTAGTTTATGCTCTGTATGTAGCAACATTGCTGTTTTTTTCCAAGGGCTTACCTTTCACAAGCACTAAAACTCAATACGTGGAGCAAAGTTCTTATCAGAGAAATCCAAAGTCTGATCCCTCAAGTGTTTGGTGCTTTTCCTAAGGCCAGGGTGATGTTTGGATTTGCTATGCCTATTCTTACCATTTGGATGAGTATTGTAAATTTTTTGTCAAAACCACAAAATGCATAGTTTAGAACAAAGATTTGACTGAAAGTCTATGAAACAGTTACAACTTACCACAAATGTCCTTTTTTATTTTGTTCTGGAGGGAAATTTTTTGCTATTCTTTGATAGAACTGTGACAGGAATTGGTTTTGTTTGGTTGCTTGCTTTTTTAACCTATAATCTGTCTAACATATTGCTAGACAGGCAAATGTCCTTTTTCTGAACTTGAAGTATTTTGTTGTCCTCATGAGAGAATGTTTATGCAATTTTTAATATTTTGGGAGATACAGGGCAACCTCAGAGAAATGCCATTTCATGTAACTCTGTGTCATTTATTTCTTTTTCTTTGTTTCTTCACTTGCTGCTTGGCCTGTACAAAACCAAGATTTGGAAGGATGTCTCAAATTACTTTTTCAGTTGATATTTCATCCCCAGTGTGTTTGTTTTCTTTTAGGGCAAGCAGAAACAGACCAAACGTACTACAACGTTTTTCCAGTTCTGTAATGCAGAGTCTGGAATTTTGCTGTGCACTGACGTAGCTGCCAGAGGATTGGACATTCCTGAGGTTGACTGGATTGTCCAGTATGACCCTCCAGATGATCCAAAGGTAAGTTAAGGAAATAGACAAGAGTCACTGCAAGAAATCAAATCCTCACTGCAGACTGAGTTGCACAGGAAAGCTGAAACTGCTGCTTGACAGAGGTCAGGATTCAGCCGTGGTCATATCCAGCTCCTGATTTCTTTCACTCCCCTTCACCAGCTCCTAGGAAATGCTGCTCCTAGCCAAGACCTTTGTTGCCTTCTTAAGAACTGCTTTTTAAAATACTGTTCGTGCTGTGAAATTAAAATCTAAACTGCTAAACAACAAAACACTTCTCAAGAGGAGTGTGAGTTTACGTATGCATCCCTGAGCTCTTCCAGTTGAAATTTGCTTTTTGTTTAAAGATAATACTCTTATTTGAATAAATGTCTACTGCAAACAAGTGAAATTCAAAAAACTCCAAAATCAAGGTTTAATTTTCAGTTACTGCAGACTGAGATTCTTTTTCTTCAGTAAAAGACTAAATACTCAGGGGCTCTGTCTCAGCTTGGTGTTGCTTTGCACCTTCGGTGCTTGGTTTCCCTCATCCACATGTCAGTGGCAAGAAGAAGTCTTAGAAAAAAACAAATGATGCATTACATTATATTCAGGTTCACTTTGGTGTATTTTTTGTTGATTATGAAGCCTGCCTGACCTTGTTGCTTGTTACTCTTCCCAAAAGGAGTATATCCATCGTGTTGGTAGGACTGCCAGAGGAATAAACGGCAGAGGACATGCTCTGCTCATTTTACGACCAGAAGAACTGGGCTTCCTTCGTTATCTTAAACAAGCCAGGGTAAATTAATCTGTATTTATGGTTTTTTACTGTGCATCATCAGGTTTTTAAAGGCAAAGCCTGTTAGTTTGAGTTTGTGGGGTTTTTTTTTTTCAAAGATCAGTTTAATTTTGTTTAATTCCAAAAGAAGCACAGTCTTCTAAAGGTAATCATTTTCATAGGATAGAGCTGCACAGAGTTTCTTGGTTGCTCTTACGGGCTTGTTTTGTGACTTGTGACTAAAGTGGTTTAACTTCTAAAGCAAAAGTGCTAAAAATGGTGTCATACTGAGTGTCTCTATTACTCTAGCTTAAAGGAAGTGATAATACTGTCATACTGATGGAAAGGCACTTTACAGATACAGCTGTGGTTTTAAAAAAAACCTATTACCTAGCAGGTCATTTTCTATTTGTCCTTGGTCTTAAACACATTCACTATATTTACACAGTGTAAATAATTTTGATATTTCATTTCTTTTTTTGTTTTTAAGGTGCCGCTAAGCGAATTTGAATTTTCTTGGTCAAAAATTTCTGACATCCAGTCCCAGGTATGACATGATTTTATACTTTGACTACTTTGAATATCTTCATTATAATTTGCATGTAAAATGTTGTAACCTGTAATGACTGCAGCTCAAAAATACATGTGCTTGTTTAGGAATTTAGTATATAGTCCATGTGTATTTTTAATTAGCTGGTGTTAATAAAGCCCAGCATCAGGTAAACCTCTTTAGTGCTCCTCTGCTAAAAAATAGCCAAGGAGCACAGAGTTGAGTGGAACAGCGTAGATGATTCTGAAGATGTGAATTTCTATTGTTGATTACTTCTGTGAATCATTCTTTTGATAAGAGCTCTGTGAAGTTTCTTTGCAGAAACTTGAATTTAAAATAGCAAGTACAAGAAGCAGAGAAGACAGTCCTAACAGAGAGAGGGTCCTAATTAAGCATAATCAGGAAGAAATGATGCCTAATGCAGCTTATTTTTAGAATGCTGAGTTAATGTATGTTAAACATCAAATGAGACATTGGGATCTACTGCGTGTTGGGAACTTGGCCCACATAAAATGTCTCAGTCTGCACTGGTGTATCTGCATTTTTCGTTTAGAATTAATGCTGCTGATTTCACAATGCATTTTTACCACAATAGGTAAGATTATGTACAGAGTTGCATGGAATTACACAGTTCAGTTGTCAGGCTGGAAATTCTCATGCACGTGGTTTCATGGTGTGGTTGCAAGTGTATTGTCCTTGATTAACTTGTTTGGGACAACCCAGTTTAATATTCCCGTAAAGTTTCCTGTTGCTGAGGCTTTGTTTGTACTGTAACTCAGCTTCAGGCATTTTTTTGTTCCTCTACTTGTTTATAAAAGCCTTTTTATACCTGTATGTGCACTTTGATGTCACAGGGCAGTTTTGCTGAAGTGAAGAGGGAATGTCATCGCCACTCACACAGTAAATAATGTTTGAATATCATTTATAAACTTTTAACAGCTATAATTCTTTATGTCTCTTACGGTTTTCTTTTCCCCTCACCAGCTGGAAAAGCTGATAGAGAAGAATTACTTCCTCCACAAGTCAGCCCAGGAGGCCTACAAAGCTTACATCAGAGCTTACGATTCCCATTCTCTGAAGCAGATCTATGATGTCAACAACTTGGATCTTCCCAAAGTCAGCCTTTCGTTTGGTTTTAAAGTTCCTCCATTTGTTGACCTCAGTATCCTTTTATTGCAGTGTTTCAAAGCTGAATTTCTGCATTACCAATGTTCAGTGCAACTTGCTGAATTCCTATGGGACCTCACGTTCTGCTGTTTTGTTGTTGGGGTTGGGTTTTTTTGCTATTAATCATAAAAATGCATCATGCTCCAACAGTACTTTATCAAGGAAAATGTAAATTTTGCAAATTTTATAATTGCAGAATTGCCTACAAACATCTGGTTTAGCACATACCCGTGCTGTGGAGGCTTCAGTCGCTGTGGGGCAGATTCTGGAATGCACATATATTCCAAAGTATTGTTCTCCTCCATGCAAAATCATTTTCATTGAAATCTACTTGCTTAAGTTTCATAGTCATGGAATATTGGCATAGAGGGGCAAGAGCATGAAATAGAAGACTGTATCTAAATGACTGTCAAACCTGACCGTGGATGGAATTGGAAGCAGTAGTACTTTGGACAGTTAATTGGACAGCTGAAGGAGTATTTAGAACCACAGGCACAATGTTTTGGGTTTCTCTCTAATTAGGCAGCTCAGCTTTTTGTGTAATTATTTTTTCTCACATCAGTAACCCTTACTAAATCCAAAATGCAAAATTTCAAATTACTCCTTTTAAAGTTCTTTAACCAATAAAATTTCAGATGTGAACAGCAACCATGGCAGAAGACTACAGAAAAGAGGTGGAGGTGGGGGATTTGGCTACCAGAAAGCAAAGAACGTCCACAAAGCGAAAATCTTCAAACACATCAGCAAGAAATCTGACAGTCGGCAGTTTTCTCGTTAATTACACTCATTAAAATGCCTTGGGGCCTTGGAGTAGCCTACCTTGATCAAAACCATCTGGCAGTTACTTCCAATTTAAGCAGCTCCTTTCACATTTTTAGGTCTCTTTAAGGATTTTTTTTTCTGGGAACATCTTTTATTTTTCACTTCAGGAAGACTCTTTGGAACTGAGGCTAAAGGAGAATATGGCCAGCTAATTTTGTCATACTTGTTGTAAGGAAGAAGATCATTTAAATTACCTTAAGTCAATACTACAGAGATTTTTATTGAAGAAAGGAAGAATACTTTTAGGTTTTATAGAAGAATGTGCTTTACATTTACCCTTTTTTCTATGCATACCTCTGAAAATTGTTAGAGTGCTCAACATAAGGACATTGTGAGATAAAAAGGTTTTGCTCACATGAATCATTGCAAGGGATTTTAATGCTACAGAACTCTGCTTTGGCCATCAAATATGCTGAAGAATATAGGAAGATTCCTTTAGAACCATGGATGAATAACTAAGGCTGTATGAGCTTGTGAATAATTTCAGACATGGTATCTGTACAACAAGTACAGTGTCCAAAATAAATCTCTTACACCAAATCTAGCTCATGATTAATACTGGTTTAATGTGGTGATATTATGGGAACAGTCTGGTGAAATATTTGGTTTTACTTCATGTTCAATTTAAATCTGAATTTATTCATCTGGTGATGTCTAGCATACTCTGCAAAGAATTAAGGAAGGCAGATTACATAAATGGAAGCATTCAACCCAGGTAGTGGTTTTTTAAGATGCTTCATAACCTCGATCAAGTGAGAAGTTCTGCAGTTGTATCTTGTAAATTGCAGAAGTGAATTGCTTTTAAGTTTTAATACATCAGATCAGTGATGGGCATAGTCAAAGATACTGCCACAGGACTGAGGGGTGGAGAGACCTGATCAGTGAAAAAGTGAAATGGGGTATAAATATACCAGAAGGGTATTTTGAAGGAGGAATGTAAAAGACTGAAATGGACGAGGGTGGAATACATATCACAGACAGGAAAAATTGTGGAAACTTCAGTACAAGAAGAATACACAAGTTGGGTAAAAGAGTAATTGTATTATATACATTATTTTCATCTCTCTGCCATTCCAGTAGTAGGTAACTGCTCTTATGAGGCTACACTGGTGCTGGGAAGTGTTTAAAAAGTGTTCATGTATCAGTGAAAGACTAAAATGTCACAGAATCCAGAAATGTGGGCCACGTGCAATTACAGTAAAACAGCTTTTAATTTAAAGTGCAACCCAGGAGCAGTTACAAAAGCATAAATAGTTATTCCAATATAAATTGGATTGTTATTTCCGAGGTCTTCTGAAGTAGCATGTCAGATTTAATACTGATACATGCATTGAAGTATTTAAAAAAAAAATCAGTGAATTTTCTTTTCATCCTTGGAGAAAGCAGATCATTTTAGGGGGGAGGAATAATAGGACCATTCTGTTGCTAGTGCTTCCTCCATTCAGAACTGAACATTGTCTGGTTTTCCCTCTTTTATGAAATGGCTGACTTTAGACCCTAATGGGCTTTTCAAGATCTTTAAGGTCAAAATAATTTTGTTACTAAAATTTGAGTGTCTTGTGCTTCTAAGCTAGCAATGAAATAGCAAAATCTCTGAAGGGTTGGCAGTGCTGAACACGATGCCTGTTTCATTGAGTTCTAATCTTTGATTCTGGGTTTTCTTATAAATTTATAAGTAATAGACATCAAAGTAATTCTCATGTCTTTATTAATAGCACATTTTAGGAGTTCTCTCTGAGATCTACATCATCATACAGTTTAAGGCTTCTGTTTACACCTGCCAGCTGTGCAGTTACTGAATGGGAATTAACTTTCATTAAAGCAAAAGAAACGCTGAGGGACTCATTAGATGAACTGCAAAATTAATTACCTGGAAAGAGATGTAAGCAAAGCTCCAGTGAAACACTGTGAAGATCAGAGTGTGGTTATGTGGGCACAAGCAGTGGCTGCAGTAGTTGTGGAATATTGGTTTGGAACAGGAAAAGAGCTGGGATGTGAAGTCAGTGACCACCTGTCTGAGCACATGCTCATGGCCAGAACTGGTTGGGCTTAAAAGTGCACCAAAATTCCTGCCACTTCTGTGTGGAGGCAAAGGCTTCTGCCTCATGGAGAGCTGCTTTTGCCTGTCAGTGTTTTGAGAACAGCAGGCTGACTGCTTTCCACCCATTTCAATCCTCTAGCTCCACCTAATTTTTTCTTTGGAAGAGCTGAGGCACTGTCAGCTTCTAAATACATGGAAAACTGACAAAGAGCCTGCACAACTCCTCCCTGTGATATTTGGGTTGCTTTTTCTTAATTTTCTAATACAAAGAAATCTTTGAAACAAACTTCTCTAGGAGATAGAATGACTGGATAGTATTGCTCTAGAGTAATGGTAGCTTACCCTGGAAAAAAAAAAAGTTATTCAAACATAGATGTGTCATGGCTGCACAGCCTATAGTAGCTACAGTCAGCTCTAATTTCCTGATTAAGCAAAAGAGAAATTCATGAGCTGAGACTAAGTGGGAATTAAAAACTTCCTGTCTTGTGCAGATGCAATTACCTTTTGCTTTGTTTATGAAATCATAAATGACAAATAGTTTCTGATGAAATATCTGTATATTGAGCAGCATCTATTCCACTATGGTATTGCAAGAAGTGCACAAGATTGTCAAACTGATTGGAAATCTGACGTTTCCTTTGCTGCTTCCCCTGTTATCAATCTTGGGAGCAGTTAATAGACCTCAGCCATCAGACTCTCAAGGCTTGTCTCGTAACAGTGACCGATCGGCTGGCGACTCATATTGTGTGCCCTGAGAAATTGCTTTCTTCCTCCAAGAACCTTGACAAAGAAATTGGACTCTTTAAACCACTTAAGAGGGTGATCAAAACTGTCCTGCTTGAACTGGAAGATGGTTTTGACAGTTCTTGGAACAGGCCCATAAAGGAGAATTCCACTGCCGAGTTACTGCTCATAATCATGAAAAATCTTGTCATGATCTGAGTTTCCTGTGCCATAAAGACAAGCACAACACTGGTCAGAAAGCGTTGCCATCAAATTTTTCAGGGTGAATGTCACAGGTAGAGGGTACTTTTATTGACACTGTAGAGCAAGAATAGTTGAGAACTGGGTGAGACATTATCTACTGAGGTCTGCTGTAACTAAGAAGTATGTTTGTATTTTGGCACTAATTAGCCTTTTTGTTTGATGTATGACTTGATGACTCCATTTCAGTAAGCTACCAAAGCTTTAGATACTCTGATGATTTGCCTTCAAGCCAGTGACCCGAGGCTCAGGGAAAGCAAGCTCTCACAGGAAGGGTGAAAAGGGCTATGTGGTTTAAAGAAATAATATTTTAGTAGAGGTCCCACTGTGAAGGAAGAAGGGTACTGACAGAGTACTGAACAGCTCTGTGACTTTGGGTTTAGTTCTCTCACTGCCCTGTTTAGGAGATCATTGTCCAGTTACTTCAACTGCCCAAAACTTAGAAGGGGTTTTACAGAGCACTGAAAATAGCCAGGAAAGAACCAATTATTAACTCTTGAAAGGTGGGTTGGTTATTGGGTTTGGTTTTTTTTCAAGCTGAAGTAATGCTGAAAGAAGCCTAGACTCACGGGGCTAGACATGCAGAATAAAGTCTATCACTGCTCTTGAATTTTGTTCTATTAGTTTGATTTTCTCAGGATTTTAGCTGTTTGGTTTGATAGGAGAATTCATGCAACATTTTCCGCTGCTTTTATTTGTCTGATGCTTTTAGATTTATTGATGTTGAGCCTGACAGTAAGAATCCAGCCTCTTGAACTGGAATGCTCTTAGCTGCTAAAAAGTCTGCTGGCTTGCATCAAAGTCATAAATACCATGATGTTGCTTCTGTCAAATCTCTTTATTGCACAGCCACATGGGGAAGAGATTACATATTTTTTGCTCTTCTTAGCCACCACAATAAACTTTTGATATGGAGCTGTGAGGAGAGGTAGAGGGAAGATGCCATGAGAAGAAGGGAAGACAAATGGAAAATCGGGGTCCTGTCCACATTCACTTTGCTATATCGGTGTCATCCAGCTTAAGAACTGCATTCACTTTTCAAAAAAAAAAACCCAAAACCTTAGCATACTCTCCAATAGCAGTCCATCTTCCCAAACACTTTTGTAAGCTGCATCACTGTAAAACATAGCCATCTACTATTTTTTCCCAGTTGGTCAGAATTTAAAAAAAAAAAGAAAAAAAAAAATGGAAAATTGTAGGCTCTGCGAGATCTTGTATAACAGTTACAAAACTTCCAAACTCTCCTCTCTATTTGGGCTGTCAGCTGAAGATGTTGAGCCATCCAGGGCTTTCTGGGCTCTTCTATGAGTAGTTGCAATCACCTGTGAATATTTTTATTATTAATAAAATCAATACTGCCTGGCATTTATGTGATATCTAGATTCTCCGTCACATTTTCAATCATAGAAGTGTGGAACCAGCTGTCAAAGGACTTTGGAAGGTTCGTTTTTGGTCTTGAGTTGAAATTTTCTAGGCATTTCTCAAATTAATTGCAGGATTTATATAACTGACTTTTCTAAAAAATGCTTTACAAAGGAGGCTGTTTTCTATTAAAGAACTAACTGAGAGCAGAGAACGGAATAAAACTGCATCTGCTAGAAGCTTTCATAGCACTTTTGAATCTAAAACAACAAATGGAAAATAAGTAAAGACAGTCGAGTTCAGTACAGTCCCTTTATAATGGTCTAAAAATAATCTGCCTCCAATGGATAAAACCAAACTTCTGGAAAATGTAACATTAAATTGTGTATGTTTGCTATAGAAATACAGCATCACTTCACAAAATGGGTTGAAATTCTGTTATCTGGATGAATCATCACCCTCCAGAGCTGTTCCTATGCTGCATGCTGTCCTTGGAAGTGCTTGGAAACAGGGCACTGTAACAAAGCTGGCTGGGGCCAGGACAGACACCTCCTCAGCACAGCTGAGCAAAGGGGAGCTTGGACAGGAATTACAAGGATGCAGCAAGGGTTGAGCCAAGTTAAGAACTTCCAAAGTGACAGAAAAAAATATTATGACAAAACTGAAAAGAGACTTAAAGAGAGTCCTGAAGTGATCTTTGGTAAAGTGATGAGAACTAGGAAATATGTTTTGCAATTCCTCACCTCTGTCATAAGTCCTTTTCTCAGCAGTTCTCAGGTCAATGGGGAAAAGTGAGAACAGGTGCAAAGGAGGATGTAAAGTGTTTAGACTTACAAGAGATTGCTGTTTCCCACCCTTCTGTGTTTTGCATCCCTCAGACTTCTCTGCCCACAAAGCGCCAAACATCCAGATGGAAAGATGACATTCCCTCATATTCACTGTTAATTCCATCGTCAGTTTCCAAGCCCTTGGTCACATATTTGATTGCTTATTTTAAGAGCAATGAAATGGTTGGCGGGAGCACTGAGGGAACGTGGCTGGGAGAGGGCACAAGGAGAAGGGGCTGTCCTGTAACCTCATGGGGTCCATGGGAGAAGGGGTGTCTTGTCACCACCTGGGGCCGTGGGGACACAGACTCTCGCTGTCTGCCCGGCGCTGCTGAGGCCACATCTGAGCACTCTGTCCAGTTCTGGGCTCCTCAGGGCAAGAAAGGCAAGGAGCTACTGGTGAGGGTCCAGCAGAGGCCACAAAGATGATGATGGGTCTGGAGCATCTCTGATGAGGAGAGACTGCAGGAGCTGGGCCTGTTTCGTTTGGAGAGGGCAGAAGACAGAGAGGGGATGCCATTAACGCACATTAATTATCTCAAAGGTGGGTGCCACGAGGATGGTGCCAGACTTTTCAGTGACGCCCAGTGACAGGACGAGGAGCAGTGGCCATAAACTAAAACACAAGAAGTTTCACCTCAACATGAGGAAGAACTTCCTTACACTGAGGGTGG
>VZTJ01001091.1:489639-575831 GCA_013397795.1 Orthonyx spaldingii | reverse complement strand
AGCGCGGCGCGTCCCGGTGCGGGGTTCCCGCTCGCCGGCAGCGGGGCTGGGGACGGTGCCGGCGGCCTGGGAAGGGACAGCAGCGAGGGGTCGAGCCTCGGTCCCGGGCATGGCCGAGACCCTGAGCCCCTGCTCCCCACGGGGCCAGTGCCAGCCCAGCATGGGCGCCAACGCCTCGTCCGCCAACATGGACACCAACGCCTCCTCGTCGGTGGTGGGCGGCAGCGCGTGGAGGGGCCGGGAGCCCTTCTCCATCTTCACCGTCCTCGTCCTGACCCTGCTGGTGCTCCTGACCGTGGCCACCTTCCTCTGGAACCTGCTGGTGCTGGCCACCATCCTGCGGGTGAAGGCCTTCCACCGCGTGCCGCACAACCTGGTGGCCTCCACGGCGGTGTCAGACGTGCTGGTGGCGGCGCTGGTGATGCCGCTGAGCCTGGTGAAGGAGCTGTCGGCCGGGCGGCGCTGGCGGCTGGGCCGGGAGCTGTGCCTCGTGTGGGTGTGCTTCGACGTGCTGTGCTGCACGGCCAGCATCTGGAACGTGACGGCCATCGCGCTGGACCGCTACTGGTCCATCACCCGGCAGCTGCAGTACACGCTGCTCGCCCGCCGCCGCATCTCCAACGTGATGATCGCGCTCACCTGGCTGCTGGCCGCCGCCATCTCGCTCGCCCCGCTGCTGGGCTGGGCCGAGACCTACAGCCCCGAGCAGCAGCGCTGCCAGCTCAGCCAGGACCCGTCCTACACCATCGTCTCCACGGGCGGCGCGTTCTACCTGCCCCTCTGCGTGGTGCTCTTCGTCTACTGGAAGATCTACAAGGCGTCCAAGTTCCACATGGGGGGCCGCAGGAGGAACGCCGTGGTGCCCCTGCCCGAGGCTGCCCAGGTAAGGCTGGGGAAGGAAGGGGAGAGAGCCCTGCTGCCTCCCCCAGGCGCTGCCGTCCTGCTTCTCGTCAGCCCCGAGGTGCCCTGGGGCTCCTGTGTGAGTTTAACTTTGTCACAGACTGGACGTGAGCAGTAATTAGCCAGTCAAAAAGTGCCACTCTTGGAGAAGAGCTTTATTCTCGTTATTTCCTTGTGTGTTACATGAGTAAGGCACAGGTGCATTCGCTGCCAGTCGGAAGAGACATTTGAAAATTGTCTCCTTGCTCTGAATTTGCCATTGCTTGGGGGCTTTTTTTCCTCTGTTTTTTTACAGCGTTGATGGGATAAAAAAAGACGTAAACAGATCCCTAGGTCCTGTACTGAGTGAATGCATGCACATTTATCTACTGGCACAGACTTTGTGTGTCTGAATAGATTTTGATAAGCAAATTACATACTATGCACTATATATATATCTATATAACTGTATAGATATATGTGCTTGGGCTGTTTTACCTTGAATACTTCTCACTGCGTAGTGTTGAAGCAATGAGCAATTAATTACTTCCGGTTTAAAATTACCTGCTGTCTTAAAATCCATGTTCTTCTCCTTCTTATCCCAAAGGTTGTCTGCAGTCCTGCAGTGCCCTCCCATTTGGGAGGTCTCGTTCATTTTGGGGATACACCTTGCTGACAGGAGAGCTGTGTCCCTTTGGGAGGGTTGGGGTTGGCTCTTTGTGCCCCCTAAGTCAGGCTGTCTGCAGGATGCTGCTGTCACTCATTCCATGCCTCCACCGTGCTTGGCAGTGAGTGCTCTCTGTAAACTCTCCCTGCTTTCTGTCACATACTCCTACTCTTGCTCCTACCAGTGAAAAAGTTTCTGTATGTTTTTGTGATGGCATGGTGCACTTCCCAAGCCCAGTCCCTTCCCAGTAGCCAAAGATGAGCTGTGTGGATATTAGAGATACCTACAGAGAATATTTCTGTTCAATTAGGGCTAATCCCTCATTCTCCTTCTAAATCCTTCTATCTTTGATTTGGAGTCAAGGAAGCACATTATTGTGGTCACAAGTGAGGTTCTGTAGGTTGTGTCCCCAGATTCTTGCAAGAGATAACAGCACTGGCAATTGTGATTAGACTTGCAGATTGGGATCGTAATGTCTTAAAGATATTTTAAATATATATTATTTTATGAAGGTGTCTTCTATGCAAAAGCAAAACAATTATTAGAAAAGTTGAGAATGTCTCCTCTAGTGGCATTTTTTTTCCTATGATCTTCAGCTCCTAATTTGCACCAAATTTCTTTCAAATTGTTTTAAGTGTGATGAATGTATCATCTTTTTAAGCACAAAAGCCAGCTGATTATTTGTAGTAGTTTTGCATGCTCTATCTTTTACACACACACCCATACAGGAGTAGTTGTTTGGAATCTAAAATTCTGGGAAGCTAAATGAGCTGAGGCATTGCTGCTTGAGCCAGTGGAGAGACACATCATATGACAGTTGTAGCAAGAAAAATTCTGGCTGCAGATTGCCATAGTTCTGTCTGCAAAAGCCCCTGCAGGGGCCCAGCATGGCTGGCAGGTCAGTGCTTTTTGCTGGTGCAATGTCTGGGGACTGCACTGGCAAAAGGGCTCTGTCAGAGTGAGCTAAACACCCATTTTGGAGGGGTTATTGCAATACCAGCAAATACTCAAGCCAATAGTTCTTCATCTTTCTCATATTGGTGTGATTGACATATTAACTTCTCCTTTAATAACAGGGATTCTTGGATCTGCAGTTGGTATGTAGTGGCAACTTCCCCCATTGTCCCAGCAGCTCCATTTGCTGACTTAAATTAAAAGAATTGTGTGATTCAGATGCAAACTTTACTCCTCACCTAAAGGAAGAGCTCATGCTGCACACATGTACATTAAATGAACTCGTGGATCAAGTGAGCTGGCATTCAGGATGCATTTCACGTTTTCCTTCTAAATTAAGATACTGAGATTTACTCACCAAGTGTTATCCTGGTCTTATTTAAGCTTGTGGTAGTAGGATCCATGACATCCACAGGAGGAGTAGCAGTTCCCCAGTGAATTCTGGAGGGGAATCTTCACACATATCACTACTGTGCTTTGGCAAAACCCTGTTGGTTTGGGTTTTTTTAACATGCAAACACAAAGGTAACATTGCCAAGCTTTGCTTCTCCGTATGCAGGGGTGAGCAGGCTGTCAGCACCAGCTCTGTCCTCTCTGATGGGGCAAATTCTGTTCTGCTTCTCATGGTTTGCCCATAAAATCATTCTTATTTTCACTTCCTTTCTCCCTCAATGTCTCTCTTCCCTCTACTTTCTTCCATCTTTTCCTTCTCAGAGAATGCTCACCCTGGCAACATGTTGCTTCTGTCCCTGTTACTCTGGATGTGAGTTCCCCCCTGCATCTATGTCAGTTCTCACTCCATGTGCCCTGCACCAGTTGATCTGAGGAATATTAGAGGGTTTGTTTTTTTTGGCAGACTATGCCAAAGGCCGGCAGTGCTTCCCAGTCTGGAGGTGAGCAGTAACAGCAGTGATCCCTGCTGGGAGAGGTGTCTGTGTTGCACTCAGGAATGAGCTGTCAGAAAATGCTGGAGTGGACCTGCACAGCAGGGCTGCACTTTGTGGCCTGAGGTACACTCAGCTGGTTAATTCTGGCAAGTCCAAGGACAAAAAGGTCTGAGTTCACAGCACTCAGATGCCAGTAGGGAGGCCTTGGAAAAAACAATGCACCAAGTGGAGCACTGAGCCTGGAACCTTGATGTTTTTCAACCAACAGAGCCAGGCACCAAAGTGCTTTGCAGGTTGCCACTACATATATAATTTTTTTTTTTTTTTTTTTTTTTTTCACAAAGAAAGGGCATTTTGTTTTCAAACTGGTAGTTGGCATACATACCTTATGTTCCTACACTCTTACTGAGCTGTAGGATAGACTAGTTACAAAATTACTATTTTGAGTCATCCTCTGGTTAAAATTTTACTTGTGTTTTTGAAAAACACTTTTCAAAACCTTTGAAAAAATTCAGGTGAGGGAGATGGACATGAAATATCTGGGATGCTTCAGGTTTTAATGAGAGCTTGATTTTTTGCTTTCCTTTGAAATAAAATAATTGCCAAATTGGGATCCTGAATTAAGCTGGTGCTTTTATAGTTGTTTGTTTGCTAATTATGAAACTCCCTAAAAGTGAATTCTGCAGGCACAACTGACGTGGGTGACCCTCATTAAAAACCTAGTGACATACCATCACTGACAGAGAGCTGTGCTCTGTCACACCTTGTTGACAGCAGGCAATAATTCTCTCTCTGAACAGTCCAATTGAAATAAATGAGACTGCTTGAAAAACAGCAGATACTGCTGGAATTGTGCACTTTTAAATCAATGAAATCCCTTGTAGCATGGGGATAGCCCAGCAAAACAATGGGATCTGAATGTCTGGATTACTTACACGTAGCAATAGCAAAATCAGGTTTAAATTTTCATATGAGGAGTTAAAAATCAAGTTCTGTTGATGATTGGGGAGGGTTGTTGGGGTTTTTGTTGTTTTTTTCTTTCTCCCCTCTCAAAGTGCTTGTATGGTGTATAAAACATTAAGCATGATCCAAACATCAGAGTTTTGTGAGAGTCCTTCCCACTTGGGATAGGATCAGGCCCCAGGGCTCCAGAGGTGCTGTGTTGTTCTGCACCTTGGCCCATTCAGCCTCTCCAACTCACCTAACCAGTCAGGACAATGTGGGAGAGAAAACAGATTCTGCTTCCCTGAAGGGGTCACAGGCCTTTTATTTCTTATTTCTGCCTCTGACTGTACAAGTGGAAGAGGTGGGTCAGGAAACAAAGTTCAGCTGCCCAGAAGAGTGGCAAAAAATGTCTGGAAAAGAGTGAGGCAGGAAGCAAAGTGGAGTGGGTAGTGGTTTCCTGGGAGAAATACAGAGTTAGTCCTGCTTACAGCAGAAGAAAATCCTGTGAGAGAAAGCAGGTGTTCTTCTCCCTGTCAGATGAACTGTTGGTGGAGCATCCAAGAGAGTGCAGACATTTCCATGTTTTGATCCTTTGTTGTGCATTTAGTTTCTCGTATTCTTGTTCAAAGAGCAGGAGGTGTGCCAGGGCTGCACTGAGGCAGTGATGACCTTTGCTGAATCACACTGTGATAGGCAAAGCTCTGAATTTGTGGTAGTAAGCCAGAGTTGATTGATGTTTATCATCTTTACTGTTATTTGGTTATTGCAGACCCTGCAGGTGCAGGACAAACACACTCAGAGTACCTGCCACGAAGGACCTGTAATAACAGTCATTAAAGCTATAAGGAACATTTTAAATCAAGGGATTTTGTCAGAAGCTCCTTGGTGGCATGTTTTCTATGGCATTCTAGGAACACAGAAATTGGGAACATACACCTCTGGGAACATGTAGCCATTTAATAGTAGTAATTTACTCAGGACAGACAAACAAGAGGAGGGGCATTGAACTGGAAGTGCTGATCAATGTACAGAAGAATACATTCTGGAACTAAAACCAAACTCCTTTGTGTCTGTAGGAGGTTTTGTACTTGAGCTCATTTCCTTCATTTACTCTCTCTATTATTCTCACTGGAAAGCAGTCATCTCTGCACTTCTCAGAGCCCATTGTCCTGGAAATAGCTGATTTCATGAATTCAGAACCAAATTCTGGCCTCAGAGTAGCAGTCCTTTCATAGCAGCTATTTCCCCAGTGCTCCTGGAGCAGTGCCTGGGCAGATGGAAGGAAATCTGTGCCCGTGGCAGTGTGCTGCTGGACACCGAGTGAGAACAGTGTGCAACACTGCAGAGATGTCTCCAAGGCACCTCCATGGACTGCTCTAATTCACAGTCTGTGACCACCTCCTCTGCTGTCGCAGCCTGCTTGCTAGTGCTCATCAGTAAGCCCAAAATAGGGGTAAAGATTCTATACTTGCCTTTGTTCTGCGTGGTACAGGGATAAAGGTCAGGTGTTGTGACTTCCATTGGAAACTGGAGTCATGCAAAGCCTCTGGGATTGGCATCTGGGAGCTGCAGATTTGGTACCCTTAGAGCTGTGTTTAGTTCTAGCAAGTCACAACTGGCAAGGCTAGAAAGCAGCTCTGTAATCTTTTTGGGCTGTGCTGGTGTTCAGACAATTCCAGGTGATGGTGGATGCCTGCTAAGGGAGGGAATCCTTCAGCTGCACACTGAGGGCATGGAAAGCTGAATTTCCACACAGCTCCCAAGGTTTAAATGCCTGTCTGCTGAAGGTGCAGGCTGAAATACCCCTCTGAGCAGGGATACTTGTTACCTTTTAAAGAACATTTTGTAAATCATTTTCAAGGGAGTTCATTTGGAGAATTGAAGGATAACATCTCCAGTCTGCCACTGATGTTTGCACATTTACTTAATGGAAGGTTCTACAAGAGATCCCATTATTTTTCTTAAAGGACCAGACTGCTATTTTTACCATTGTTATTATTTTTACTGTTATTACAACATGATCTAAAAATCCCAGGCAGAATTAGTAAAAAAAATAAATGAAAAAAACAGCTGTGACAACAGAGAAAGTAGAAATTACATAGACAGGAAGACAACTGCTGTCCTGTAATTTACAAAATGTACCATGATCTATTTTCACTTACTGTTTAGTATTCAGAGGCCTGACCTAACAACCAGTGAAGTTTGTAAAAACTCCTCTGACTTCTGTAGGAGCTTGACCAGGCTGTAAATGCAGGCTTCATTATGGAAAACACCTGAGGACTGTGGTATCTTCTAGGAAAGGAAATGAAATAGCTTTTCCTTACAATGTGTAATTAAGTGATAAAAGGGTTGCTGCTAGTAAATTCTGCAGTTAAATCATAAGCACTGAGAAGGCCCTGATTTGATGATGACACACAGCAAGCTCCATCTTTTGAGCAAGAGTTGAAGGTTAAATACAGAACCAAACTCTGCCTGATGCTCCTGACGAAGTCCTTTGTGTGGCTGTTCCCAAGAGGCACTTATGTAACTATTCCTCAGGGCTAAGACATCATCTTTCAGGGTTGCTTGTCACAGATTTGTCCTCGTGTCACACATTCATCCCTTTTTGCAGAGTGTGATTAAGGATGTACAGAGCAAGTCCTTCTGCAGACAAATGGTGTGATCCTTGCTACATGAGGGGTGTCCCATTTTAATTGTCAGAACAGATGTGATTTTCATTTTACTCCATTATTTGCCTGCGCCCATAATCTGCTGCTCTTACATTCTGCAGCCCTGCCTCGTGTCTGAAGGTGCAGACAGGGATATCCATCCTGAAGAGTGATTGTTCAGCCACTGCCAGTGTTTGCCTGTCTGAATTGCTGTGCTCATATTAAGTAGAGCCCCTCCATCTATTACAAAGGTGGCACATGCATGTGGAATATGCAGCTAATTTAACAATGAGCCATCTTTGGAGTGGTGTCAAAGTGAGTGCCTGTGAATTATCACTCAGGCAAATTTTACAGCCTTAAACTGTTGCTTTTATTGCACTCTCTTCATAACTGTAGTGCCTACAAAAACTTTAATATCACAGATACTTCAATCTTTAGATTAAAATCACTAGGGAGTGTCTTCATCTGGTCAGACTCGAAGCACATGAATAACTTCTGCCCAGAACCTGTGCCCCAGAGCACTCTGCTGTTCTCACTGCAGAGATGAATGTCTCACCCTTAATGAGAGGAGACAAGAAGCACTATGGACAGCCTGGAGTAGCTGAATTTTTTTCCTCTCTTGTCTAACTTTTGCTGAAGGCAGAGTTTCAACTGAAGGCCAGTTGAAATGGTGTTTTTCTGGCAATGAAGTACTTTTTGAGAAAATACAGAATCACAGAATGGTTGGGGCTGAAAGTGACCTCTGGAGATCACCTCGTCCAAGGCCCCTGCTAAAGGCAGTTCACCTAGAGCAGCTCTAAAGGCCGTGTAGCTGCATGAGTCTGGTGTAGGAATAGGCAGCAGGCACAGGCCTTTGTTAGCCTGCCTTAACAATCCAATTTCCCCCTAGGTATGAAGGCATCCAATAAAATAAACTGAAAAAGAATCCCACAACACACATGGCACCAGTTACCCTTTCTTTAGCTCTGTTTGTGAGTTACACTTGGCAGCTTTTCCTGTGTCATGAGAAGCCTGGTAACTTTGGCACTCTGGGGCATTTTCTTTCTTTTAGCACGGAAGGAATGGAGTTCAGGCCTTTTGTGGTGGGTGCACAGATGTTGTGCTGTCATTTTAAAAGTAATACTTCAGTCAAACAAACTGTCTTGGTAAGAAACTGTGTTTGCTTTTGTTTGAGGTGAAGGAAGCTTCGCAGGAACCACAGATGGTGTTTACAGCTCGTCGTGCAGCCATCACTTTCCAGACAGATGGAGAAACATGGAGAGAACAGAAAGAGAAAAAAGCAGCTCTGATGGTTGGCATCTTAATTGGAGTTTTTGTATTGTGCTGGATCCCTTTCTTCATCACAGAATTAATAAGTCCCCTCTGTTCCTGCAACATCCCGCCCATCTGGAAAAGCATCTTTCTTTGGCTTGGCTACTCCAATTCTTTCTTTAATCCTCTCATTTATACAGCATTTAACAAAAATTACAACAATGCCTTCAAGAACCTTTTTGTAAAGCAGAGATAAAAGGGAACACAGAAGAGAAAATTATTCCTCTGTTGCATAATAGAGAGATTTCCTGAGGGAAACGTGCCTGTGATATGTACAGTTTTCATGCACAAGAGCTACTTGAGGGGATTTAGGAGCAGTGAAAAAGACGATGGAAGATGTCTGGATATAAACCTACTGAGAGTTTACAGCTCCCCTTTAGAAATACCTATGTGCTACTCCAGGGTTTGGCAGAGAAGATGGAAGCAGAGAATTCCTCCCGTCTGCTCTTCAGATCCCCGCAGGCTGAGGTCTGCCAGCGAGGCGCTGTGTGTGTCCGGGCCGTGGCTGTCACACCCAGCACGGCTGAGCCCGCCCAGCCAGCCCCGGCCGTGCTGGAGCTCTCCTCATTAGCGAAGGCACCACTGGCAGCTGCTAATTGAGCGATGCTGACGTGTTTGTGATATGGGCAGGGTGCTGGCTTCGGTTTTGAGATTTATTTGGAAGGGAATAGACACGCTGCAGTCAATCAGTCCTTGAGGTGATGTGAAATTAAAGTGGATGACTAAGCTCAGAAACACGCCCTGCTAGGATTGAGGGGCTGTGTGCTCTGCAAGCAGCAGGGCTTGATAGACAGGCTTGGTCAAACAGGGGTCAGCTGTGTCCCCTGGGCTTCAGTGAAACCTAAGAGGAAAGTATAGAATTATTCAGAGCCCCTCAGTTCTCACTGCTTGCACAGGAGGATCTAGTCAGGATTTTTCACCTGTGTTGTCCTCTCACTCTGCCAGGCTCAGGCTCTCTCTGTTTTATGAAACCCAGGTGAGCTCAAGGTAGACACCAACAGCTCCAAGTGGATGGGGACTGTATGCATGATTGTTTCCTGCTCCCATAAAACTGAGCAGACATCTGTGTTACAAACACCAGACATGGTGTTCAGTCACACCAGGTGTGCTGGCAGCAACGTGTGGCTGCTTGGCAGTGGTAGGTGAGTGCCTGCACCATGTCTGGGACCCTTGCACCAGAACTGTGCTCATTTATGATACCAACCTGAGTAAACCTGAGTAAAGTCCACAATTTGTCAGCTGGCATCAACTTCCTCCTACTGTAACAAAGGTGTTGATGCCATCAGGTCTAAGTGACTCCCAAAAACCCAAAGGGACTCAACCCCAAGCCTTAAATTGTTTTCCCAAGATCTGACAGACACCCCTGACCCAACAATAGATACATAAATAATGTGTTTCCGTGCATACTGCCAAGTCCATCTCGCTCCATATTTGTCTCTCTGGTGGGTTTTACTTCCTCCCCTGCTCTGAGTGGGAGAGCTGACAGCATCTCTGAGTATTTCTAGCATGGCAGCTTTTTACTGACACAAGAGTCCCAGGAAGCTTAAGGGAGCTTGGCTGCACCTCAGGAGCTCAGTGCATGGTGAGGTCAGGCACTGCTGTGCCTCACACCTGCAGGGCTATGACAGTCCAGTGTCACCTGCTGTGCCTGCAGCCACAGCCACCTGTGTGTCCTGCATTCCTGCAGAGGATGCTTCTCTCAATTTCAGTGGGAATTCAGAAGTTTTAATAACTTAGAATTCCAAAGAGTTGTTAGATAGTGACTCACACTTAAATGCCAATTTAAATAACTGGCCCTTGTGACTCTCAACTTGCCTGCATATGGAATAGCTACCATTCAAACCAGTGTTTGGAGGCTTAATTAAACCAGAAGGAAAGCACATATGTCAAAATCTGAATGTTACTAAAACTTGCAGCCTCATTGAGAACCACTGACAGATTTTTCAAGTCAATTGAATTTTTTCATGTAGGAGAGTCACTGCTCTAAAACTTTTAAAATCCAGACAGATGACATGGAAGGAGGAAATGAAGAGGTCATCTTGAGCTGGTGGTGAAGAACAAATGTTCTGCATGGGGCACTCCTTCTAATAGTCATGTTTTGGCCAAATTTTAGTGTCTGTACCCCCTCTGCCTGGTTAGCCAAGCCATTGCCATCACACAAATGTAATGCCAGCCCTGGTGCCCTGAACCATCCCAGTCTGGCTGCAGGAACAGCAGGGATGCTCCAGCTGCACATTCCAGCTGACTGCAGCAATACCAGGCTCTGGTTCTAGAACCCTTCCCTGAAGTGCCAGAGGCTGTGAAGGCACCTTCTAGCATGGCCTGGCACCTGGAACTCAGGAGAGCACCCTGAGGACTCACCTCAGGAACTCAGGAGCTGTTCCTGAGCTGCACACGTGCCGGGCATTGCTGCAGACACTGAGGTGCAGCAGGGAGCCTTCAGCTCACGGGAGAGCCGCAGCCGGGCACTGACACAGCTCTCCTCCTCCTCAAGGATGAATTTAGCTCCCTTAGGAGGCGAGGCTGGGCCTCTGTAATTTTGCTGTGAGAAGTTCTGAAGATAAGCAGCCAGAGCTCTGCCCACCCAGGCATCTGTGCCAGCAGCACTGCAGTGACAGCTCACACAGCCCAGCTCCAAACACACCCAGAGGCGACGAGAAGCAAGCGGAGCTTTCATTTCATTACAGTGGCTTTAGAAAGCTCTTAACAAAATCAACTTCCCACGCTGGCTCTAAATGCAGACTGTATTCACAAGAGCAGCAGCAGCACATATTCAGGATTTAAAATTCTGGTTTTTAATCACAGCATACTGTGGGGCAAAGAAAATATGTTATCTGTGGTTGTTGCCTAACCTGCTGGATGCTCCCAAGTGAACTAGGATAAATGAACTAAGATAAATGACACAGTATCTTGACTATCCAAGTGAAAAAATAAAAAGCAGGTATTCTAAAGAGACATCATTTGGCACAGCTTAGACGCTATAATCATCTATTTCCCCAACAGAAGCTGCCAATTTGGAGTACCCCAACCATCTCTGCTTGTATACAGTGGACTACTAGTTTTAAACTTTATTTTCTGATGCTGAATCTGCTCCTAGAAAAACTTCCTGGAGCCTATTGCTCAGCAGAAGGACATTGCTGCATCCTGCAGCAGGGCTCTGAGAATCCTGCAGCAGCTGTATTGAAATTAAGGCCTGTTTGCTGTGCTGTGGGAGCAGAAAATGCTAACAACCCTAATAAAGAAATTAAGTTTTGCTGCAAGTCCTGTAAATGTTACTTTACAAGCCTGGTAACACCAAACGAATTCAGGGGAAGACCTTTCTCTTTCAACAAAGAAAACCAGCAATACTGAAGTAGAATTCTAAGCAAGTCTCAGTTCCTCCCTTGCAACCAGCTGAGATGGAGAATTAGGGCAGATTCTCCTTGCTATTGGTTCCTCCCCAGGTGTGAGGAGAGGCACCCAGCACACAGACCCCGTGCCAGAAAGCGAGGAACAGCTGATGGAACTGCTTTCACACCCTCACCAGCCTTTCCTCCCTTTCACATGGGTCTCAGAGCCAAGGTAGTGTCCATCTGCCATGGGCTCTATCTGCAGTAGACAGTCAGTTATTATCTGGACTCTGATTTATTCTCTTTGAGCAACAACTGCATCTTCACAAACCCAGGATTTACATCTTAGTCAAAATCACAAGCTCCTAGTCCGAGCAACAGATCTCACATTTTTATATTCCTTGTGGAAGGTTCCAGGTTACTGTGTTTGTAGCAGGTAAACATAAATTTTAACATTATCCTGAACAAATAATCACATCATCTGTTCTACATGCAAGTTCATTACTTACCCTATCGGAAATTTTTCTTGATGCTGAAAAGCAATTGTGATTAAAAAGATAACTTGAATGGACATTTCAATTTGGGATTTATTTTTTTAGAATTGCATGGCACACAAAGACAGCACAGCTTGAATTCCCAAGCAGGTCTTCTTGGTGCCAAAGTTGAATTTACAAAGTTGAATTATTCAATTTACAGACTAGAAAAAGCCTTACGGTTTTTATAGAGGGCAAAGTTTGTAGACAGAAATAATGCCTCCTAATATCAAAGCTGACTACAGAAAGTCTGCAAGTAGCACTCAGTGCAGGTTTCCTTCTTTGAAGGAATGCTGAATGTAAATTTTTCCTTCTTTGAAGGGACTGGGAATCTGATTTTGCCTTTGTTATTTTGCTAGCCCTGGGCAGACTGACTTTTTGAACAGATGCAAGAGGAGCAGCCCATGCCTCTTCCCTCACTCACCAGTGTGGGGGAGCAAGGTTGCAGCTGGCTCAGTGGGAAGGTTTTCTCTTTCTGTTTGTGCTGAAGGAATTTCTGTTTGTGCTGAAGGAACAGGAACAGGACATCACAAAAACAGTGACTCATTTGACTATGGACACGATTCATCTTTTAATGCACTTGTAATTCAAGAGCCTGGGAAAGCTTCTAAGGCAAGTTCCACCTTAAAAACAAGATAGCAGAATGTCACTGGATTCCAAACATTCTTTATTTTTTATTTGCTGCCATAGAAAGTAATCGAACAGCACTGTCATCAGTGTCAGTGGGAAAAAGGAACATGGATTTTCTTCTCCTGAAGATGTCGTGTACATTAAGAAGTCAGTCCAAAATCCTGGTGTTAAGTACAAAAAGCAACTGTTTGAATTATAAAATACTGTATATACAGATATAAAAATGTTTCAGAAAGTGTCCCACAAAGTTTCTGAACTTTCAAGAGCAAATCTTCAGCAGGGTAAGTAGGTTGTTGTCTTCAAAGGTGAGCATCAGTTCATTAGAGCAGAATGTCTCAGTCTTTATCTTCCTATATTACAGGTGACAGTCTTTGATTTTCATCCCAGCCAGGGATAACGTGGTGGTCCTAGTGATTAAGGTGTTTTTTCCTGGAGCTATTAATTTAACAAGCACACTCTCTATATATAAAAATGAAATTTCAAAGAAATTTATACAACAGCTAGACTTTATAAAAATATAGATCTATAATTTTACACCAGGAATTATCCAAGGTAAGTCTTCATTTTCTTAACCATTAAAAATTAATTGTTATCATTTGGAATCCTGTCTATGGCTAGAATGTAAATTAAAATAATGTGAGTTATTAGTTGGTGAAGCGAGTTTGAAGAATCTCATTCTGTGGGGGTTTTTTGGGCCAAAATTAACAAACTACTGCATTCTGCAGTGCTCATCCTGTGGGGTGGTGGTCATACTACACGGTACATGTAAACTTATTCCAGAATCTTCACCTAATTCAGTGTTAAAACCCAAATAAAAAACATTCCCACTGTCCTTACTGTAGAAAACAAACCCCAAGCCCAAATAAATAAAATTAGACAGTATTTCTGTTTTGCTGTACTGTGTTAACTCTTTACTGTGTAGTGGAGGCAATAATGAATAATACAGCCATGTGATGAGGGAATGTAAACTGAACACATACTGGAAAAAACAGACTTTTACAGCTGTGTGTATATATATATATTTTATATATATCTATATATATACATCTACATTGCAGTTATAACTGTCACCTCACAAAAGAGATTCAATGGACTGAACAATCTTGTATCAATTTCCCCAGCTGGAGTTCTTCAGGAAGAACTGGCTTTCAGCTTGGACAGCAGCACTTCGTTCTTACGGCATTCCTGTGAACAGAGAGCAAACACATAAAAGGTATTAACTCTGCTCTTAGCTCTGCTACTTCTGTCTTCACATCAACAGAACCAAACCTTTCCATTTTGAAACATCTCCAAAATCCAAAGTAGCCTGGAGCAAGTGATGAGTTGAAGATAATTCTGATTCATTCATAACGTTATTCCAATGGCAACATTCATTAAACTTTGTACCATGCAAGCCAGAAGGAACACTGCTTGACTACTCATCTGAAGTTGTTACTAAAGCTAAAAGCTTTAGCTAAAGCAAATCCAGCTTTTTACTTATGAATAGAATAAATCTGAAATGGAGATTACTTGCAGGTGATGTGGAACTTCACAGGATAGTTTGCAAAAGAGTCAGTGCTCAGGGAACAACTCTAGGTCAGGAAAGGACATTTACATGAGGACACCTGTGTTCAGTACCACAACCATGACTTCTTTTATTTTTAAGGGTAGCAGGGTTGAGTAGAAATGCTCTCACATGGGAATGGAAGAAAAATGGGTAAAAAACCTAAAAATAAATCCACCTAAATTCTGCAAGTAGGATGTAAAATTCTGTATGTCAGACAAGCAGCTGAACAGCCCCTGTCATTCTGCCAGAGTACCTTGTCTGAAACAGGAACTGTCTCAGAACAAAACAGGAATAATTACACCAAGATGTTTTTCCTCGAACATACGAAGCCAAATGACAGTTTTGCCTGCAGCACTCCTTTTCATTCATTCATTCTCATGGAGACAGCAATTAGCAGGAACACATGATGATTAAAAGCTTGGGAAAGGCTAGATCAATGAAGTGTTATACAGTGCTTTCACAGTCATTAGGAAACAAGGCTGCTTCCTGAAGATTAACGACCAAGACCCTGCATTTCCTCCTTATTCACACACATTTCCACACCCCTCTTTGCTCCAATACCCAACTGCTAACACATCTTCAAGAGATTCCACTTGAAAACCCAAATACACAGCTTGCTTGATGACCTCTCCCTGTAACATGGAGAGCTGCCAATCTAGCAGTGAAAGAAGAACTCCCAGAATCAAATTCAGAATCCCAGAGTCACATGGAGAAAACCACCCAGAGACATCATGAACATGGTGTGATAACCATCACATCAGGAAATCTTGTGCATAAATTAATGCACAGGTCAAGTCAAAATGGATCACCAAACACTTTGCAGTTCACACAGCAAAGGTGTTCTTACCTCTTTAAATTCTTTCACTGTTTTGAAGTAAAGCCTCTGTTTCTCTAGAAGCTCTAAATATTCATCATTCAACTGGTCCCTTCTCATTTTGTTTTCTTGCTTCTTCTTCTCCATCTGTTGGTGTGCAGGAAGGATAAGAGATCAGATGTATGTACACATGGACATACTGCCTAAGGAATAACTCCCTATAACACACAAGGGGAGACAGATGCTTCATAAGTGATACCCCTGGCTGCTTTAAATGCAGTGAACATTTAGATCAGCTGAAGTCTCAGTACCAGTGGCACTGTAGGTACAACTGGGACAAGGGCACCTGTTGTGGACTTTGGGACTCTGAGGTGCTGCTGGCCCTCTTCAGCAGCAGAAAGCAGCTTCTGTCAGCTCCACCAGTCTGAAAAACCATGGCTGAGGTGCAGGTCTGACTGCACCCACACAGTGCAAATGGAAGGGTTCTCACTGACTTCAGTGGCATTCAGCTGTCTCAGGCATTTAAATCACTACACTGCCAGTAATGAAGTTAAGGGGTGTAAGACTCCTGTCAGGACAGAGGCGTTATAACACCTCTGTCACACTATTTATTGACATTTAGTGGTGAGAAGTTTCTGACGAATGTGAAAAGAAATAATACTTGTTAGTTGCTTGCCTAATTTGCACCTCATGTAATGGATCTTTCTATGCACAATTATTATCCAAGAGGCTTTGCTGAGATAATTCCCAGGTTCTAGCAAAGAAAGTGAGGGGAGTCAGACCTTCATTCGATTCTGTTTGATGCCTTCTACAATCTGCTCCATCTGCCGCAGGAACTGCTCCCGAGATCCGGATGAGGCCATGGCTCTAGAAAGAAAAAAAGGGAACACCTGACAGGGATGTGGGACACTGTTCTCTTGCACATCTACCCATGTCCAGGAGTCCTCATTGCACAGTGTTCTGTGTAAAAATTCATCCTTTTAATCACTGGTACCAGTGGCAGCGCAGCTCTTCAGTTGGTGTAAGCTACCAAAGAGATGGGAACAGAGAGCGCTTGGAGCTCATCACAAGTGTTCTCCCTGTCAGCTCAGGTCTGTTCCTTGCTCTCATGTGCTGTACAGAAATAGCTAAATAAAAGCATAATTTTTAAAGAAAAGCCTCTGTTGTGAATACTAAGAAAGCAAGTAGAGGTCTAAGAGAACAGCAAATGTTGTACAAAATAATTTCACACTGTCATAGGGAAAGCCTAGAAATCATTTTACACCTAGAAATCATTAGAGAAAAGTAAAAACTGGCTGTATCACAGACTGGTATTTGACCATGAACTTCCAAGGGATCTATGATTTTGCCTAAAGACTCTACACTATATCAAAATCTTCAAATACAGAGTTAGTTTATAATAAACATGTCTGAAATATGTCCCAGTCTAATGTTTTGTACATAATGTAATAACCACAACTCCACAAAAAGGAGGAAAAGATTTAAATTAATTCCAGGAAAACTATGACTGAATTTCCACATCTAAAGAGTCAGATATTAAAAACATATGTTGGCTATAAAAGTTATGTAATTCCAAGTCTGTGATTCCCCAAACTGGCTTAAACACAATTACTAAACTATTCTATAAATCAGTTTATGACTATAAAATCTTCTAAGAAATTTTTAATCTCTATAACTGATGCCCAGTCCCATTTGCCCAACCAACTGTACCACTCTTGGAAACTATTAAGAGATAAAGAACCATAACTTACTGGTGGAAGTTGTCATGGATAGAATTCAGCAAATTAACCTGTGAGTTAGAAAAAAAATTAAGAAATACACATTTGTCTTTTCTGGTATGAGTTTCCACAGACAGTAAGATGAATTTTAGTGTTGAAAAATGACTATATAGATAATGCCCTCAAAGCAGAGAGATGTACGNACCAACTGTACCACTCTTGGAAACTATTAAGAGATAAAGAACCATAACTTACTGGTGGAAGTTGTCATGGATAGAATTCAGCAAATTAACCTGTGAGTTAGAAAAAAAATTAAGAAATACACATTTGTCTTTTCTGGTATGAGTTTCCACAGACAGTAAGATGAATTTTAGTGTTGAAAAATGACTATATTATATAGATAATGCCCTCAAAAGCAGAGAGATGTACAAAAATGACAGCAAGTTTTCTTTCAGAAGAGACACCACAATCCTTTTGATTTGGTAAAATCTGTCCCACTGGTAGAATCACAGAAAGCAGAAGTGTTGGACCACAACTGAGATTTTTAATTTTACTGACACCCAGTTATACCACTGAGGATGTTCTAGTATGATGCCTTCCCAAACTAAAGCAGTAAGGTATAGTGGCCTGTACAGGTGTTCAGCTTGTGTTGAAACTTGACATAAAAGCACCTTGCAGATGCTGGCCCAGTGCTCACCAGGGACTGTGCACAGGCATATCACAAATACACAGGAAAAAACCACACAAGCCTATGAAGACTTTCCAAGCAGTGCAGGAGCTGCAGGTGAATTCCTGCACTGCTTTCATCATGCAAAGGAGTTTTACAGGTTTCCTACCAGCCACACATCACTGCTCACTTTGCTGATTGTGTATTTTACTGGATGCTAAAAGGTGAACTTGTAAAAGGTACAGAATGGCATTGCAGAGGTGTGGCTTCTCTTACAAGACAGTAACATTGCACAGAATCAAGACAAAACCAGCCATTTATAACAGCATCACAGGAATGCTTTGTTGCTCATATAAACTCCCCCAGCTAATTAAACTATAATCAGTATATCCTATGGAACCACCTTTGATTTCTTCTTCTTGCTTTTTAAATACTGGTGAAAGCATTAAAATTCAACAACTTGCAATTAATGTTATCCTTTCTCTCGGCTTCGAATACATCTTGCAAGTTTCCCGTGGTTAATCCTTCCAAGCAGCTTCTCCTTTTGATGAGTATTTGAAGGGTTCTGCACTAAACAAACCCAAGGGTTGCCAACAGAATCACCTGCCCCATGCCACAGAAAGCTGAACTCATCTCTCCCAAGTCTAAAATCTTCCACCTGAATGAGAGGGCAATGACCAGGCATGGCAGAATCTGCTGGTGTTCCTGGCCTGCCCTTGGAAAATTCAAACAAATTCTGAACAGATCCCCGAGCAGCCAAGCTGCTTAAGAACTCCTGTGATTTACAGCAGTGGAATTACTGCATTACTCATCAATATTTGCCACGTCCATATCCCTGCCTCAAGATACTTCCACCAAGCCTGTGCTTGAGAACATAATGACATTTATACCACAACACATTCAAGCCATGAAAAGTAACACTGCACAGCAGAGCTGCACAACCACTGCATGGGAGGAGTGTGCCTGTGTTACACTACAGTGAAATCAGCATACACACCCCAAAATTGAGAGGCATTATGAAAGAAATGAGTTTAAACGTAGTTTAAAAAATGAATCTTTCACAAAACAGGATTAAAATGTGAGCTGTGATCACAGAAACCTTTCATGTCAGAACTAAAACCTTCAGAGCCAAAATTCAACTGTATAACAATTCTTACTGTTGTTGTTTTAAAGCAATGATGCTCAGTGTGTTTTACAAAAGGGCTGGTCTGGGGAGGAAAAAGAGGAAAAAATCTCCCAAAAAACCAGGAACAAGACAAAGTTCAAGTATATTCCAGAAATTTTTGTGAGGCACAAATGCCAAAGACATTTTTTATACACTGTTAGACAATATTTACTTCCTAAAACCTTAGTTCTAATATTAAATGCATCTCAAGGAAGTCTCAATGATATTGTACATTTAACTAAGTTAAGCAGGCATCAGAAGACATTCAGAATTCCCCCTGTGAACCCCCAAAAGGCATTAATATTCTGGCAAGAATACTCCCAGTTTATACAACAGTGAAATAAATTTGCTCTATATTCTGTTTTTATATTCTCTACAATCTGCTTTTTATGTACACATTTCAAAAAAAAATCTCTGTATGCTTTTCAAATTTTCATGCTTGCCTTCAAAAAAAACCAAACCAAAAATAGAGCAAAAAAACCCCAAACAAATAAATCTGTATTAAGCTTTAATGCAGGGGAGAAGTTAAAGTAATAGAAATTCTATAGCTTCTGCTTAATGTAGTTTTTAAAAATCTGGTGTATGACTTTTCTGAATGGAAAAAATGAAAACTGCCTGATGTGGATTAGAATCAGCTGCTTAAGGGAAGGAAGTGGTTGTTCATGATCTTCAAAACAGGATGTGAAAGGACACTGAAAAGTGTCTTTACATAGCCAGGAGTTTGACCACTGCTTGTCTCACAAACTAAACAAATGTATCTAAGTAATGAAAAACTCACTAATCTGTTATTTCATTAGAATAAAGAGAGAAACCTGAAGTATCAAAAGTTTTTCTATTTTAAAAGTGAAGTCATAATTTTTATCAACTCTTGTTTCCTCCTATTTCTCAACCTTTACTGAAATCAGACACTTGTCATAGCAAAAAAAGAAGACTGAAATCACTCAGTTATGCCCAAGAAAGAGGCAAACTCTACACAGATGGAGAGAGGAGGGGAAAAAAAAAGCAAATTGCTTTCATGAAAACAACTCCTCTGACCCCACAACATCACCAGCAACTCAAGTGCAGGCAGCTCAGACCCTGAGAACTGACTCTGATGCTGCTGACAGCAGCTGGAATTTGCTCTCCAAAGTTACTGACAGCAGCCTGGGTTCATAATAAAAGGCATTGACTAAAAAGAGAAAAAAGGGTAATTTGGTTCTGTGATAGCAGGACAGATATTTGCTGATCAAATGTTACTCATGTTTTGAGAGCACAGTGAGTGGGTTAAACGTGCTGTACTAACAGCAATTCTTTTACAACACAGACCATTTCCCCTCCAAGATCAGAAATATTCTTATGAATCAGTTGTTCCATTTTTATTTACAAAGACCAGTAACTCTGCTCTGACAGGACTGAATATGGTGAAAGCCAGGCAAAAACTTTTTTATTTCCTTCCCCACAGACTGAATACTTAGAAAACAGTAATAACATTTTCTTACCTCCTTTTCCAAATATACTTTCTTATCATCCAGTGTATTGTAAAGAGTAAAAAACTGCTTCGTTTCTTTGTGAGTTGCTGAGACTGCAAACAAAAAAAAGGGGGTAGAATAATAAAAGAACATGAGGTAAAATGGAATCTGTAAAAATACTTTGTAGGCTTTATATAAAACACTTTCCACTATCAATAATGGAACACCCTCGTTAATGCACATGCAGAGGGAACATCCTCCCAGAGTGTATCTCAGCAGGGTTTCCAGCTATCACCTCTTGTAAGAACAGCACAGCTCAGTGTCTGAATTAAGCTCTTTATGCCAACACACGTTGGCACCACCAGCTGCCTGTTGATGCTTCCTTCCCAAGCTTTACCCTGACACCACACAGGCAGCTGTGTTGCTCTCAGTGGCCCTGCCTGTGGTGTTGGAGGGGCACAGGCTCAGCAGGGACAGGGAAGAACAGATAATCTTGGTAGTATGTGTGGAAAAAAAGTGCATTAGATTATGTATTTCAAGCTACACATGTGCAAGACGCCCAACAAAGCTTTTGCTGTTTTAAAGTGTCTTTATCTTTTTATAATCTATGTGTGGGGATAGAATTAAATAATACTTTCTGGTTTAGGTGGCTACAGGAGATGTTGGTCAGAGCTCAGCTGGGAAGGTAAGGCTCAGAGATGCCTTTCCTTTGACCTACAAGATGATACTGAAATCTGCTGAGTGTTCCTCTAGTGTTCAATGCCTAAGGAAACCCAAGATACTTGTGATTCCCAGGGAAAGAGTTCAACAGGCAGCAAAAGTCATTCTGGCTAGAAACCAGAACCTGGAAAAAACGTATGGGTTAAAAATGAAATCATGCTCATTAGTCTGGGATTAGCAGAACTGCTGCCAAATGAAAGAGGCCTTTCCCAAACCATTTCCTTTGTGCAACTTTTTCAGTTCTTCCAGCAGCTCTGGTAGTCACAAGTCTTTCATGAGTAGATTCCACACAACAATTCAGAAAACCTTTGAACATTTCCACTGTTGGAAAGTTGTGCCAACTTACGGAGCCTTAAGGGCACACACCAGAACCCACACAGGGTACGACAGACAAAGGGAGAAGAGGAGGAAGGAACCAACTGGCTCATTGATTCTCCTGAACATTTTCAGTGGGAGAGGTTCAGTTAGGTCAAAACCAAAGCACTGAATATTGGAACTGAAAAGGATTCTGGTACAAAAATCACAAAATAACTAAGGCTGGAAGTTATGACTGCAGACTGTCTTGTCTAACAGCCCTTGAATCAAAGTTCAAAAAACCCACGTTTTGGCAACTGAAGGTCACCTGAATCTGGCTAAATGAAAAGCCTCTAACTACCTCTAAAAATACCACAATGCACAGAAAAAACTGGCTAGAGATTTCCAGCTCATTTCTCTAGAAGCTTAACCTGTACAATGCAGGTTCCCAACCATGACTGAGCAGTGTGTTATCCTGAGATACCACTCACACTTTGTACGCTAGAAAACAAAGTCCCATAAAATTCAAAGCACCTTAAATCTACACCCAAAGCTGCACAAGTCTCTTTGATCCTAGTCTTTCTGTACTTCAGATATAAATGAAGCTCCATCTTCTGAGCAGGTAGCTCTGACCAGAGACTTTGAATCAGACATGACACAGAATGTGCAGAAAATTTAATGCAAAACAACGAAGTTCTTTATAGCTGGACTTGATTAAATAAACTGCATGGGACAGCAAAGAGGGGGTAAGAAGGGCTGGATTTGTACTCACATCTATTCCATGTATTGAGACTTAGCCAACACTTGGAGGACAGCACAGGACTGTGCCACTAGAGATGCCTAACCAGGGCAAGGGATTTGGATCACATTCAGATAACCAGTTTGGAACTGCTCACCCTTCCAGAGCTTGCTTCACACACATATTTAATAAATACAGAATATCTCTGAACCATTAGCTAGGTTTTCTTGGGAGAGACTTAGCTTATGTTAATACACAGGCTAGTTAAATATACACCAGCAAGCATCCTGGTGTGTAACCAGTTTAATGGAACAACTGAAATTTTATTCCATTTGCATCTTTTCCAATCTTATAATTTCTGATCATTACAGCTAAAGACAATTTGTACTCTGCTGCTACCAAGATATTGCAGGATTGTGTTAATAAAAAATGAAAGAAACCAATCCCTTCAAGAGATTGTTTTTACTTTGTAGTTCTTGACATAGTTTGGCTAAGAATCAGATCTCTCATGTCAATGAAAACAATAAAAGCAATGTAATGGTAAGGCAAATTAATTAGACACAACTCAAAACTCACAGCAACCTCATCTGTAAATGCTGAATTAAGGACTTTCAAAACACACTGGTCATTAACCTAAATGACAGAACCTGTGCAGACAAAATTTAGTCCAGAGACCTTGTGCATTGAGTTTGACCCTCAGGAAAATTCTTAAAGCCCAGCTTATAAAACCTCAAAAATATGGTGTAACGTGAATACCAAGAACCTTTAAAGTACCACCAAATTAGTAAGTGCTGTTGTTACATGCCATATGCTTAAAAAGCAACTGCCCTCCTGTCAGGGCTTTAGCCTTCAGCAGGATGGTCCTGTTTGAGATACATACCCTGACTGTAAAGTTCAATAAATCTCTTCTGATACTGTGTGAGCTCAGCTCGGCTGGGTACTTCATCAATCTTGCGTTGTAAAATGGCTATCTCTCTGTTTCTTCGTGCCTGAATGGAAAGTTAGGAGGGGAGAAAACAAAGCCTCTTCTTGTTCTCTTCTTAAAATGGATGAAGCCCCCCCCAGCAATACTTTGTTATTAAATAATTGATTTTAAAAACAAAAAGCACTGGCTGAGGATCAATTTTTATTTTTTTTTGCAATTGATTTGTGACAGAAACACTTGTTAAAATTAGAACAACAAAATGAAGTATTAGAAGTTCCAAGATAAGACAAACATCCACAATTTTGTACGAATAAGAAGAACACAAAGAGTTACTCACCAGCAGCAGGCGGATCTTTTGAAGTTTCTCTTTCTCAGCTTTGTACTGCTGTTCTATGATCTTATTTGGCTCCTGGAAGTTGAGAACCCAAAACAATTGTGTATTACAGTAGCATATGAGAGCTGCAGTGCAAAAACGGGCAGACTGGGTTTGTTTTCTGGTTTTGTCTATCTTTAGCTCCCACAATAACATCACCATTTGTTGTTCAGGGTTTTTTTAAATAATAATTTATGAACTGTACTAAAAGCCTGACATCATTTACTGTAAACAAGTGCATTCAGATAGCTTTTAACTTTTGATATTTTAGTTTTTAAGACTTATCAGTAGTTTTTGCACTGCTTTACAACAGTCACACTTTAAATGAAGATACAAATCTGAAGACTGTCAGTACCTCTTGTCTGTGTTTATACTTTGATTCAGTGGTGGGGTTAAGAATAAATAAGGCACCTGGACAGAACACAAACCCTCTGACGTGTATACTAGATTTCCTGCAGTGTGGACTTCATGGTAACTTCTCCTTGCTAAAAAATTTAAGATTTTGGTTTACATTGAAATTTTTTCATGTTGTTATTCAATATTCCATGAGGAGGATAACAGCATCATGAAGTTGTAATCTGCCTCGTTTCAGAGGCGTGAATGCATCACATGTTTATCCACTGAAAATAAAGTCATTGAAGCTTTTCCTTTTCTGTTCATTCATTATTCATTGCCATCAGTCTGGATGCACTTGTGTTGAAGCCTAACTTCTGACAGCTGCTCACTGCATGCAGTGCACTGAGCCGCTGAAAGCTCGTGCCTTCATCCTTCAGATAACCCCACTTCTAAGAGAAAAAACAACAAAACCAGACATTCTTTCTGAGGAAGACCTCTTTCTGTCAAAGGTATGCACAGCTCTTAACACAACACCCAGAGATTCTTCTCTGGTACTACAAAGAAAGAAGTAAAAGGCACAAAAGCATCTCTGAGTAGAGCCCCATGGATTCTGCAAGAATAACAGAGAAGGCTGCAGCTGTGTTCAGACTCCTGTATTTCCAGGATTATTAGCCTGAACTCTGGCTTTGCAGAGCTTTTCAGATATTCCAGCAGATACTTTAATGCTTACAACAATGTTCCAAAAGTCAGAAGGAACTAAACCAACATTTCAAAACACAAATTGAAAATAAAATCTTAGACATTTGCTATTACCTGTTCGTCCCCATTTTCCGCTGCTTCAGCTTTCAAATTCTCAATATTTTGTTGTAGTCTCTCCATTTCTTCCTTTAAAACAAAGTTGATGTTGCTTTTAAATGAGAACTATTCTCTTAACAGGGAAGAGCAGGGATCTTGACAACTCACACTTCTAACAAAAATTCAGAGCTGACCACACACATTATATTTAAATTTGGAAGATTAAATAGCATTCCCTGCATAAGGGTAAGGCATCCATTAATATTCATTACATTGAACTGTCTGCCTTTACCAAACACAGGAACAGATTTATTTCTTGCAAATATACCAGATCCAGCTAAGACAACTAATGAGTGACATAGGAAATGAAATGGAAGAAGCAAAGCAACATCAGAACAGTGTGACATGGGACTGCAATGTATGGCATTTGGGGAAATGAATGAACCTAAAGTTCCTTGCAAGGAAGTTTCCATTGCAATATATATGGAAAAACAAGGTTTCTATACTCAGTTTAGGCCTTAGAACACTATTTACTTCTTTTCAGTCTATTAAATTCCATCCACTATTGTTTGAACAGAAGGAAATGAAAGCACTTCTCTCTGGTGGAATCTCTGGGCAGTCCATAAACACAGCAGTAGCAGGACACCAAACACAGCAATTAAACAGCAAAACTCAAACATGCTCTGAAAACTGCAATAGCTCCATCTCGTTCCTGTCTCTTTTGGTGGCTTGCTCCAAAGGTAGGGGCCTCGCTCAGCCCTCCTCTTTGGCACCCTCAGGTCACTGCTGGCTGCACTACCCAGCGAGAGATGATCCCTTTCAGGCTGTGAATAGCACAGGTGGGTGTCTGGTTCAGCCCAGCCCCACACCTAAATTTCATCAGAATGGGAATGGGAGGGAGAGGAGCCACAAGAGCTCTGACCAGCACAAGGCAGGTGTGGAGTTCAGGAACTGCCCTGGATTAAAGAAGGCCACAGGCTCAGATGCCTTCCCCATTCCTCCCTGCTCCAGGGGTGGTAATATTCAATATAAACCTGGAGTTAAAGGTACCTGCAGGCTGGGGGTGTGGGACAGATAACAGACAGGGACACACAGCACAACAACAAATCAGCAAAGTGCTTATTCACCAAGTCTTGAATCCTTGTAGGAGACACTGGAACTTACCCTGCAATGTGCTTTGAACTCTTGCTCCTGGCTTTTTAGGTTTTCATTCATGGCCACCAGTGCTCGCAGGCTCTGTAATATGCTAAATTTGAAGATCCAGTAAACCACATTAGATTTTTAGTTTCTAATTTAAACAGATGGAGAATTAACACATATTAGAGCAAGCTTAGTTCTAAATAAATTTAAAATAAAAGCTGGGTAAATTAAAACCCCAAATATCACCACTCATATAACCAGGTCAAAATAAAATGCAGTACTACACTGAGTATTCTGATGGCTTTGCTACGTCTTAACCCCATTACTGTGGAAGTTTTGAGGGACTCCTATTTAATTTATGTGAGATGAAGGCTTCAAATATGAACAAAATAAATCAAGAAGGTCTCATCTACTTGTCAAATGTGTCTAGTGTTCTTCTGCTTTAAACACCTACAATTATTTTGAACTACAGACTGACACTTTTCATTGTGACTGAATCCTATTGTGATATTTCCCTGTCTTTGAAAAGCAAGCTAGAGAATTATTTAATTTTTAAATTTCAGTTATTTGTTTAGGTTGACAAAGCAAGAAACATTGAATGATTCATTTTAAGACCATTATTTTTCAGAATTTCAAAGGTAACAAAGGAAGAAACTTACCTAGAATCTGCTTGGGATTCTATTGTTTCTAAGGCTGCCAATTCTTTGTCCAGCTTTTCACTGTAACTCTTAACCTAAGGATTGCAATTAATAATAAATTGAAATACACTTCCACACATAAAATGATTCATGGCACCCAGCTTTCTCACACCATGGGATCAGTGACTTAAGCTGGCAAACACCTTCACTGTTTAATACATCCCTTCACACACAGAATTTCTCAAAGTTGTTCCAGCTACAATCAGCACACGGAAAAACAAACCAAGATTACCTCTGTTAATGTCTTTTTTGCTTCGGTACATTTCGCCTGCAGCTCAGCACATTTAGCTTGCAACTGTTACAAAAGAGAAAAAAAAGAGTTGGATTCTATATTCACACTAATTACACCTGTAATGGAGAACAGAGAATATTTGAGCTGTTCATAGTGGTTGTCTGTCAAACGACAGGCCAAGCATAACAAACACTGTCTTTTCTTGTCAGTTACATTTGCATCTGATTGCAAGAATTCTGATTGAATATTTAATTAATAATAGACATAAAACCAATAAAATGTCTGTTTTAAAATGTCTGTTTAATGTCAGACATTAAACAATACAAAACAATGAAAACATTTACCACCTGACCTTCTGGGTACATAAAGTCCCAGAATAAACAACAGCTTTTACAAAACAGAGGCCAACAGAATGGTGACTTATTGGACAGAATCTCTGCTAAATTGCTCAAACTTTTTTAACCTGGTTGTGCTGGCCTAGTTTCACACCAGGCTAAGAATGAGTCCCATTTTCTACTTCTCCAAGTAAGTCAGGGCAATTCAAGACTTGCACAGAAGCACCATGGTACCAAAGCACAGACATTCCCACACCAATAACCATAGTGCTTTATGGTTTTCTTTTGTGTAACTATAGAAAGTTTAATAAGAAGGCAGTTAGCAAAACAGGTATTATAATCAAATATTAGGTATTTCACTTGTCAAATAATTTACAGAGGGTAATTTTAGAAGAACATCCTTCCTTACACTCCTAATGATTTAAGATAACACTGCAAAGAGTAACAACAAAAATGGGATGTGGTTTGCAAAAGTGAGCAAACAAAGAATGCACATGTAGCTCAGTTCCACTTCCTTTCATGCTGCTTTAGTTTGCTATTCACAACACAGAGCTGTGACTTAATGCTCCACTCTTCCCTTCCCACAGCCAAATTTATAAAAATAAAGCCTTTTCATTGTTTTTCGTAATTTTTCACTAATAATTCACTAATAGACTGAATTCTAACTAACTGAAAAAACCTAGAGTCTGCAGTCTACATCTCATGAAAACTGACATGAACTGCTAGTTAGGAGAACTCTTGCCAAAATTTACTGCAGTATTGAAACCAGAACTCCATAAACATTTTTTAAAAGGCAGGGTCTTGACCGTCACTGATGTCAAAAGCTGCTTTTGGCAAGTGGCAAATAAAATTCAGCCAGGAAATTTTTACTTTAGAAAAGTGATAAAAGGATTTTATATTTGGCTTACAGCTGTCAGGACATTTTCTCCCCATCCAAAAACAGCACTGAGATTGTTATGTACTGAAAACAAGCAGCACAGAATTAAAGGGCCCTCGGCTGTTAAAATAGCAAATAGCAAGATCCTCCCCAAAATTAAGGCTGAGCTAAATGTCCCCAAGAACACAACCTGTTCTCACAACCCAAGGGCAATGCAGGCAAGACATTCAGAGAAATCAATGTTCAGCATGACAAATTGCTGGTGCAGAAGATAGCTTGCAAATCTTTTCTGGATGGCAGAAACTTTGAGATCAACCACTTTTATCAATGTTTTCTTCTTTATTACACACACAATACTTACCTCTTCGAGGAGCTTGGTTTTTTGCAAAATCTGCTTGTTCAGAGATGCCACCTTCCTTCTGTGCTGCTGGGCAGCTCCAAGCCTTTCTGGTCGCTCCTCAGCAGAAAGCTCAGATTGCTAAAAAAAACAATAACAGCATTTTGGACCTCACAACATCGCTTTCTGCTTCTTCAGAAGCTCAGGAAATACCTAAGTGGGACACACCTATGATATTCCTTATCAAGAACTGTGTCCCACTATCCAACAGAATGACTTACTGATTTATCTCATATCAAAGTAAGGAAGCAGTTGAACAACTGAATTATATTCCAAAATTTGAAAGCAAAGTAAGCTAAAAAAGTCAGGTGCCCTGGGACAGGTGGAAAATACTACAGCGTGCTAGAAGAGAGACAATTTTTTTGCATCAGCATTATGGTAAAGTTCTTAAATGGAAAAAATACAAAAGGTTTAGATTCTGAAATAGAGGCTTGGATGCATCTTTATGCTGAATGACAATGACACACTCAGTGTGGTAGATGCATTTACCACTCTGGGGTTTTTTTGTGTGTGCACGTGTGCTGTTGACACCAGCCTTTGAGAACTACTCAATCCAGCATGCATTGCCAAGAGAGTGTCTCATAAATACACAATGAAGACAGCAATCTGGATCCAGTCTCCTGTTCTCTCTGAATTGTGAAAGCAAAGCTGACAGAAACATTCTTTATCAGAAATAACATTTATAATAGAAATTGTGTATTTGCAGTAGACAAAAGAATCATTAAAAACCAGTGATGTCTTGATGTCTAAGAGTTTATTTGCCTAAAAATTATTTGTACCTTTTGCAAGTCCTCGCTTTAATACTTAAATCCATCTGTTTGGTAATTTGCTTCATGCACTCAGACCTGTTTTTTTCACTTAATCCTATTTCCAATATTTCATTGGGAAACCAGTTAATTTTCAAGTACCTCAAGTGCTAATTTATAGCCTGTCAAAGAATTCAGTACTAAGTGCTTTTTGAATAATTACCAAATGTTGACAAATGTATAATCAGCTAAAAGGCTACAAGAGGTGTGATACACTCTTCACTCGTATTTGCTCCTGATTCCACTCCAGACAGATGGGTAAGCAGCTTAATTTTAAATGAAAACAAGAGGCAAAACCTGTCTTCCTCCTGTCCATTTTCTGTGTTATTCATATTGAAGAGCAGCTTAATGATTTGTTATATTTTTACATCCACAGCAAGAAAAGACCAATTCTAACATCCTAACCCAACAATCCACAGGCTTTCTTTCCTTTTGTTAGGAAAGGAGGAAGTGCCTCTAAGCAACACCTGCAACCCTGAACTACTCAACAAATGCACACTCAGTCTTACTTATTCCTCTCATTATTTAGTCAAATCACACTCCTTCATCATGTTATGCATTCTAAAACCTCATCCTTCTCACCACACATTCAGCCTCTTACATGCATAAGATACAGATGGAGAAAAATGGAAATGCAAAAGAAACATGAGCTAAATCAGTCTGGGACTGATGTTTGCAAAAATAGTAAAAATCCATATAGTACAGCTTTGGCATAAAAAAAAAAGGTTCATATTTCAAGAAGTGAATTTTACACCTTGCTTTTTGAAAATGGGAAAGAACCATCACCCTAATACATAGATTTCTGCAGAGAAATTCTGGTCTGCAAATGAAAAAGACAGGGGTGAGCCTCATGCAGTCACTGTGGGCTAAGAATCCACTCTGCAGCTTTAAACACTGTAGCTTTAAAGTTATTGAGGCACTGGGTCCCAATTTGTGGAGAAAAATCCATCTTTCAGCGCAGAAGAAAGGAAGCACAAATTATAGAAGCCACTTTGCTTTTGATCTTTATATTACCTGATCTCTTACTACACTGAGACAGCAGTTATCTCATGAACATACTTTAAGAAGCTGGATTTGAGCACTAATGTCTCTGTTTAAAGATGATCAATTTGCTACTCAGTAATTTTCTGCCAGTATTTTTAGAAGGTGAGGAACAACACTAAAATGCTTCCTCCAGTTCACTCAGCAAGTTAACACAGCAGCAGAATGGAGGGGCAAATGCAGAAAACTGTGAGTATTGATGTTCTGCAAGAATGCCTTTTGTAAGAAAGGTCCTGGCACATGGCAACATCAGACCTAGAATTTGGGTTGTCAGCTATCTTCACTGGGCTTGTGGTTTCTGTTAAGACTCTGGTAGATAAATAAGCATTGCTGTGTATCTCAGGGGCTAAGACTATTAGAATGATATCCAAATATTACTGATGCTTCACTAAACTCTACGATAACATCCTTAATTCTTCTCCTGGGGCATGCATATGTGTAAAAAAAATTTTTTTTTTTTAATTACATCCAATAGATTTAAAAGTGATCTATTCTTGGTTTGACTTGAATCAGTTCTTGCTTTCCAGAGTATTAATCATTGTTCTACTATAATAGTCAAGGTCCTGCTGCCTTCTCTCAGAACAGAAGAAATGTAACATTGAAATATGACCCTTGGGCTTCTGTTCTTCCAATCTTTTATAATAAAGAAAGGCCAAGAATTTGCTGTTGAGCTATAGGGTTTATCTCCAAAATGGGAAAGCTCCATACCTCAAATGTGTCAACAAAAAGGAAGAAATATGAGAAGACTATTGGACAAGTAAGAGCGACCTATAACTCATATCTGGCAGTGATGTATTGTATGCATTAATTGCTTGAAGAGCCAGATTTTCTTTTCACATTACTGTAAAAAACAATCACAGCTGAACACAATACCTGAAGCAAACACACATTTAATTGCTTTGACTTCTCAAAGCACCAAAGGTTTGGGTTTGATGCGATGAGACTGAAAACTCGAGATCCAGAGCATGACTGAGAACTGGAGCCCAGTGCAAGCATCTGGAAATCTGAGTGGAGGAGGCCCAGACTTTCCTCTGAGCAGGCCCACAGAACTGTATTTCTGTGCTTAACACTGAACATTTTAAAACATGGCAAGAATTTAGGTCTGTAGCTTGAATAGATACAACTCAGGCCCTTCTTCATTCACTAAAGCATTTAGGCAGGTGCTTAAACCCAAATCAGTCACGAATGCAATTCAGGGATAAGAACTATCACACCAAAAGCCCACGTATGTTTAAACCTCTTTAAAATACTTCCCTGAATTCTGGCTGTGCTGCTGCCCACAGCATGTATTAAAAAGTGTGTTTCAAGAGAATCATGGCAATGAAGTTGGCAGCTTAAGGCCTAACTTACCAAGCTCTCAAACCCCACGTGGTTAAACCCACTCAGGTACCACACTCACCTTTTCAGCATATTCAGACACGATTTGCTTGATCTCATCTGACTGCAGTCCAACAATCTGGCCAACTGTGCTTGCTGTCAGTTTCCCCTGAAATTGTAGCAAGAAAATGCTTGGAGTTTTGGAACTGCCTGTACTTTTACACGGCAATTTCCAGTAAGTTCTAACTTTAAACAGAAATTTGCACAATGGATAAAAATCTCTAATCATAAGAAAGGTCCAGGAAACATTCCACCTCCCCAAACCTAATTTTGCTGACAGAAATTTCTCACTTAAATCCTTTTAGCAAATTTTTATTCAGATTTCAGCAGCTTAATTTTAATTCTAGTCTTTATACTGAATTTTGCATTTGCAGTAATAAAGCTCTAAGCATGCAGGCATGTGCAAGAATTCACCTTTAAACTGCATGCATGTATAAAACCAGTTTTCAAACAGAACTGAATTCTACAATGGATTTCAGTAGAAAGCATGTCAATCAACTCTGAGGCTAGACCAATTATTACCTTTTCTTTCATGATCCCAGCATAAACAGAAACAATATTTAGCAACTGAATTTACTCCCAGTCCTCTCACCCAGAAATCAAAGAATAGACTACAAATTCCACTAAATCATTAAATATAATGAATTAAGAAAACAGGATACATATCCAGTATTTTCAGTGTCTTAGACTAATGTTGTTGCTGTAAATACTTATCAGTGCTTTGAAAGGCATACAATTTTCCTGCACTCTCCCTAGTAAAACAATTATTCCTCTGAATAACTTCACAGGATGGATAAAGTAAGATCACAATGAATCTTGGGTAGCTGCACAGTTCTGTTTTTCCCCTGAAATTCTTGTAGAAACCATTTGAAAGAGGCACTTATTTATATTGTTGTTATCATTTCAAGGCAAATGACGAACTAATTTGCCTTGTAAAATTTAGTGTCTTCCTAATTCAACCATCCTTTATGCACTCTCCTTATGAAAATTTAAACACAGTCATTCCAAGACTTGAGATCTGAATCAGCAGTCTGATTTTAGGAATAATTACCACAATCAACTATAATTTAAACAAAGCTGTATCAGTTTTAAATGCTACTGACCTCTTCTGTTGCCATTGCAGCCATTCCAGTCATCAGAGTTTTAATGCGAAGCTACAGCAAAACATGAAGAATTACACACAACAATTTAACTTCTATTATTTAGCTTTTTAGTGCCAGGGACTAAAAATATAATTAGTATCATATAAAGTGTATTTTAAAACATGTAATGGAGCACTAAGTCTGTCAAAATTAAAGAAGAGGTGGCTAAAGTTACCAAATCTAAAGAAAATTTCTTATAAAGGTAAAAATTCACTCAGATTATTCAGCTCCCACTGCCAACCAAAAAATCAACCTTTAAAAAATGCTCAAATTCAAAAAAAGTTGAGTTTGTGAGCATTGAACATCAACAAGCATTAATTTTGTGCATCAATTTCAGGCTCCATATTCTCCTGTGGGAAGCAGCTCTTACTTTGACTAACCATGGAAATTCTCCTTCTTTTGGAGAACGACTGGGCAGTGAAAATTGCTGCTCTCCCCCCAAGTTAGTAACTCCCATTCCTACTGTGCCTGGGGCTCACCTCCTCAGCAGCCTGAAGGTCATCTTCATCACAAGGCTCAGCTTTCCTTGCTGCTGCAAGCCCTGGAGGTAGCACTGTTTTTTTATCTTCAGCCTTTTAAAGAAAAATTAAGACATTATTACACCTAATTCCAATATTCTAAAGGGTTAAGAAAGACATCAAGGAGAAAACTGGAATGTAGCTGTTCTGTTTATATGAATAGATTTCAGTGACTGGAACAGCCTCACACTCCAAATCATGCCAACTGAAATGCAAGCCTCCCTGATTTCTCACAAGTATTCCAACTGTGCCAACTGTGCCTCTGGCTTCCCATGGACTCATCTGGTCCAAAAATTCCTTCCTTATTCCACAGCCTTCTGAGAGCTGCCAACATCAGAAGACAACCCAGAATATGATGCCTCCTGCATAGGACAAGATGATTTTTTTTTTTTTTACATAAATCGTTTTTGTAACTTAGTATTGGTGTAACAAACATACAACATAAGTGCAAACCTGCCTGGCTCAGGTAGAAGAATTTGTACCACCGAAGTAAAGAGAGCTGGGGACTGCCAGACTCAATTTCTAGGTCACTCTAGGTCACTAACCTATTTCACTGTCCACTTCTGCCTCATTGGAGGCTCAACTTCCACAAAAATTGTGCTGAACATCTAAAATACAATTTCCCAAAGGCAACAGAATTTTTGAAGAAACAAAATGAACTCTACAAACATGACTAGTGGTTACTCTGAGGGGAAAACAGGAATGCCTAGGCTGGGAAATATGTCCATTTATAAAAATGAAATGTGAAATTTGTATGTGGAATATTGAAGTAATGAAGAAGAGCAACGTTAATCTACTCCATGTATTGTTGGATCTGTGACATGTTTAATGCATTACCTTCATTATCTTCTTCTGTAATAAAAAATTGTAGGCAAATTAATATCTGCACTGAAATAATAAAACTGCATTTTATGGACATTTTAAGATTCCATAATCATCAAATGCACAGCAAGGATGTTACTTTTCAAGAAGCACAATGATTTATTTATGGCATGGTATCAGCTTTCTTTATCACATTAAACAAACTGTTTTGTAATAAATGTCTACAATATTTCCTACCAAGGTGAATGGTTCTTCAAAAAGAAAAACCCTTTAATGATCACATTATGGAACACTCAGTTAAAAGATACTCACTAAACAGACAAGTTTAACAGTAAAACACCTCTTCTGTGAGAAGAGATGAAGGAAAACCTTTAAAAAAGGGTAATCAATTCCACCTTTCATGGCATGCAGACTTTTAGTTCCAGTTAGCCATTTTTGAGATCTGTTAATAACAGAAGTTATAGCTGTTTATTCTGCTGTATTCTTTTAAGATTTAACAGTAACCAACACTTCAACAATGCCGTTCTTCCCACAATTTGAGTATTTTAAATCAGTATATTTTTACCTGTTCTGTTTTTCCTGCTTGTCTGCTAAATCCGTATCTCCTAAAAGAACAATAGTAACATGAAGGACAAATACTGTTGTTTATGACTTTCACAAATACATTGAGTTTCTATCAATTTTCAACATAAGATATGCACCAAGAGCCAGGACCAAATTAGTTTTGAAATGTTTTAAGTAAACTACAGAAGCAGGTACTGGAGCATATTTACAGAATGATTCCAGATCCATCTACTACTTCCATCATGATTTGCAAATCTTGACTTTCCATAAAATACTGTTATGTAAAGCTCACAAAAGGAAAAAGCAATGAATGCCCTCTTCCCACTTGAGAGTTAATCCTGAGCTATTACACTACAGTCCATGTTACTGTTAAAAGGAAAGCACTCAAAACAGTGAGACAAAAAAATCAAAAAATCTATGGCTTTGAGGGAAAAGAAAACCCCAAAAGATACAAAATGGAATTCAAATGTCATCTGCACTTGTTAAGTACTAAGAGCTCAGACAGCAGACAAGCTGTCCTTACCACTAAACTGTGAAAACTGAAAATAGAAACTAGAAATAGAAGCTCTGCAACTTCATTTTTTATGTGTTTGGAGAGTTCTCAGTAAACCAGAGGGACTTTCAGAGATAATGGAAAAGTGAAAGCCTTGGGAACTTTGTGTCTGAATGAAAGTTTTCAGGAAAGTAAGAAGGCAAAACATTCAACCATAATTCAGCCTCCAGATGCAGCAACCGCATGAGGACTAGAAAATGCAGTAAGAACTGCAGCTCCTTTTTCACCAAATTTTCAGTGGATTGCTTGCAAAAAATCGATATTCACTGACATACACTACCTAGAAGGATCATGAATTTAAGCCATTTTTATAAAGAACAAGTATGTTAAAAAAACATACCCTAGTAGGATCATAAAGTTTGAACTTGGTCTCCCATTGTACAAAATATGGTTCACACATATAAGGACTGTCCAGTCCCCAGAGAATTTACAGGGTAAGTAAACCAAATCTGAAACCAAACAGGAGTAAATCTGAAATAGTTCATTTCTGAAGTAGTAGGAAAAAAAACCACCACAATCCAAATTTTATCTGTAATGCTTGTAATACACACTAAAAAACCCAGAGAGAGCTAAATGAAGCCTTTCACCTGCCATATTCCAGGAGTGTAGCATGAACCTTTGATTCCTCATCCAGCAGTTCCTCAGCTCCCGTCTGACGTTTGTATTTCCTCTGGGGTTTGTAAACCTCCTGCAAGACAGTGAATGAGTTCAGAGCTTGTAAAAGGGTTTTCTAAAATAAATGATGAACTGTTATCTAGAGTGATATACACACTGTTTGCTTTCCAACTCAATATACTCACCCAAATAAACATCCTTCACTTTCTCTTTTTGGAATTATGTTATAAAATCTTACTGAATTAATTTCTAAGCAATTTGCTATAGAAATTGTCTAAGTTTAAAAAGAAAATTTAAAATGAGTATTTAACACAAAACAATGTCTCACTCATCTCTTCTGGCATGTTTGAAAGAAGAGTAAAAAGTAACACACACACAACATCTATTAAAATGATTTGGCTAATGCCAGGTGTTTAGAAATGTTACCTCCTTTGTGAGTTAATTCTGTTTTTAAACTCTGATTAGATAAGTAAATGCAATTATTATTTACTCAATGATCACAGGTTACAACAGAATTAAAGCAGATTTTATTACAATTTAAGGAACAAAAGTATCTTAAGAAGTGTGGTAGTAAAATTACCTCAATCTCCTGCTATCCCAGTGTGAACCAACAGCTGGACAACAGCCCATCAAATAAAAAAAAACAAGGATTCAAAAGTACTATTTTGTAGACAGAGCTGCTTCCAATTTAAAAACAAAAGGAAGAATATTTCTTGCTTGATCTGACTTTCTGCACCACACAAACTATTATTTTTCAACAAACAATTCCTGCCCCACAACACTGCTGAAATGGCTTTCCATCTTTTTCAAAGATGTAATCCCCAAGTGGAGATTTGAACATAGTGAAAATTGATACTATTCCTTGGCAAGTTCCTCCTGAATTTGTCTGTTACCCTTTACAATTTTTACCTCATTTCTAATCTTAAGCTCTGTCACCTTTGCTTGCAGCTATTCAATCTTGCTACATTTTTAACTGTCACATGAAAAAGCTTTTTATGACCAAGGATCTCCCACTAAATGTACTTTCACATCTACAGAAAGGCAATGTAAGTCATAAAAAGAATTATAGCTTTTATGGTGGCATTCCATTTTATACCTGTGCTATATGAAGTGTAGGCATCTTACCCTAAACATTAGTCTTGGCATCAGGTAAATGAGTAGCTGAACAAAACCACTGCAAGATAACTTCAATTCATCAGCCAGGCACCTTTCAGTAGCAGCAGTTCTTATTCCAATGAGCATTACTGATACTTAACATTCCCTTTTCCAACCTTTAGGTCTGATCATGACCACTAACCTTAGTGTACTGTCCCCTTGAGGAAAAAGGGTAGGTCCTTAGACCACTCATAATAATGAATTCAGAACACAGACTGATCTTTCACACTTGCTGATCCTCTTTTAGGAGAGTGGATTTCTTTTCCAATTCCAATGCACAATCATTTAAAGGTGACCTGCAAAAGAACCTTCATCTAACAGCCTCCTTCCAGCTCCTATGGATGGACAGGAAAGCTTGTGCACATTCTGCCTTGAAAATTTGCTCTGTGTGTTCTTCTAGACTGCATCATGCCTTGATGCCTTAAGAGATCTCATGAACTAATCCTTCTTTAAGAAGATCAGGTGCCAGCTGAGAAGACATGATCCTGACAGAGCTCATATATTTAAGGACAAGGTGTTTGTCTACTGATACCCTGAGCAATGATGAACAAATGTAAAAACTTTCTGTACCATGAAGATGCACCTATAAATTAGAGATCTGTGAGCCAGGGTAGAAGACAGAATACAAATTAATAGAACATAAACACTAAGCCCTGAAAACACTTCTGATTCTCAGTAACCAAAGGGAACCCTTCATCACTGTTAATCAAATATCTTCTTTATTTTTTTAAATTACACTGAAAATTTTAAGAACTGGTGTCCCATAACAGCATTGTGATTATTTTGTTTCCGTCTCTTCAGTGACATGGTCAAGATCAGCCACTTGGATACAGAATCTTTAGTGCTATTTAAAGACAGGGCAGGTAAAGGGTACATTTGAAAAATTAGGAGAATTATTCTGAAAATTGAAAATAAGCAGAAGCCCAAATAATTTCAAGTGCTACTTGATAGAATACACATTTGGAATTTGCTTTCTCACACAGGTTTGCATTGTCTCTCAGTTTAAAGGGCTATACAGGTGCATAAATGATGCAATGATTCCTATGCAGAGGGTGAGCTAACTTGTAAAACAGAAAACATGCCTCACTGGAAAGGCAAGTGTTTCTACTTGGAGTAAAAGACTCACTATAAGTCTGCTAATAATTAAAAAACACAATCAAACCAAGGGGAACAACACTTTAGAGACTGTAATTGAAATTTCCAAAGTCAGGGCAATTATTCAAACAGATCAACAAAGGGGTTACACTGGCCATCAACTGGAGACTTGCACTGCAATGTTATTGTATAAACACATGCTGTAATTCAACCACATACATCAGGCTCAGCAGCACTCAGGTAATCTGCACAGAAAAACAACTCCCTCCCTCCAAAACCTGAGAAAAGAGTAAGGTGACTTGGCTGGCCCATTACCCACCCTTCCATATGGTTCCTTACACCAGCACTGAGCATCTCCATCCCGGCATGAAGAGCTCAGGGTGCCTGGCTAGAGCTGTCTGAAAAAGCACTGATTTTCTCAGGAGAGCAGGGTTTCACCGTCTATTGAAGAGCCTTGGAAATGTCCCATTCAAAGCAAACCCAGATTTCTCATCTCTTCTCAAATGCTGGCCTGGAATTTATCAAGATGGTCCAAATAAAAAAGAAACTCAAAACCAGTAGCAAACTACTGTGAGTCAGAAATGGTGAACTGATGGTCCAAAGCAAAGAGGGAAATTAGAAAGCAAGGACAGAAACTCCAGTGGCCAGCCAGCCAAATTCAGGTATGAGAGTGAGACAGCCTAGGTATTTTATGTTCCATTCTCTGTAGCATTCATGGACAAGCTTTCAAAAAATATATACAAAGTTTATCCAGGAGTTAGAAGATTTGCATGTGAAGTGGGAGAACACAGCTGAGACCACTTTTCCCAATCAACATCTGCGACTTGAAGAAGACATTTCTGAAGCAGAGTGTGTACTTTCACTGCTAATTACAAGAAGTAAAAATATCAGGTTCTGAAATGCAGATAACTGAGATCATCACCATATTAACTAATTTCAAGACAAACAGCACAACTGTTGATAGCTTCAAACACACATTTAAGTCTGCTGAGTGTTTAGTAGTCTGTAAGCTACCTTGTGACTTTGGTTTGATAGTGTGGAATTCCAGAGGCTCTGTGCAGGCAGTTGATCTGGTTTATCTATCATACAATGCACACCTATCAATCTGATATATTGGCATTCAAGACCTGTTGTAAGAATGAAGCTCAACATGTGACTTAATGGGATCTTCTCATGAGAAAACTCAGGACTGGCAGCATAAAACAGAATTAACTACCTCCATCTCATTACTAAAACCACTCACTTGACCATAACACCAGAAATGTAACATACTTACAAAGATATCAGTAACCATCTTGATCGCCTTCTCTCTTCTTTGCATGAATTCATCATCCTGAAAGACATTAGTGGAGGTAATTAAAAATACCAGGAATGGAGCTTAAATCTCAAACATTCTAATGATTCTGTGAAACAAGGCTGTCAAATAGTTTCTGAGCAGCCCAATTATTTGGTGAGACGTTAGTGATTTGCTGTAACACAGAACAGTACCTGCTTCTGCCTTCAGATGGTAGGTGGGTCATTAGAACTGTGTCCAGATCAGCAGCCCTGCTGCTCTCTGCTCAGGCAGTACCTGACACAAATGCAATCCCAGCCCACTCCTGGGATCTCCAGTCTTTGCTACACTATGAAGAAATGAAGCTAGGATAGACTTGATGTGGAACAGAGAAGTTTCTTCTACTGTTATTTTAGTTTCTAAGCATTAAAGATAATTAAAAATCAAAATCAAAACCACCCCAAGTTAATAAAATCTGTCTATCCCAATACTAGGGATGTCTACCTTTAATCCTGTTATTAAGAGACAAACTCGGGTTCCAGGTGTTAAACATGGAACTGCTTTGTGATATACATGAACAGAACTGATGGTTTTGCACTACAGGCATATATCCAAGCTCAATCCATCTCTCTTCCTCTGCCTAGGAAACTTCATCTCATTGCTGAAGAGCAGTTCAGGTTTTGAATGAAGTATTTCACAAATCTAGTTTTCAAAAATGAATGTTGGGGTTTGGATACAGGGAGACAAGAACTGCCTTTCAGGACTCTGAAAGAAACCCCAAATTATAGAGCATTAGCAGTATATTAATTCTCAGTTAGCTACATCAGCTTCTCCACAGCATGTTGGCTGGTTTTGAACAGCTAGAATTACAAAAAAAATAGCAAATATTGCAGAAAAACTAAAGCAGTCATTAAGTTAAAGTTAACCAGAATCTACAAACTTTCTGTCACAATAATGCTTAAATTTTTCCCAGATGAATTTGTGGGGGATTCCTTTAGGACTGCTTCAAGAATGATTGCAAAAGCAACTGGTAAAAGTGTGCAGATTTCAGAGCTGTGAGGTTGGTACTGCAATTGAGTATTTGACACACTGTAACAGAAACAAGAACTGGCTTGATCTTACCTCTGGCAGTCTGTGAGTTTTTTGAAACTGTGATATAGAGTAAGAACGGACATAATCTCCCATTTCTTCCCTTGTTTCTATTGCACGTTTCACCAGCCACTGAAAAATAAATTGTATCAGCTGAAAAAGGAAGAATAACAGCAGCAAACACCAAACTGCTGCATAGTTTTTTAATACATGATAAAAACTAAAAGTACACTTTAAGCACAGAAACAAGAACATGTGATTTATTTGTAAACATGGCCACTGTTTTGGCCTAATCCTAACATAATGTGTCAGCAATCGCTACTTTATAAACTTTGCATTTCTTCTTCTGTGCACGTGTTTCTTCTATGAAATTCTCCTACCATAGATCACTCACTGGGTTACAAAACTACAGCTCCACCATGAAAAGACGTATCTTCAAGCCTATGAAGTGTTCATGAAGAAGCACATGCCTGTGCAAGAAAAAAGACTTCTTCTGACATTTATAAGACCACACAAAAAGCCACAAAAGATTGAAGTACATTTTAAACAATGTTGGAGAAGATAAATCTTGCAGGCTGTTGACAGACTGTGCAGGAGGTCACAGAAGAGATGAGATCAATGGTGGGATCCAAGTTTGAACCAGCAACTGTTTCCTGTGCTATAACCATGAACCCCTGGATAGTGAGGGGAACATGATGACAACAAGAGATGAAAATGCAGACTATTAATTACCAAGTACATCTCAATATAAGACTGTGTACATACTTGTGCCTGTGATCATAAGCAGAATTTACTAGGAAGAATGACATTTCTGCCCAATGGATTATTTGTTAGACTTTTTTTCTTAATTTTTTTTTTTTTAAATTCTATGGCAGTGAGCCAACTCAGCTTAATTTCTTCCTGTAGGGAAGGATCCATCTAAATTGTTGCACAGTGCAAGAGCTAATGGGACACAATGCCAGGCTTAAGAGCAAGCTTTTGTATTATTTGGAAATAACAGATTTGAGATTTACAGACGTGGAATATTGAGTTGAACAGGGCATTGAATAAAGTGTCATTATCAAATATACAATTCCTACATGGTGCAGTCAGCATTTTATAGTTTCTACAGTGTCTTTTTCAGAACACAGCATACTGGTGATACCAACAAATTTTCTTGGAAGTCTGTCTTTGTTGGGATGAAATGAGGAACCTGCAGTATGTGGAGCACACAGAACTTCACAGGGACCTCACAGAAAGCCACAATTTTTAAACAAAGATCCTCTACATACCAAAAACTAAACCCATCAAAAAAGAACTTCATCACCAAGTACAGGTCAGCTCTACCACCTACTGGCCAGCTACAAATACTGAGAATCACTGCTCTCAGAGAACCCCAGAAACAGATTTCCCCCCCTGCTTAGAATAAATATTTCTCCTTTCCAGAGGTAATTTCCCAAGCCAGGATTTGGGATAAAGCAGGTGAGAGAAAAGAAAGCCTAGTGCTATAGTTTTTACAGCAGGAAGAATATTTTTCCTGTGAAAGAAGCCTTGTATTTGATAAATGTAACCATTCATTGCTATCCAGTGACCACAGCAAGAAACTCGCCTGGGTTAATTTTATTTTTTTTTTCCTGTGTAGGAAATAAGAGTTCAGAAGTAAAAACTCACACTAGCAAGATATAAACTTTCCACTTTAGGCAGCATCATCACAGCTTGAAAGCTGTGTAAGAGCAGCACACACCACAGAATGTTTTGTGGGGAGTGCAGTTAAGTGTGGTTTTCCTCACGAGCCTCCTACTAGAAGATAATAGCAAAGAGCACCAGGAAGTTTTCCTCCCTTCTTACAAACTGAAATTTAGATTCAATTCTTACTTGCTAAAGTCCTTCACAGGCATGAGGTAAGGAGATATTTTATGGAAAAGAAGCTTGCTTAACAGTCTCCATTTTCCCTGTCAAAAGATACGTTTCTGTGTGTAGATGAAAGGAAAATAAACCAATGATAACAACATGCCAAGGATTCTCAAAATACCACATGTAACTGGAACACATCAAGTGTTAGCTTAAATCTTAATAAACTTGAGAACTACGCACATGGTGAGTTAGTGGCGCTCAGCAAACACACAGTAAGAGGATCACTTGTTTTTCAGAGCAGATTTTTTAAGTAATAAGGAAGTATTTAAGAAATAAGGTTGAATTATGCTTAAAGAAATGACCCCAGGGGCTTTTTGCCTTACTCACACCTTTCTGATGCAAGGTCTAGCTGCATGACTTACTCCATAAGCTTAAACACAGACTGTGAGGTATTTATTCTATTTTCTAATCTGGCAAAGTAGACTATGAGATTCCACAACAAAACTAAACTTTTTAAGCAGGCATTCCACAACAAGAACAATCTGACTCCCTTGCAAAGAATTTAGAGAGTTTGTTTTGTTTGCTTTCTAAATGTGGATCAAACAATACTTAACAAATTCTATCATCTGTAAAGTCATTGCATTCTTTAAAAAAATTAATTCAAACTACTTCTCTGTGATTATTTATTCCCAAGTTAAATAAAGAGCCAAATAGTAATTCAAAGCTTTGTTATATTTTTTAAGCAACTTTTATGGCCTTTTTCAGTAAATTATCAATATCCCATGAAATTATTACCTGTACAACAGGAAATATATGAATGAAATCCAGTCCCTGGATCTGATGTGGTTCCAAACGATGTGGACACTTCATTTTTGGTAACACTGACACTATTTTTTCAGTTAAGGCACTATTATAAAACAACAAAAAGACAGATGTATATATGCCACAATTTTCTTTTGTACATTACAAACTATTTTTGCAAACACAGTAGTTCAAAGATTCCCTCTAGTGGCTTCCACTATGTATACTGAAAAGCAATCAAACTCATTTACAAAACAGCTTTTACAGGTACTATTTATATCACCAATCTGTGAAGAGGTGATTAAGCCCCACTTACAGGCTCCTACCTTGGAAATTCACTGAACTATTACAGAACATTTCAAGACCTGCATGTCTGAACACATGAAACACCCATGTGAGATACACCTACAAACACCTTTGCATTTTATAGTGTGCACCCAGCATGAAGAGACAGTAGCTTTAAGAACAGTTACATTAAGTGACAGGCACTCCAAAGAAGCCCAGAATCAAATGTAAGCACTTAAAACTTTATTCAGCAGAACTCCCAAAATGTATCTTGATGTTACTCCTGAAACTTTATGAATTTAAATATATACTGCACTTAAAAGCTAAATATACAGTACACTTCACATATTTGCAAGTGACTAAAACTGAATTTGCTGGCAGCAATCTCATTCTAGAGCTCAGTAAGAGCTGGTTAAGTGAAAGGATTACCCTGCCACAAGGGATCCATCTGCAAGAAATTCGTCCTATTTTCAATGAATATCTAATTTTAGGGCAAGAATATTTTTTTGCTGTCAGTGTCGTCAAGTACATATTTAAAGCAGGTGTCACCACTGAGGATGAAAACTGTACTATGAAAGCCAAAGCTACTTGCCATGAAGGAAAAAAATTAACTGACCTCAGTGATATTTAGTACTGTCCAAATGGACAACTAAGATCCTGGAAGAACAAAAGGGGATCAAGAGATATGAGACAGTGACCAAAATCTGGGAATAGAGCCTGAAACGTTTTCTTTCCTAAAGGGAAGTGAAGCATAATCAAAGCAAATGCAATTAAAAGCTGTTTATCCAATAGATACAAGATCCTCTCCTAATTTATGTTTCCCTGTTTATTTCAGTCCAGCCATGAAAAACAGGACACCATCACAATGCCTTTGGAATAATACTGAGAAAACACAGTTTAACTTTTCCTTCTCTTGAGGAAGCCTTGAGCCTCACAGAAGCCCTGAGCCTCTACCAATACAAACATTACATGAATATCAAAACAGCCTATGCTCGTGTGATCCCGAACGCTTTAGCTTTACAAATAAATCATTGTTGCTGTTTTGGGAGAGGAGCCTGGGTTTTGCCAGTTTTGCCAGTTTTGCATCCAGTCAGCTGGAAAAATAACAACATTTTGAGAACAACTTAACTATTTCCTACCCTGTTGTTCTTAGGGATAAGATAAAAGACTACCACCACTATCTTCATTCCTAGTCTTTACTTAATTCTTTGCATTCAGCAATGCTTTATGTAGTTAGTTATCTATGATGATTTGAGTGTCTCCAAATGCAATTGCAATAGCCACAAATATTTACTTTGAAAAGCATTGCCAATGCTCCATGACTTTCAAGAAAACAACACAGAAGGACATTCTTTTTAACTCCATTGCGTAAACAAGTCTCTTCATGCCTTGTAACTTGTCAGGCTAATCTTATTTCCTGCAAATTTTAATTATGGCTCTTTTATCACTGATACACATAAAGAAATGATGGAGTTTAGAATGTGTTCCCTCTCCCAGCATAAACAATGTCTATAACCTCCCTGGTACAGGAATTAACTGGCTTATGAGCAAATTCCATGCATAAGAAATGAATCCAAACAAAATGTTCTCATTGGGTCAATCTGAGGAAGGAAATCCTCCTCCTCAGTATGGGGCAGGTAACTATTTTGGCAACAGTGACATGCTTTACATTCTGTTTGCTGATGCCTACAATTCCAACCCAGAACCACAAAAGGGAGTCAGAGGTTATTTACACAGCAGAACTGCAGACACTGCAGGGAACTCAGGGAAGGTCTTCTAACGTTGCACTCCAGCTTCCAGCAGCGTGGTCTCCCTCTGCCCTTTGCTTTGGCCTCTGCATCATCCCTGTGTGCCAGCACAAGCATCTGTGCAGCTGCACAGAGAACTGGATCCAGGAATTCATTCATGTTAAAACTATTTTCTTTTTTTTTTTTTTTTCCTTTGGAGTTTTTTGGATTTGGGTTTTTTTGGGGGGTTATTTTTTGCTAGGTTTTAATCTGGATCAGATCCCAATTCAGTTCAGTGTGGAGCCACATAAATGCTTTCAGTTCTTAGTAGGGATATAAGACCGTGGCAGCCCAGTGGGAATAGCTCTGCCTTTTTTGAAGTAAGCTTCTTTCTGGTTTTAGAATTTGTGGAACTACAGTCTGAGAAACCCAGAAACCTGTGCAATGTTTTGTAAACAGGCAGTCCTCAAAAGCAGGAATGTTTAACTAAAACCCTTTCTTAGAAAAATAGCAGGTAACTTCCCCCTCACTGTCCACTTTTTATTTTCTAAAAGAAGAAGAAAAACCCCCCACTTGCCATTCAATCAACTTACATTTTTTGACCAATAGTAGAGTTTTCCTGAAATAATAAATCCACGTCGATATCAAAGCTGCAGGTAGTGATACACCACGTCATGCCTCCCACCACCTGGCAAAGGAGCAACAGCACGGTCAGGGCCATTTTAACTGAAGAGCTAAACCCAAATACATCTTTGAGGCTTTATCTATTTCAGAAACTACATCTCAGTAATCTCTCCATCTTCAGTATCCTCTCTGCTCTAAGAGAGACTGAAATAGATAGCATAACTTCATACAATACTACATGTACATGTACTAACATGTACAAGAAGACAGAAACCAATCCAGCACTTATTGACAACCTAAATTCCTCTCTTAGATTTATATATTAGTTTTGAAACAGCTCACAGATTGAAAAAAGAAAACCTAACAAAAAAAAGACCCAATGGATAAAACACAACAGTGTGTTAAATGTCATGACCTCTAAAAAGTGACCATGTCAAGGATCATAATTACTGCATCCATGTATTTACCTTTCTATAGACATCTTTGTGACTATTATTTCTTGCTTGCTGACACATGCAACACAAAGTGCTAGACACAGTATCAGCACAGCAATGGAAATCCCCACCTCTGCAGAAATCTCTATTTCAGGCCCTATTCTGACATATACTTAGGCATATTTAAACTCCTGAGCCATTTCATCAACTTTACATAAATATTTAAAGGCAGCCTTGCATAAACATGTGCAAGATAACCTAAATGTATGCAAAGGCAAAGAACAGAGAAAGGGATTAAAATGTGGAGTAACTTGCCAACATCATGCAGCAAATTAGGAACTTTGGTTTCTAACAAGGTTTCTGACACATTACCCCTCTCACACTCCCCTCTGGAACTGACAACTTCCCTATCCCTTTTGCATTGGGACAGTGATCATTTTCAGTAGCAATGCTCATTTCAGTGGGGTTGGGCATTGCCATGACATGGTAACTTTGCAATTGTATTTAAGGATCAGTGATTTCTACACATAAATGCAACAATGTTACATCCTAAGGCAGTCTCCTTGAAACTGCTGTCTGTGAGCACAGACTCCTGAGCAGCTACTGTTAGCAATACCAAGGAGTTTGAATAAAATAAAATTGCATTGCAAAGTCATAACTCATTGTTATGATCAAAGAGAGAGCAGAAAACAGAAGAGTCCATTTCAAGGCTGCTGTGGTTCTGTGTTTTCAAACCTTGGCTCAGGAATTTCTCACAGAGTCAGCACTAAAACAATTCAGGAATCTCTCTTCAACCTGAACTTTGCTCACTGTCAGTATCACACCCTTCCTGTCTAGCACAATGAAAGGTTAACAAATATGACATTCTAAAGATATGTAAAAACAGCCCCAAAATAATCTCACCAGGCTAACTGTTCAATTCTTACAGACACTTCCTCATTTCTCATCAATGTTGTTTCTAAAATTACCATGCTGTCTCCAAGTATCCAAAGACTATCTATTCTAACTGCTGTTGAGAGAGGGAGGAAAATTCCCTGTACATAACTCTAGCACAGGCCATAACACCCACAAAAATGCAGAGAGCAGTTAGTTTGCATCCAATTGTCTCCTCTAAAACAGGTCTTGCTGCACAAAATTGTCTTTCAAGACTGAGGAGGTCCTGTCTGTCTGAAACTAGGTCATTTGCAGAATTATTCACCCAGGGAAGTCTCATAGGTTGCAAATGTCTTTTGTAAAGTCACCTAGAATTGCTAAGTAAACTGGCAAAACATATATGCCTCTTATACTTAAAAATGGGGTTTAAAAATATTGTACTGGCCTCACCTTGTCAAAGGGTGACAATCCCTTGATTCTTGCTCGAAAATACCCAGCAGCCACCAATAGTTCCAAAATTTCAGTCAACTTGATGTTTTGTTCCTCATCTTCTCTCGTTTCAACCTGACAAAAAACCAACAGAACACTAATTCAGCTTTTCTCACTCATTTGAAGAATGAACATTTTCCAAACCTAACCTTGGCATAGACCAAAGACCTTGGCAGCTTCCCTGTTTATCAGGGAAAACCTGCCTTCCATTAGCAACTTGGTTGTTAATTTGAAAGACATTAAAGAAACAGGTAACACATTTCTACACAGATTTAACATCACATATTTTCACCCAGTTAAATACTTTAATCTGCTTCTGCTGTTCGAACTCCTGGTCCACTGCTTGCCTCCAGCTAGTGAGACTGTCCTATTGCCATAAGCCAGTAAATTTATTCTCCATGTCGCATATTTCTTTCAATTTCAGGGTTCATAAAATCACACGCCTCAATTTAACCTCCATCCCAGCCGAAACCAGGACACGCTTCTATAATTCTTCTACATAAACAGGAGGAGACGTTCACACAGAATTCCTCTTTTTGGGCAGTGCAATTTCAAAGCACAGCAGTAACAAAAGTAAACTGTGACGGGCAGCCCGGACAGCCCTAGTGCTCCGAAGCCTCATCAGCACAGCCAGCCCGTCCTAGGGCTTTTGTCCCGACCTTACAGGACGAAACCCCACAGCTCCGGGGACACACACGATTTCCTAGCGGCACAGAGCTCCCAACTCCTCGGCCCTAGGCCGGAGATAGGGTTCCAGGTCTCCCCGGGGGCTGCAAGGACCCACCTGCGCACCCTTCCCACTCCAATCCCTTGGGCACCCTCCTCCTCTGCGCTCCCTCCCACGGGAACCCGGCGAGCCCAGCGTGCAGAGCGGACCCGGGCAGGCGATGGAGCACCGAAGGTGACCCGCACAACGCTGCCGGCAGCCCCGCAGGCCTCCCCGCGCCCAGCCCCCGGCGCGGCACCGACCCCGCGCCCCCGGCGAGGGCCGGGAACGAGGAGACGGAGCGGGCGGGGATCCCGGGGACGCCGGTGCAGCGGGGCCGGAGGAAAAGCGGCCGCGCCTCGGCAGCGCCCGGGGGACGGGGGACTGGGAGAGACGCGGCTCCGGTACCTCCTGCGGGGCCTGGCGCTCCTGCCCCCGCGGCAACCCCATCGCCCTCCGCCGCCGGCCGCGCCGCTGTCACGTCCGCTCCCCGCCGCCGCAGCGCCTCGGCGAAGGGGTGTTCCCGGCCGGCGGCTGCCGGGTTCCCCCGCCCCCGCGCAATGGTTCGCCCGCACCCTCCTTGCGTACAAGCGCATCCGGGCCGTGCCATTCGCGGCCGAGGGGGTGCGGGGGAAGGCGGGCGCGGCTCATGTGACTGACGGGCTGCGCGGAGCGCAACGGCCGCGGCCCCGCCCCGGGCTGCGCCCTTGGGGGCGCCCCGGCTGCCCCCGCGGCCCCCGGTCGCTGCCCCTCTGCCCTTCGCACGCCGTTTTCTGCTTTTTTCCTTTTGCAAGGGGTCCGGAGGCCTCCTGGCAGCATGGAGGACAAGTTACTGAGTGCTCTGTGACTGCCAGGCGCCTCACGGCCGCTCATGCCCCGCAGGGCGCTGACACTTCTCATTGCCAGCCGTGTTTCCTATGGTGACCTAACAGCTGAAGTGGGGTTTGATTCTGCTTTTTCTCCCCTGCACACAGGTCACAGAATCACTGAATCAATTAGGCTGGAAAAGAGCTCTGACATCAGCAGGTCCAACATCGAACGGCACCATGTCAACTGGACCATGGCACCAAGGGCCATTTCCAGGCTTTCCTTTAACACTTCCAGGGACGGTGACTCCACCCCTTCCCTGAGCAGTTCATTCCACTATCTAATCATCCTGCTTTCTGTGAAGAAATTTCTGCTAATACCCAGCCTAAACCACCCTTGGCACAGCTTAAGTCTATGTCCTCTTATTCTGTCACTGTTGCCTGGGAGCAGAGCCCGACCCCCACCTGGCTGCACCCTCCTGCCAGGGAGTTGTAGAGAGTGAAAAGGTCACCCGTGGGTCTCCTCCAGGCTAAACACCCCCTGCTTCCTCAGCTGCTGCTCTTCGGACTCGTGCTGCAGTCCCACGCTGAGGAACCCCCGCAGTGTGGTGCTGGCTCTGCCTCCCAGCAGAGGGAAGTCTTGGGGCCATGTCTGAGCCCCCGGTGGGAAGGTGGGAACCTGGATGTGCTGGAGCCTGGGCTCCCATCCCGGCTTTGGCAGCACCGGGCAGACCCTGCAGAGTGATGGCTGTGCTGGGGTCTGGATGCTGTGCCCAGGTTGGCTACCAACACACGTTGGATTCATGAATAAAATCAACACACAGAGATTTGATGGGCGGAACAGCCCGGTAGCGAACCGTGGCAGCATTTCATGGGTAGCATTCTTGTTGGCGATGGCTTCGGAAATACCTGACAGGGACTTCTTTTCAAGTCTATCACAGGTGTTCTGTTTCCAGACTCTTTGCCATACACAGAGTATTACAGCAAATAACCTTGCACTTGGCTGTGGCTGAAAGCATCTCAAGGAGGCAAAAGAATGGGAGAAGGCACAGGGAAAGAGCTGTTCCCATCCTCTGGAGGGCAGCAGAGCATACACGAGCCAGTTTGTTCTGACTGCTGCCCTGACAGAGCGATCAAAACAATAATAATAATAACAAAAGCAAAAATAGGCCAGACCAGCCCAGGCCATGTACTGGTGTAACCACAGGCCACATCTTAATTAGAGCTGCAAAACACTGTTCCACAGCCCCAGAGGCTAATGTGGTCACCACAGCAATACAGGCTTTCTGTGTTTTGTCTGCCTTGTCCTCACAGAGAACTGTACGGCTCTAATTTGAGTGCCATGCAGAGGGATATTGAAGCCAACAAAAAGGAGGGACAAAGAGAAGGATTGAAATAGGAGAGTGTAGGTGACCTTCAGATGCAGCAGCAAGTGCAGGTTGTAAGGTACCTGCTGAGAAGAAACATCAACTTAAAAAATAATCTTTCTGAGCCATGATATGGTCATAAAATGCCTTTTCAAAGAAACACAATAAAGAAAAAGGATAAATAAAAAGCCAATGGTAGTATGAACTAGGGGCTTAAGTAGTAATTATTAGACAAGGAAGGGAACTGACCAACCCTGGGAAACGGTACTGTTTCTCTGGCTTTTTAAAGCATAGTAAAGCGAAGCACGGAGACAGGGCTAATTAACTCCATGAACGTTAAAACTCATGCAACTGGCCCCCAAAATCACAAAGCTGGCTTGAAATGATGTACTTACAGAAATGTAATAGGTTCTTTTAATTTGTTCTATGTCTATGAGACCTCAAGGACTGGAAACATTTTTCTCCTTTATGGGCTAGAATTTTCCTTCATCTGGTATGTAGTTAGGAAAGAAAATGGAAAGGCATGAAAATACAAAAATCTATGGTCATTACAACTCATCTTGGATCTCCTGAACCTCAATAAAATACTTTGCAAAAGCACTGCTTCCCAACACCTAATTGTGATGCAAATTTGCTCAGTTACCCAGACAGAGCTGTTGTCCCCTATGACATTTGGATAATCAATCTTCTAAATACCAATTAGGTTTAAAAAGAGTCCCAAGAGGGGTACCATCTAAAAAAGAAAAACCTCCCTTCCTTCAGGTTTTTAGATTTCATGCTTGCAAATCTCTAGCAGATTCAGTTTAGGCTTAGTTTTCCCTTTCCATACTTTATTTTGATCTGTGAAGGTAAGTGAGCGCTGGGTCTTGGTGCAGCTGCTTTCAACAATCCTGTCTTGATTTTTCTGTTTCATTAATCTTTATCCCACGAAGCTGAGCTAAAGAGCTTCCTCCTTTTTTCATATGGCCATGCGATTCATTTCGCTGTTCAGCCTGGACTTGTGACAACATCAAACTCAGTCACCACTGAAAATGTAGCAATAGGTCTCACTGTATCTTTTAGCACATATTTGTTTCTTCTTGTAATAAGAATAAAAATGTGAGATGGAGTTCTAACAGCAACAGCAAGGGCTCCACTCTTTGTACAGCAGACACAGTTAGATAAACAAAGTAACTTAAGTAACTTTCCACTGCTCTCTGTGCTGAGAAGGCCTAAAAGAGATGTATTTCCATTCTACATGATAGATAAAGTAAGTATAGCTTCCTGTGCAACGGTCTTTTGTACAGCATCTTCTTGTTAGGGTACAACGTTCGTTTATGGATAGCATAAAGTGTCCTGGGCAGATCTCGGAGTGAATGGAAAGGATCTCAGTGGTTGCATTGGGCTATGGACCTTGGCACTGCCATGACTGCATCTTCCCACTTGGATTCCTACTTACAGGAGAAGCAGAAGCCACCTGTAGAGAGCTAAACCCAAACCTTGCAGACTCAGCATCAGATTCTGCATTGTTTTCTGTGGCTCATCTCTTGGGTGAGAGCTCAGTTTTCAACTCATTTTGTTGCCTGGTAGCCCCAGGACAGAGATCACTTCCATCCTGATCCCTAATGAAATGATTCCTGTGATGAAGATTTTCGTCCAGGTCTCTGGAATCTGCAATACTGTTGGCCACAGCACTAGGATCTTCCTCTGCATGCATTTACTCTTCTTTTAATTTGTTGTCTTGGTTGTATCCCATCTCCTTACAGTTCCTCAGTTCCCCTTCATCTCTTTCCTGAGACGTAGTAGGCATAGCAAACCGTTCAGTGGGCAATTTCAAATTCCCAATTGTCAGTGGAAGTGAGACTGTGCACTGTGAAATGAAAAAGTCACAGACCTGTTACAGTAGCCACTGTGTTAGAGGCTGCAGCAGACCTTTGCATCCTATCAAACCAGCTGGTATTCTTTGCAAGGTATTGTGCCCTTTCAGCACTCACATATAACAGCAAATAGTGATGTTTTAAACATGCTCACTATCGTACTCATGGGTGACATTTAGAAGGTCCACTCCAGCCAAGGCCCTGTTCAGTCTCTACTCTGAATAATTCCTGTTTTCAGCACTTAATAGTTTAAAACATACAGGCAGACAAGAAGACTTTTTTTTCTTGAGAACTATGTGTCATTTTAAATATTGTTTTGTAAGATTGGCAACATGAACACGAACGTTTTTAGCTCACTTGCCATGCTGTTAGCTCATCCCAACCAAACCCAAGACAAACACAGGCAAAACAGGTGGGATAATAGGTGTGGAAACAGAAGAAATTCCTGTTCATGGTCACCTTCTTGGTGATGTAGTTAGCAAAGGGCCACACAGGAGTTCCTTTCTCAAGCAGGTGGAAGAGGAAAGACTTTATAGCCTGTGGAATTTGTAGAGGAAAAGGTAGTCTGATAGTGGAAATATTGAGGTTCTGGTAAGAAAAAAATAATCACAGCTCCCTCCTGGTCTACATGACAGAAGTTGACCGAATTGGTGGCTGATCCTCTCTACAATTTCATCTCTGCCAGGTCTAGAAGTCTGCCTGGAGAGTAATGAGAATATTATAACTAAGTATCTGATGAATACTGAAGTTTTAACCAGATTTCTCTTTCTGCAGTGCCATGATTTTGATCACATGACTCAAAGACTCTGGTCAGGGTATGCAAGTAGCCAATCATTTTGTGTATTTCAACTATTGAGAGGCTTGATTTTCAAAGAGTGCTACTGTGCCTTCTTTGAAAATCAGGCTGCTGAGGAGTTTCTCAGTTTCTACATGGGTACACATTGCAAAGTCCAGGCAAGGACAGGCACAGCACACCTTGACACAGAGCAGTCACCCCCAGAGAGGTTTGTTTGGCACAGTGCCTTTACATCTTCTCTTCTGAAAGTCTCAGATCATCTGTAGCTGTTGAGCTCGAAGGAAATTAATCTCCAGGAGAATGAAGTGGGTCTTTCTAACTCACTATCCATGGAACAACTAATTAAGTCTGATTCACAGAGCCTCAACCTGAGAAGGAACAAACAAAATGAGAACCTTTGCACTGTAAGTGCATCACAGACTCCTTGATTTGGGCCAGGATATTAAATTTCAGATCACAGCTCTGTGATGCTCACACAGTGAAGAAACGTTTTGCTTCATTTTTATATTTAGACTGAACAAATCTGATATGGAATTGTCGGAAAACAAAAAGCCCAGAAACTTATATTAGTGAAAGGTAAAACTTCTCCAAACAGAATCACTAGTAAGATTTATTTGATGTTCAAAGAATAAAAGACTACAGGTCATTGGATTACCGATTTACAAATCCTTACAAAGGGGCAGAGAGGTGTATATTTTCACTGTGGCATTTTTAGGCAAAACATATGGATTTAGACTTCACCTTCTACATGCCATAATACTGTGACACATCCTTCACTTAAAATAGTTGTAAGAATGAACAGTTAATTTCCCAATGGAGTGAGGAAGTCTGAAACAGTAACAGATTTCTCACAGGTACACCTCACTCCCACGAGAATGATGATCTAAGATGGAGGAGTTCTTTTGGCTTTTCTTTTTCCATGTTGATTTTTTGAAAGAGAATTGAAAAGGCAGACAAGTCGTAAGAGGAGCAAGATAAAGTATCGGTGATGTAGAGGTAAAAAAGACAAACATAGAGATTCAAGGTGAGCATTGGAAGTGCAACCTTGGGCAGATCTAAGCAAAAAAGAAAATAGCCTGCAGAAAAAACATTGGCTGTGTACTGTCTCAGTAGACATCCAGTTTGAGAAATTTATACATGTGTGCATTTTGAAATGAAACAGTCCCACCAAGCAAGGGTTTTTTAGGAATTTTAGCCTGACTGCAACTTAACCCTAAATGAAAAGCAAACTTTGCTACCATTCACTACTTCTCCCTCCATCTCCAGAGTGCTTCTAAGCAGGGGATTCTGGCGTAATCCAAAACTGCCAGTGGAACCACGTGTCTCCTTAAGAATCAAATCTTGCTTACACTCAGGCAGACACTTTGACAAATAGTGGAAGAGCACCCTCTGGTGACACCAGGCACATCGCTGTGTTCTGCTGCCAGTAGGAAATACATTCCTGGAGTACAGGCTGTGCTCTGGAAAGCTGCCTCAATGTGGTTTAATATGTTTTAATTCATTATTCAGTTATACATAAGGAGTTCAAGGGTGAGCGTCCTGAAAACAAATCAGGGCTGACAGTGACCTTACTTCTCCTGTCCCTTAAATCACTGAGTTCTTGTAATTTGAATCAAACATTTTCTGAATTGTTCTGAGACATTTTTTAGGAGGCTTTGGAGCAGGTTTTATGAGCACCATGAAATGCAGTCCCAAGTTTTATTGCACTGGACAGTTCAAGGCTTTTCAGTGTGTGATCCAAGTATTCTCTTATAGTGTTCAAGAAACTTGGCTGAGCTGTCTTTTCAAAGATTTTCTTTTTCCCCAGAAGCAATTATTAAGAAAAATGAATTACCTTTTGCCGTTCCAGCTATTCAGAGGTAAGGAAAAAGGATGGATCTTAACCTAACTATTATTTGCAAATCATAGCCAGTTTCAGCATAAATTGAACCCAAATACGCTAACAAATAAAATGCAGGATTTTTCTCAATAGGATCTTCTTCATAATGATGATGGCACTCATTTCATTAAAATTCAAGGGCATGCTAATGTGAATTTTGTTAGGAGTTAATAAAAGCAGTTAGCATTTATAATAAGTTTAGAAAACATTTTCTGGAGTTTTAGTCTGCAAAGAACCCTGGTTTGTGCAGACTGATTCTCTCACACTTCACAAGCTGTGCAAAGCCCCTAAACATCAGGGAACCTTGCCAAAAATTAGGTAAAGGTCAAGAATGTTGAAACCGTGGAAGTTCTTAACTGTACTTAACTCAAGTAGGTAATTAATGAAAAAATGGTCATGTAATTTCCAAATTTTTTTAATTTGTCATATGAATCTGGTCCACATAATATTGATTTAATCTTTTAGTTAATAAGCTAATACAGCATTACATCTCCAAAGTGTAATCATCAGATTGTCACCTAGCATAAAACTGAGTAGCATGTCTGAACAGGTCAGCACAGAGCATCTCCTCATTACCATGAAGGAAATGTGATATGTTGTGCTTCCTCCCAGCATCTCACAGCAGTGGGCTGATAACCCTTCATTCAGTCTGTGATGCCACCCAGAAGTGTTGAGTTTGTTTCCAGGTTGAACGTGCTGTAGCAGAAACACCCAGCTGGTAATTCTACTGCTTTGTGAAGCAAGGAATATTCAGCAAGGTTGCAATGGTTGATGAGTTGGAGCAAAATCAAACTAAATGGTGACTTAGAACACAGGTCCATCATTGCCCAAAAGAATGAAGTAGGATAAAGTTACATCTCCAAAAGCTTTAGCTTTCAATTTGTACAATTTTTGAGGCTTCTTAGAGCACAAGAAGTTAAAAAAACCCCAACGAAACAAGACCCAGGTTCCAGCTCAGTTGTTAAGAAGCCACCTATTAGGGTTACATGCACAGTAAATGTTCAACAAACTGAACAAATCAGGCACTCTGCAGGTTGGAAGAAGCCTCCTTGTGCAGAAACAATAAGAAACCTGCACTGATCCATGGGAGCTTCTGTCCTTTCCAATAGCAAGACCAGGTGCCCACTGTGGCCAGCAAGGTTTGCATTGAATCCACCTTGGATTCCTTGCTTTTAGATCCATGTATCTGCATCCACTCTTGCCAAAGATCTAATGTCACTCACCAGAAAGGGAAAATTCCAACATCAGCTGTCAGTGTTACCTGCTTTTTGTTCCTTCACAAGTGCTATCACAAAGGAATCAATTGACCTAAGCTTGGGTCTCCCTGAAGCTGTTTTGTTGCTAAGAAAAACATGGGTCATTTAAAAAAGAAACTTTCACTTGGGTTTATCATCATTAGTGTTATTAAACGATGAACATTAAAAATTCAGCCTCCATAAATAATAAAATCAACCTAAATCAGGTGATTTAATATATCTAAATCATATATCAATGTGAAGGGTTTTCAATCTGATTTTGGGGGACTTTGCATCCTTGGAGATTTTAATTTTTTCCAGCAACCACAAAAGGAAGAAAACCTTTGTTTCTTAATTAAAACAGAGACTTTCACATAATCCCTTGATTCTGGGGGCTGGGCTATAAACAAACATCAAATATTGCAAGGTTCATAATAAAAATAAGAATTATCAATGCCTTATTATGCAACTTCACATCCTTTATGCAGGGCCACTCAGGAGAAAGATTCACCTCTAAGATTGTCAGCATTTTGCTTATCAGTCACCTCAAAAGCAGCAGTGTGGCTGACTCCAGTGACTATGTAGGGGTTTTTTTACAGTTCAAGGCTAATGAAGTCTTTTGTTGTAGAATTCTCCCAGCAATTTCTCCACTGTCTCCAGTAGTTCATATCCTTGTGATTTTGAAAGGCTGGAAGTAATATGTGTGGAGTTATACTGCTTGTCCCCAAAGCATGCCCTCTTATCAGGGACCTTTGCCTTCTAGAAACAGAAGGTGGAAAAGGATGCCCTGTAACTTCCATGACTTTTGAAATTAGGAGGAAAGTTCCTGGGATATGCCTTATGCTGTCCAGTGTAGTTTGTTTGGAATGGCTGTTCAAGTCACAGCTCATTCACAAAGCAAGTGTGAAAACTCCAGCAAGCTCTTCTGCCCGTTGCTGCTGCCTTCTTTCTTGGGATCTGTGTTAGTTTTACTTCCTATAAGAAATAGACGTACAGCTACATCCTGTCTCCTAAATCTGTCTCTGTGGAGAGGAAATAACCTCTTCCAGCTTCCCATCTCTTGGCCTTGCTCTGACAACTTCCCATACCCCAGGCTGTGATGTGCTGTGGTTGTAGAGATGTGCTGCTTCTCTTATTCAGACTTTTTTTAAACTAAAAAGCCATGCTATGAAATTCTTCATTTCCTACGGATGGACTCAGCAGAAATTACTTCCTTCCACTTTGGGAAGCCTGGGGCTGGTGGGAAGCTGAGCAGTGAGCACAGAGCAATGCCACAATTGGGGCCATGTGGAGCAGAAATGACTGAATCCAGGAACTGCTTCTAGCGAGGAGATGCAGTTGTTCCCAGTAATTCAGGGACTGTAACTTCCACCAAAGGAATAATTAACCTTTTACTTTGCCTACTGTTCTACTGAGCTTAAAGCCACTTCTCTGTCTTCATCTCTTCTGGTGAAACTGTCTCCCAGTTCCCTTTCTAGTGCAGATTTAATGCAAAGTCTGACAGTGCATTTTCTTTTTTGTCAGTCTGTGCTTCCCTAACTGGCTGTCATCTAGTCAATACTCTTCCCTTTGTACAGCCAGAAAAAATCCTGCAATTTTTGGATTTAGAAAGGAGGATGAATTGAGTGCATATGCTCTATCAGAACATCACATCAGGATTCACCTGGCTTTATTTCTGGAAGTGTGTATGAAGTGAAGCAGCATGTTTCACAGTGGCTCAGAGAAAACAGGTCTGTGCTGGCCTGTGAGAGACAGAAAAGCCAAGCCTGCTTTCAGGAAGACAAAGTGAACTGGGAGTTCCAAAGTGACAAGGAGAGCAGTGGCTCTCGTGCCACGCAGTAAGTCAGAACGACCAACTACCAGTAATTTTCCATGAACTTTCCAGCAGGCAGAATTTCAAATGTTGAGCCAGTTCTGAAGAGATTTTAGTTTATGAAGTCTGCCTCTACATATGCTGGGTGGTTGTGCAGAAGAGTGAATGTTCTCAGGACAGCATCCACTTGTTTTGTAGGAGAAACCGAGGAAACGAAATGTATGGTGAAAGGGTTAGAGTCAGAACAAGTGTTTTAAACATTTTATGGAGAAAGAAAACATAAACAAAAAAAGCAACATCTCTGGCCTTTGACCATGGTCAACTCTAGCCCAACGTTTTTCCAAAGTGCTTTACTTAACCCTTTCATTTTCTGAGTCTTTTGTTCCGTGTTTCGTAGTGGGGTTTTTCAGGGGACCTGGACATGAGTTTGACTGTTACTACATTCTCCTCACCAGAACACACTCCTGTGCCAACAGGTCACCAAATGCTGCACAAGACCATTTCACATACATCTGGTTGCCCTGAGGGATGTTGTTCAACTAAGGAGCCAGCACATTGCTGTTCCATGGTGCTGCTTCTTCACCGAACTCCATATCAAATTCACTCCATTTATAAGGCAGAATAAGATGTTTCTAACTGCCAGGCCTACACTTAACACAGTATCTGAAAATTGAGCTACATTTTTTCAGCCATACAGTTCATAACTTAGCTTTGATAGAGACAGATATTTTGAGATCAGGACTGAAATGCAATTTTATTGTTTGGACTTAAGACAACGTAGACCATAACTTGCTTTTTCTACAGCTGTACTGATTATCAGTCCTTTTAGTAATTACAAAAAAATAAAACAGAAAAAGAGATTGAAAATATTACCACGAGGAAAGAGTTAATACCAGATTAGTAAACTGCCACTGACAAGAGCCTATTCTTGACATTGCAGGGTAAAACTATACTATTTTTAATAAATGTATATAACTGTAATATCATTTACCTTTCAAGGTCATCAGATTAACTGTCTAAACACAATATTTATGTTAATCTTCAAATATCACTTTATCTTCCACAGTAATTTTGCTGGCAGTCTCAGACAAGTCTGCTGTGGTCGAAGGAAAGTTTTCTGTTGTTTTATATTGAACCAGGCCAAAGAATTAAGTCATTGAGTCAAAGCTGGAAACACATACATAGGAAATAATAGAAAATGTCATGCTTTTACAGACTTCCTGTCTCTAACAGCACCCATCAGTAGCAGACTATATTCCACTTTTAACATGTTTTCCATAAGCAAACTATTTTTAAATCCATAGCATATCTATATATCTATATCTACATATCTATATCTATAGCTATAGCTATATATATCTATATCTATATCTATATCTATATCTATATCTATATCTATATCTATATCTATATCTATATCTATATCTATATCATCTATATCTATCTATATATTTCTGTGTGGTTTTTTTGAGGGGGTGTTGTTCAGTTGGTTGGTTGTGTTGGTTTTTTTTTCCTGGATGCAACCCATTATTCAAACTGAGTGTTATTTGCTAGATGCAATGAGAATGCCAGCCTCAAGCAACTAAACTGGAAGGAATTTCCTGACATATTGAATGACAAGAGCTGATGATCCATCTGCTCTGGAACTCTCTGCCTGATAAGCTGCTGGTGCCTCCGTTGCACAAAACAAGAGATGTTATAATTACTGATTATTTTTCAAGCCATTATTCTGTGTACTTTTAAGCTACGTGGAAAAGATGGGATTTTCCAGGATCTGTTTGAAGGAGTGGTGCCAAAAAGAACATGAGCAAAAGTGGGAGGAAGATGCAGAAGGAACACGTGCCCAGAGAATGGTAGCATTACTTAGGTTGGTGTTGGAGTCTCCACAAGGTGTGACAGAGTTAAAACACTCCCTTGGGTGAGGTAAAGGATGCACAGGACACAAACCTTATGAACAACTATTTCCTTCCTGTCCTTTACAACACATTAAAATTGTGTAAGGGTTGGAAGTGCTTTGGCAAGCCATACCTGGGCTCATCACAACTCTTTCCCGGGCCTGCAGGCCAGGTTTCCTTCCTTAACAGCAGATGGCAGTGAAGTTAAACAAATGAGTGGAAATAAGCCCAGAAAATATGTTTTGCCTGGTGGCTGGTGTTGCTGCAGATAGCTCAGAGAGCTCTGTGCATATTCAGACAGTGCAAGGTTCATTTCCAATGCAGAGATCTCCAGTAGCACATTCAGGAGGCAGAAAATATTAATTCATCCATAGTTGTTTGTAGTCCAAGTTATGTTTCTTTTGTTTGTGATGTCTTTGGTGACAAAAACAGTAGAACTGATAGAATCTGTTATCATTTCTTTCTTACATCCATCTTTCATACACTTAAAATCTATGCATAGCTGAACAGATGAGGATGAATCTCAGTTTCAAGTGAGTAAACTTTTTATTATGTGTCTTGTGCTTCCTCTGAGACAATGAAGATACATCACCATGGGTTGCTTTAAAACTTTTATATTGCCAATTATTTTTTGCTGCCAAAAAATGTGTGAAAGGGTTATTAAGGCCACAAGAACAGAGATTGAAAGTAAACTTTTACAGTCTTGCCTTACACTTTATATTAATCTCACTTCTGGTGGCAGGGTGGGAGAGGGGGCTGTTTGTTTTCCAGTTTCCATCAGGCAAACAATGGAGCTTTCTAAGTCCTTGCCTGAAGTGAAAAAGAGATGAAAAGATATTAGGGATATCTGTGTAATCATATGTAATGTGATGTATATGTAACGTCATTAACAGCTAGTTAATGACATGTATTTGTAATGTATTTGTAATGTCATTAACAGCTTAGTGTCATTAAAAAAAACCATTCTTGTGTGGTCTGTGATTCCTGGTCAGATGTTAGACCATCAAACAGAACATCTATTTCACATATTTACTGCTCAGTGCTTGATCCACCTGAGGAAACCCAGCAGGACTCTCCTTCCCTACCATTCCAAGGTAATCACTCAATTCTGTGGGATTATGCAAAGCACTGAGGAGTGCCTCGAATATGTGCCCTTAAGGCCCAGAGCTTCATTTCAAAACCTGTTCAAGACACAGCAAGTGCTGGGTGAAGCCTCAGCTGTTATCAGTGCTGAGCTGAGTGTCACTACTTTGACAGCAGGAGGAGAGGAACCAGAGGAACCTTTCTTGCCCTGCTCTTTTGGACCATTAATGCTCTGCAACACAGACTTGGGCTCTGTAGTCCTGTTGTTAAGAGAGGTGCCAGGCCAGTGGGACTGCTCAAAGAGAGGGCTGCTCCCAGGAGTTTGATTGTCCTTGTCACAGCATCCATAACTATATATTCTCTTTTCAAGCTCATATTTACACATCCTATAATACCAATATGCTTTTAATCCTCCTGTTGTATCAAAACTTTTAGTTAAAAAAATTCACATGACACCCCAGCAGACATATTTATAAGAAGCAAGGGCACAGGTCTCAATCACTTGTGAAGAAGCAGCCCTTCTTAATCTGTCAGTCAACCCATGCACAAAATGCACGGAGCATCAATTTCTTTTTAGGTTATTCACTGTGACTTATGTATCTGCCAATAAATCTAAAATACAGGTCAAAGAATATGTAGCTCAAGTAAATCTATAAATGTAGCAGAAAAGCTTCACTAACTACCTCAGACTGCCAAAGCTGAGGTCATTTCCTTGTTGTGAAAAATACTGAGTCCATAAATTATTTTTATCACCTCTGGGGTAATGCAAACAGTTTCCCACAGATGCTGAAAGTATGATATGTTTTTTATTTGATAACAGAACACCACTTTTACACAGCTCTTAAAATACAAGGTCCAAGATTCTGCTTGTGCTTTAAGGCCCCAGTTCAGCAACATATTAAAACAGATGCTTCAGGTCCTGACATTAAACACGTGCCAAAGTGCTTTGTTGCATAGTCACAAATTGCTGAATTGGAGCCTAAAGACTAAATCTTTTCCCCATGAAACTCTGGATTTACCTTCCATTTTCCTTCAAGGAAAACAAGGCATTTATTCAAAGTAATATACATAAACATTCAAAAAGGCTTATCTTTCAGAGATCACTGGGTGAGCCATAGCTCTGGAAGTAAACCTTGGACAAAAACTGATGTAGCATTTTTTACCACAGTTTAACTGGGGTTTACTTAAGATTTAGTTAATGTTTATTTCCATAAAGAAAATCAAAATACTCCGAATGTGTGAAGACATAAGCATGAATGGTGAACGTCCTACAGAGAACTTTGGAGGAAACACCACTGAATTAACTTACAGTACATTTGTTAAACATGAGCAGCTCTAATAATGACATTTCATTTAACAATGCCCTTTGTCTTTTCAGTTCATCAGTTACCTATTTCAGTAATGAACTGCAGTCATACCATTCTGATTTTCTCCTAATGTAAAGGCTGAGATCACTTCACTTGCAGTGAAGCGTGATGCTATTATTCTGTTTGTGGCTTAGGAAAAAAGCTATAGAATATATCACAACTGTAATTGGCTAACAAATATTAAAGTCTGTGATCAGCAGGGATACCAATAACTTTGTTTAGGTATTAATGGAAGCAAGCAACATGTAAAAGAAAAATAGAAATGGTTGAAAATGCTCAGGATATCTATTTCATGAGCAGAGGAGCAAGTATTCAGCTGGGAAAAAAAAAATGAGCCACGCATTAAACGTTATTTTAATTTTTTATCAAGAATCCATGCATAGAACTTAACAGCAACATTTTCAGATAGGATGGATATTCTCAGGTGCAAAAATAAAATGGAGTTGCCTGCCCTGTTTAAGACGGATTTTCTAAAGAACTAGAAGAAGTCAGATTAAGTGGATAATGTCCCACTTTGCACTATGTAAACACAAGAGAGAGAAAAGATATCATAGGTCTACTTGATATGATCCATAAGTCTTAGAAGGGGTAATGGAGCTTACTTTTACTCATTTGCCTTTTTTTTTTTTTTTGGGTTCCTTAGATTTCAAAAGCTTTTTCATTGCCTTTCTAGCTGCAAGAGAGATATTTTAACCAGGTTGCTGTTTTCACTTTTCTATTCACCGTGATCCATTCAAAATATTTTCAGAGCTCACCAAAAACATTTAATTAGCAGACAGTGGTGTCCAGCAGTTCATAATCTTTTCCCAACTGAACCAAATCTGCACAATTTACAATAGATCTTTGGAAAACTGCTTTTTACTGTGTGCTGCATCTATAGATCTCTCTCAATTACCCACAGTAAATTTAGGCATTGTACAAGAGCAAATTTTACAGTCCATGAAGAGATGAAGTGAAATCTAGATGAAATTCATTGTGACAGATTCTCAGTTAGTGCCCTGATGTGTCTGTATTACAGAAGATAGACATTCTATTAGCATGGAAGCTCCCATAATGGACTGTGAATCATTTCAGGTAATAGAGATGCCAACTGGAATGACTGAAAAGCACTATTGAATTCCATTAGAGCTCTTTGTTTTTAAATCAGTCATTTCTTTGTGAATATCCAACTATATACTTCCTGACCTTAGCTGAGAGTAATAATTGTGAACTAATATTACAAAACATTAATCTGAGTTACTGTTCAATTAATGTTTCTGTTTGAGGGTTATTTTTATGCTGCAAATGTGAAGGAGACTGTGGCTTGTATTACAAAACGTATTTGGACTTGAGCTAGTGCAGAATGCAATTTTCAGTTATATTTCTGTCTCCACCGTGTTCAGTCTCATCTCATTAGCCGTAAAAAGACTCGAGTATTGGCTTTTCTTTTTCCATGTCATCCTACCAGAATAAAATAACTATAATCAACAAATCTATAAAGATAAACATTTTTATAAGAGATGCCACAAATAGTCTTCTTTCATTTAGGTGCTTGGTTAATTATCAGCAAAATAACTAACACCATATCCTGTTACCCAAACAGCCCCACCTTATCTATCAATCATGTATGATTTATCAGACTTGATAATTGCTTGGATAATTAAAACAGAATTTAGGTTTATTCAGTGCGCTGAAACCTCAGAAATGCCTGCATAATTGCCATTTGTGTAGTAGATGAAGTTATGAATAATTCTTTTTCACATAAATGTGAAGGCTGGATTGCAGGCAGCACAACTTCCTCACCCATTAATGCAGATATTATGTCATACAAGTGCTATGGTATTGGAACTTGTTAACTATATGTATATAGTTAAAGTAATTAAAATGCATATCCATAAAAATAGGGGGGAAATCTTTGCCTTTGTTTGTAGGCACTGCATGCTTCTCTCGTGAAGAAGTGCAGAAGGAGAATGAAGGAAAATTAGTCCACTCAGTACAGCAGCAACCAGATTTGAATCTCTGTAATATTCACACATAAATCCTTTGGGAAGTCTTTAAAGAGAGTAGGTTCTGTCTCTTCTGTCTACAATCATCTATTTTCACATCAGAATGAGCAACATTATCCTTATATACCAGAGTTTCTGTGTCTACAGCTTGAAAATGAGCCTCTCCTTAATGCTGTAATGACAGGTGTAAGATTAACTTTGTTAGGTGTCTAGCCACTCATGCAAACTAAATTAAATTAATGGAACAAATTTCTCTCATAATTAAGATAAAAATTCATGTCAGCTGTAACCTTGCTGTACACTAATTATATACAAATGATTTATCATCTGCTTCGCCCAGAATATTAATCCTCAACTCATTGATAACTGCAGCCAGTGTTAAGAGATGAGAGTTGATTAACTATGACAGATTGGGCAACCACAGTACCAAGTGCCTGAACAACCAGTGAAACCAATAATATTCAAATAGCACTTCTTATTTAAAAATGCATTCCCATGGAAACAGATGCATGTTTAATGAGGGATACGGAGATTATTTCAATAACGACTGATATTGGAACAGTGGGCAGAACTAATCAATAATAATTAAGTGCTTAGTCTGGATAAGATATGGTTTTATAAAGCAGGTTATGTACACATTAGTGAGGTACTAGTTCAGGCCATGTTACATATAATGTCTTCATGTATTGCTGTTGGTTATTTATTTTCCTACTGCAGCAGGTATTGCAGTTTACAGATGTTAAAGAGTCTACAGTCTAGTCTTGGCTCCCACCAGCTCCAATAAAAAAATGGAGAAATTGATGCTACCAACAGGCCTTGAAAGTCAACTCCTTAAGTAATTATGCTTTGGGAAATTTCCTTATGAAAATGTCATTCTACAAAAAACCCAACCAACACAAAAAACCTCAAATAACACTTGAAGCATCATCTGTTCAGCTGGACACTCATTTATCTCTTGGAATATGATGTTATACTTTTTATTAAAATCAACTTGTAAATCTTAAAAAAGTTATTACTTTTTACTAGGTGATATGTATTTTGGGGAAGATTGTTAGTTAATAGTGTATCCTTTAATGAATAAAAAGACTAACAAAATTCCAGACATCTCAAAGATTTTCAAGTTAAGGCTTGGGCTTTTTTAGTACTAATTCTCTCTCCCAAGAGCAGCTTTTTTAAACTAATTGTTCATCAAGGCTCCAAGAATCCCTGTCAGAAAGAAGAAAAAACCCAGTCTTGTTCCTAGGCACTAATAAGGCACAACCAGGCAGCCGCATGAACTAAGTAATATTGCTGTAAATTAATTACTTCATGAAAAGCTGGTGTGTCTGAAGACAAGTTATGTATAAGAAGGAAACTTAAATATATAAAACTGAAGACAATTGCGAAATCAACACAGAGCATGAAGCTCTTGTTTCCAGTGGCCAGGTGGGACAAGCCCTGTGAAGCCCTGATGGTGCTGGGGGCAGGGATGGACAGCCTGGCCTGCAGGGAATGCAGTGCTGGCAGAGAGCTGGACACAGGGCCCCAGAGCTGCCCTCCTGCCCAGGCACTGCAGCCACAGCTCAGGCTTTCCTGTTCACCAGACTGGTTCCATTCTGACACAAAAAAAATCCAAGGAACTGGCTCCTATCCCATGGCTGCTCAGTGCCTGGGTTTATGAGAGCCAAGCCTTCTCAGCCTGCTCATTCTTAGTATGGGGACACCAATTCCTTTGGAACTGGAATGGCCTATTTCACATTGGCTATACCAGGATTATGTCTTAAATGAGAATTTGAGCCCTTTCTTCCACTCCCACGTTCCTTAACACCCACTCAGCACCTGACTGAACTCCTGCACAGGTAGCTCCAAAGCTTGGCTTGGATAAAAATTTGAGCTCCTGCCAGGGACTAGAGAGGCAGCTGAATGCCAGCCCACGGCAGGGACGGGCTGGCCGCAGCAGATGGTGTGGTGCTGCAGGTTTGGCTGTGCTTTGTGGTGACATTGCAGCCTGGTACTGAGCATGCAAACCAGGCTGGACTCTAGAAACACCCAGCATTGCTCCCAGCCCAGCTTCAGCTGCCAGAAGAACCGAAACACCAGAGCCCAGCCATCCCAGCACCAGCATTCTCAACATGTGGATAGAAACTCAGCCTCACAAAGAGTATTTGAAACACCAGCCTAGGAAGCAAACATTCTATTTCATGATAATGGTTCTTTTCAGCCTCCCATCCCATGAGAGACTTTTTTTTTCATTTGTCTTACGTGCTTCAAAAGAAATTAAAGTTCCACTTAAATGAAAAAGAAAATGTGAACTTTATGGGAAATAAAAATTCAAACATTTCTTTCTCTACATTTCTAGCTATTTCAGGGCTAATTGCCTTTGAATTTGTAAATGTAGATAATGAGAAGAATCCTACATATATGGAATTGAAGAGAATATATGCAGAGCAAGTCAAGTCAAGTACTTGATATCCAATTTAACTTGGAGTTGGCTATCAACTTTAAATAAGCAAAAAGGCCTTAAATTTTTTTCATCATCTTATCCCTAGGGGATACATATCTGCTATGAACCTAATCAGCTACAGAACACCACGGATCCTCTGTGCCAATGCTAATGAATGAACATTCCCGTGGGGGAGCAGAGATGGATCATCAGCACTGCAGGTCCAGTGGGGTGACCAGACACTGCCCCAACACACTTCTATAAAGACTCAGTTGATGCAAAACGTTGTGTGTAAACCGCCTTTCAGGTCTTTGGGGTCACCACACAGAAGCAAATCACCAGTAGAAATACTTTACAATGAAAGCATAGAAGAAATTCCTCGTGTAAAATGACTTTTCTGAGCAATTGTAGTGACATGCAAACCTCCACCTGCCAATGCTAACAGCATCTAGTAAGGAGGTGAGCTAGACTATGTCCACACCAGAGCCACGGCAGAAAAGGCTGCACTGCAGCTCCCAGAATCAACCTTTGCAGCACAGCAAGCAGCAGTTCCCATCAATACCATGGTCCCATCCTACACTGTAGTCCTACTGCAAGTAGAATTCTGTCCCTGCTTTGGTGGTGGGAGTAAATAGCTACCTGTCTTTCCAGAGCACATAACAGTTAATGGATCAGTTTCAGGGGAAATGCCAGTGTGGAAGTCAGTGGCACTCTTTGCTTAGGAAAAGAAGTAACCTAGAGAGAAATCTCTAATTAGAGGGAAGGCATGTGGTCATTTAGCACATCTTTTTCAGCAGAAGCTCAGCACGGACATTTGGCAGTGAGAGTGTCTAAATGCAGCCTTCTAGGAATGGCTAAAATGGGTCTAGATTGATTAGTGCTACTTTGGCTAATTGCTGGAGGTAGGAGCTAGAAACCCCCTGGTAGCCCTCATTGCCAGTTAGAGCTATAGCTGACAGACCTAAGTTCTGCTCGTGCTGATACAAATGATAGCACACCACCTCCAGTGGAGCTCCTCCACTTTAACAGGCACAAGGAGAAGCAGATGCAAAGACTGGAGTGTCCTTGTCCCAAATCTCTTTTGCACACTGAGTTACCTTGAGCACCTTCTGCCCCTTCCACTCAGAGTAAGAAGTGGGATTATGCTGCCTTGCCCAGCAGTATCACTTCATTCCATTGATCAGGCTCTGCAAACAATGCAATTATCTCAGAAGGGAATGTAGCAAGCCCTAGTTTTGCTATTTCCACTTATTACTGAGGAGCATCAAACTACCCAGCCATTTTCCTGCAGCCATCTTTAAAAAAGGCAATGATCTCAGTGTGCTGCTAACCTAATGAGGGCTGTGTGTGACAGAGCCGTAGATACATTTTCTCACTAGCCTAATGAGCAAAGTGACAGACAGTGAAACAGTTCACACTTGAGTAATTTTCTAGTCATCAGCAACTGCAGTGTTCATGGGAGCAGAAGCCAGAGAGGGGACGGAGAGCTATACAATAAATACACGCTGGCTCCATTGGCCAGAATAAGTTATCACTAGGATAGAGGTCTTGGGGAAAACTCCCTTAGGAAATTCAAACAAAAAGAGTCAATTTAAGGCATCTCTAGCAGTGCATTCAATTAAAATTAAATTTAAAACGTAGGATCAGCTGTTGGGCTGTTAGGCCACCTGCCCAAAGGAAGAAAAAAATTAGAGATGTAACGAACCTTTACTCCTGATGTCTGCAAGCTGCTCGTGAATCACGGAATAGTACCAGCTTCTCACAAGCATCCTTTCAGCACAAAGTCCAGTTCTCCTTTGTCTCCCACCCCAAGAAGGAAACCAGCAGCACATAGCTCATTATCCATATTGACAGCAAGCGTTTGTGTGAAAAATGCTGTTTCTTCTTACATTTTTAATGTACTGGCAACTTCTTCCAGTGAAACCATTATTTCTCAAAGGAATGTTACTATGAGCCAAGCCTTGGAACATCCACTGGCACAGGCTCCAGGATAGATACCACAAAGAAACAGCAAAATCCATTCAGAGCTACACAGCTCTCCAGGCACTGTTAGTGCACCCAGCACCTCCCACTGCCCTGATGATCAGGTACAGGAGTGGAGAAGAGATGAAGCCCAGGTGCAAGGGAAGTAGCCCTTCCCAAAAATGGGAAAACCAACTGGTCCAAGAAGCATTTCACCTGCCAGTGGTGTGATTGAGGTCTTGAAGAGATGCCACACCAGTCCTTCTTGTCCCTTCTTGATCCCTCTCCTTGGATATTGCCTTTTTTACCACTGATAAAATATGCCTACCTCTCTTCCTTCTTCTCTCAGGTGAAGAGAGGAGGCATTTGATGCTCCTGGGACAAATAAAGCAGCAGCTGCCAACTCCACCTGCCTAATCCCAGAGCTGTCCCCCTGTGAACTGGCCTGACTCTGTAAGCAGAAGGTATGTCAGGAAATAAAGAGTCTTGTGCTTCCTCACCTGGATCCTTCTGCTGTGACCATTCCTGCCATGTATGGGAACCAACACATGGGCAGAGGGACAAGTCCTGTTAACATTCTAACTGTGCTGGAATTCTTCACGGAGAGCTATGGACATGCTTTAAAGGTGCAGCAATCAGGTGTGGTGGAGTGTATCTTTGCTGTTTCATCACTGGACTCCTCCTGGACCACCGAATCCAGCCCTCAGTAGCTCCTTATTCCAGGAGCTCTGGTCCAGGGCAGAACGGTGGCGGCTGTTTGCTGGTAAAGACAGACGGACCACTTGCGTATATATCAGCGTTCTTTAGTTTCCTTCACAGAGGGAAAAGGATCATGCATACAACAAGCTGTCAGATGGTGAACCTGGCAAGAGCCTAGGCCACCAGCTCGTCTCTCGCCCGGATCTCTTATGCCCTCTGTCGGGGGAGGGCAAGGCGAGAGACGAGCCAATGGGCAAATGACTGACCAGTGACATCTGGCCAGTCCTGGGTGAACAGGGGAGGGACAAAGCAGCGCTATGAATGGTCAGACCACCAGGATGGGTTCCTGGCGTCTGCCCGCTGCTACAGTGGAGCTCGTGCTGCCTTTCAGATCTGGTGCTGCCCCAAAGGAAGCAGGGCTCACCACAGCTCTTTCTTCGAGCTGCCCTCTGGGAGCTGTTTGATGCTCAAAACGCCTGAATTCACCTCCTGCTGCACCAGTCCCAGCCAGCTTCAGTCCGTGGGGCTGCCTGGGCAAGTACAGGGGCTACAGGGTGGATCAAAATGCCTCCCAATGACCTCAGCAGCAAGAGATGAGCCCTTGTGCAATTCAGTCCTACTCTGAGGATAGGGAAGGCTAAAGAGAGGCTGGAGGCAGCACACGTCTCAGGCTCTCCCACTGAGGGCAGAGCAGCTCCCTGGCAGAGCTCTTGCACAGTGTTAATTAGCTAATTCTCACAACCATTCCACAAGTTATTACTGCCCAGCTTTTCAGGCTGGTGAGGCGAAGGACTTGCCAGCAGCCACCAGAGGCACAGGCGCAGTTAGCCAGGAACCAAACTCAAATTTCTGGGCTCTGCTCCTCAGCATTGGCTGCTTGGCCAAAACCTATTTATCCAAACTCACTATGAGCTTGGCTGAACTGTTGTTTTGTCTGACATTTCTCCTTGCACGTGTGAAAGAATCCCCTTGGCTTGTGAAAGAAGGCCTGTGGTTCAGGAGGTGACCGGGGTCTGAGTCAGGTGCCTCTGTTCTACTCTGTCTATTTCTGCTTCCTTGGCTCACCCAAGGCAGGGCATTTGTCATGTTAGAAGAACCCAACATTTATCCTAAAATAATGTTCTGTCAGCTGGGGGTAAGCCAATAAACACTGGGATCTTTTAAAATTAGGGAATTCAGTGCTTATCTCTCCCTGACTTTCACTGGGACTCAGCATTCAATTCCTCTAGGATATTTTAAAGATCCTTGTCTAGAAAAAGAAACTGGCATTTATGGGCACAGCACAAATATTAAACTACTTTGAATAACTCTCCATGTGGAACTGCTCCTGTGCAATAAAAACGGCAGTGTTTTCCAGTATAAATAATCACTCATTTCTTGAAATCATAAATCATTCACCTTTTGAATTATTTGGGTGTCAAGGGATAAACTGTTAAATCTATATTTAGTATCTAACTCAAAGTCCTGCCTGGTCATTGTAAGTACTGCACTCTTCAGCTGGGAGAATTTGTACATCAGATCCCTTGGATAAAAGTGCTTAAATCTGAATCTACATGGTTACATTTAAAAATTTCATCCAACATTTCAGAGAACTGAAAATTAGTTAAAGCTGTTCTGAGCATTTTCAAAAATTACACAGTGGAAAGCATTCCAGGTGAAAATGCATTTTAACTAATTTTTCATAAATGTCTTCCTTCTTTTAAATTCTGTCTTGCTCATCACAGATATCCTGGAACGTGATATCCTGTCTCTGGCCACAGCATCCATGCTCTGGATCATCCAAGAGAAGCAGAGTGAAGAGCCAGGCTTGGGGGGAAACCAGCCAGTTGTGCCAGGGAAATGGGACATCAGGATGGGAGAGAGCCCGTGATGCAGCACTGCAAAGGAGAGCTGCACCACCCTCATGGTGGGTGGGAGATGCCAGCCCACTGTGTAACCCTCATCATCAACATGCTGCATTTGACAGGTCTGTGCACCACTAAACAAACTGCAGCCCAGGTGATTTCAATGCCCTGAGCCATTTGAGTGTCTGCATAAAAGTCTGTCCCGGGCTAGACATGGTGCAAAAATTTTAGAGGGGCCTATATGGAACTGTTCCAGTCCCTGAGTAAAGATGGACACACAGAATCTGCCAAAAAAATGTTCATGCGACCAGAAAGTGTCAAGAGGATTTTATATGGGAAAAAAGATTTGAAGAAACTCAGTGGTTAAGGGAATGTTCATTTTACTTTGTAATTCACCTTTACTGATCCTGTATGTGAACCAAAACCCCTGAGACAAGAAATGTGCGCAAAAGATACAAACCTGTGAAATGGTGGGACAAATAGTTTCTCCTCCTCTGGTAAAAGGAAACAGCAGCTACTTGGGAAAAGAATCCACGTGCCAAATCTGTAAATATGTTCTACCTCTTTTTATGCTGCTGCTATAATTAATGTAAGAACCTTTAAAATTGCTATCTGATACTTACACTTGTTATAGCAACATATTTAATTCCAGAGCTACATCCTTTAGCAGATTCTTTTACTTCATTCAAATTACTAATCGTTTAGATTCTCTCTGAAAGTCTTTCCTCCCTCACTCCCCACGCATGCTTAACCTAATTAACTATAAATGAGAAAAAATGCTATTCACATAAAAAGAAAATGTTAACCTATAAATTATCCAGCGCTCCCTCCTGAGGCTGGCAACGCCTCTCGCAGAAAAGCTCAAATGTTGGTGCAGTATTCTTGGCTTCCTATCCAGTTTCTGCCAACCAAAATCATTTTATACAACACATTACTCTGCCATTTTGTACATCTGGCAACATTTACTGATACTAAGTCCTCTCCCGTGTTTTCAAGATTACACGAAGGAGGATTTCTAGGATGATTAATTGGAGAGAGAAAATCATTCCTTTACATTTCAAGGAACATTTGCAGAAGACTAATGGTCATTTATGGAAATACGGCCTCTTTATACCCATTAATGTCTTCCAGTGCTCCCTGTGGGTCACACAATTAACCACCCCTTTGTGTTTCTTTGCTGCCATCATCCAAAATCCTCTCAGTTGTTGTCATCCATTGAAAATCTTCTGTTTTGCCATGGTCAGATCAAAAGCACACTCAGGTTCGTGGGACTGAGACATCTAAGAGACAGGATCCTAACTCTATACATTTCTCCTCAAAATACATTTTTTTCCAGAGGTTCTCAACTGCATTTTGCCAAATTCGACCCTGACAACCATTTCCAAATGTATTTGTAAATCCAAATAAAAAGTAGAGAGAGACAGTCCTTTATTTTCTAATTTTATTCCCATGCTTTTGTGATTTTATTCATCCCAGTCTCCAGTGGTGATGGAAGGGGCTTAGCTGTGCCTAGCACAATATGATTCTGATCCATAGCTAGAGCTCCAGAGTACAGTTGTGTCTCACTGCTGTTGTCACTAGCATTACCATGAGGTGGAATTATAACAGTTCCAATGAAACCTGAAATAACAGATCCCTGTCCAGCAAACCTGTGCCCAGGTACCAGCTCACATCATGGGCACCACCAGCAACGCTGGGCCCAAGTGAAGGCTGGCACTAGGCACGTATGAGGGAAATGACCTGTCCATCACACTTTCCATGGCTCCCTGCTCCCTGTCCCTACCTCCCTGTCACTGCAGGGCTTTGTGTCAGTGTCCCAAGGGCACTAATAGGCCCTAATTGTCCAGGGACTGGTATCACACAGTGTGTTGCCCAGTTTTTTCCCTTTTGCCAATGAGAGCAGGCTGACCTAGCAACAGCCTCTTGCCAGGACATTTGTGTGCACTCTGTTTTGGAGCTGGCATCTCACCAGCTCGTGGTTTAATTTACCACCAACTCCATCACACTCCTCAGTGTCTACCTGAGCACTGCCTGTGCTCCAAAAGTGGCAGTGAGCTCTGGGCAAACACTGCCACTGTCACCTCTGCAGTCACATCCCCTGGTACCTCCTGTATCTGGAGCTCAGACACCACGAGGAGCTGATGCTGTCTCAGACAATGCCCAAGCCATTCAGAGGACGCTGGACCCAGGCACATGTGGTGTTGTCACCTTCCAGTGGAGATGGCTGATGCCAGGAACAACCTGTCTTTCCAGAGAGGCAGAGGAGTTACAGCTGTCAGCCACCACCAGGGATGTGTATCTGCTGACAGCTGGGGTTTGTTACAGTCTCCTTTGCTACCCCTGTAACTTGTTCCAGGTATTTTATGAACTGAAAAATACCAGCACTGGCGTTTTTTGTCCTTGGTATCAAAAAACACAAACTCAAGCATAGAAGAAAATGAGAGAAAAAAAGGAAAAATGAGGACAATACTGATAAAAACAGGGTGAAATGCTAGGTCAAACCACTGTAAGTTTAAAAAGAAACAAATTGCTTATCTGTTCATTCCCAATTCCCTGAAATTTTCTCCATTTTGATGGTGCTTGATCACAAGCTGAGAAGAGATGGGCCTTCCAACTGTGAGGAGACAGCCTCAGAACAGAACAGGAAAGAGAACCATAACCTACTTGCCATTCCTGAATACAGTAAAAGAAAATTTCAGGAACAAACTGCTGGCATTTTGCTTTAGCTTCCTGCAAAGCAAAATCAAGCCAGATTTAATGAGTGTGTGTGCATTATATGCAGCAGGAAATACCATTACACAAGTTAGTTGAAATTTTTATACATACACAATTCTGCTAAAATATTCTTATTAAAGGTATGTGTAAAATTCAGGAGAAGATAAAGCCATCTAACCTTTTCTTATTTTAGCATTGTTTCGGAATGATTTACAGCACTTTAGCAGAGAATTACAAAAGCTGTGCATGTACATTCACTCGTATTTTTACCCCAATTTTCCCACAGGAAGCCCCTGTGGTCACTCCAAAGACTGAATCAGCACCACAGTACCTTGCAGACAGACTCCCATCACACCCACCCACTCTGCTCTCTCCCCACAATTCCCTCACCCTTAATATCTGCATTTGGTGTTCCCTGGGCTTCCCTAGTGCCACATCCATTCCCTGCCTCCCGTTTCCCATCAGAGGCTGAGCCCATTCCCCCAGCCTCGCCAAGGGAGCACCAACCACTCTCAGCCTTTCCATGAACCCCTCATTGCAGTGCCTGCACAAACCCCAACTGCTTCCTTTCCTGTTCCCTTTCATCAATGGGTTTGCAGCACTGCAATTGTTAAAAATTTTAGTTAATTGGTACCAATTATAGTACTAGTGCAACTAGAAGCTCATTCACAGGGGGGAGGGAGGACTGAAGGAGGAGAAATATAATTCAGCACGCTTTCAACTCCGTACACACACTTAGCTGAGCAGGGTTAATAAGAGCATCAGCCTGGCTCCCGAGCACACAAGAGGTAAATAGAAGCCATTTTTCATGTTTTACTCTGCAGGCACAGTTTTACCATGGCCCGTTTTACAAGTGAGGTAAATGAGTCATAGAAGAAGCAAGTAGCTTGACCAAGGCTTTGCAGTAAGACATCGGCAACACAGAGAGAGCACTGCAGGAATTACTTTCCAGCCCACTTGATCCTCATGGGAACAAAGTATTGCCTTATTTTTATTATCATTATTCCTGTGTAGCAGCTACCCTCATCTGCAGGATCAGAAATTTTAGGCTAAACTGCCTAGTTCATTTAGCTACACAAATGAATTTGAATTAATCAATCTTTAATCCCTGATTAGGTGAACACAGCAAGAAGAAAATATCTGAGGGAGAGAAAACTTCTATCAGAAATGAAATTATTACTTGAGAGGCTAACGTCCTGCATCAGTTTACAACTGATAAGATTCAATATGCAGCAGTGGAAAAATATTAGCAAGTCTATTAGGAGTCACTTAGGCGAATATTGTGATCCAACCTTTAAAATCCAAGCTGTCCCTTAAGATTGTAACTATCTTTTTGCTCCAGAACAAAGAAAAAAAAAAATTGAAAGGCACAACTATTAAGCAAGGATAAAGGTTGAGTCATAAGCAAATGTCATGTTATAGATTTACCTACCAACAAGAAGGCAGCGGGGTTCAGGTCAGAGGTTAATGAAAGACATCCAAAGGTCATTCCATGATTATGTGAGAGCATGAGTTTAATAGGGCATGGGGACGACAGACACTGACAGAAGATTTATACCAGAGGTGATGACACCGCTCCGAATAGTGCTGATAAAAAGAGCCCCAATATGGGCCTGAACAGAATGATGAATGGTGCACGGGACTGCTCACACTTCTCATTATAAGCTCCTTCACTCATGGTGGCACTTAGCGGCGTTTATTTACTGGGGTTTGATGGTACTGAGCAGAAGCACAGTACATCTAATACTTTCAATGTAGACTTGCCGTATAAAAATGAAACAAGAGATAAGAGTAGACCATTGAATAATTGCCCAGCTTTCCTGCAGAGATTATATTCACCAGTGCTAACATTATTTTTTTCCTAATGTTCTAGTGTACGAACAGCTCAAGTGAATTAATTTTCTAAGGCAGAAGGTCAAAGGAAAGTAACTGATAAGCATTGTGCCTGCTATAGAATATCACTTTACAATATTCTCACCTCCTCATTTATCAGATAGAGAGGAAGAGATAATATAATAAAGGTATATAAACATATTTTTTGTCACGACGAATTTCGTTTTCATTGTCCCAAGTGCTATTTTTCCTCATGGCTCTTAGTAGGAAGAGGATCAGAGAAGTCAGCCAAAAATGTCAAAATAAAAAAAAAAAAACCAACACAAAAAATCAACAACAAACCTCAGGACCAAACCCAAGCAAAACCGAGACCTGATAAATAACATGCACTGCACCAAGAAACTGCTTTTCGGACTGTTATATATTTATCAAACCACTGGAGTGTGAATTTATGAATAAGTCTTATCATCTTTCAGGCAGCAGGCACAATAAAAATTAGAACTACAGAAAATTGTGGGTATTACGAAAGGTTATTCCTATCAATTCATATGAATCTGTATCTGGGAGTGTCACAGAAGGAAGTTCTGTGTGTCCTTCCACTCACACCTTCAGCCAGAGACAGAGCAGTGCTGCATGACGTCATAGTTAACATTTAGCTGCACATGCAGCAACATAAATTAATTGTTATTCAATCAAGAGCTGTTGTAAATAGTGTATGTAATTTTAAGAGGTGCAGAGCTGTAGCATTCTGAGCATCCAGTATCAACCCTCTCCAAGACAGTTCATTTAATTACCTCGCCTGTGTTGGCATCATTGCTGCCTCCCAACACATCTGTATTTTACACCATATCCATCTCATAGTACCTGACTATGTGATAAACAGGAAAAAAACCTCTGCCTACATTTCAGAGAGAAGGAAATATCTCCTGGGTTACCATGAAAATCATACAGTGGTATCTAATACCTGAAGGGCATCTGAAGGTCCAGTAGATCCCTCAGGATAAAGGGCTCCAGAAAACCAGATGTATGTCAGGCAAAAGTTGCTGAAGTGTCACATCTAGTTAATGGAGAGAGGAATTACAGTCACTTACACTTCTGCTTGACTAGGAAGAGTGAAAAAAAGAAAAGCAAGTGTAAATAACACCTTATCCCTGTGCAGCACATGAGACCTGTGCACTGTGTGAGCCAAAAGGGAACAAAGCCAGAAGTGCTGGCTTTGTACCAGGCTCTGTAAAATGGCAAACTCCAACCTGAGAGGAAGAAATGTCTTTTGTTACCAATCCAGGTATTCCACCAACTCACACCCCTGGTACAAGTCACAAAGTAGCCATTTCTCAGTCACCCCTTTCATCTATGCCCAGAGCAGATGGACATATATGTATATTTTTTTTTTCCTTTTAAAGGACCTCCTCAGTTTTCCAATATTTTCCAAGTAATACAAAATAATTTACCAAAAATTTAACAAATATTTCTCAACAACAGGTTGTTTATTAATCTTCGACATCTGGGTACCTATTTTCCCTAATTTTTTGTCACTAAAAATTAATAGAAATATGTCAACAAGGCCATTAAACTACAGTGTGTGTGTGTGTGCAGGGTACATTCAGATATCTGAAAACCGATGGAAAGGCAGGAGGCAGAATGGTTTTCCTTTAAAGCTCTCTAGTCATCGGCAACACTCTGTCACTCAGCATGTTTTACTGTCCACTTGAATCGAATGAATAGAACAATCCAAGAGAAGCCACAGTGTTTCTGGGTAAATAGTGTATTTGTTACTGAGGCAGACAATAAAATGTTAGTAAAGCATCTGAAGTGGCTCTGCACCAAATGAGGATGAGATTTCTTATTTATGAATAAGGAAAAAAACCCTTGAATGACACTCCTCATTTATTATGCAGTAAAAGAGAAAGCCAGGGTGACTGAAATTCTGCCTATAGAGCAAAGAGAAAATGTATCAGTTTTCTAGCACAGCCACCAGAGACCAAGTTTCATCTGAAGATATAAGATGTAACATTACTGCTGCTTCTGAAGTTAAGATCACTTTTCCTGCAGCAGCAGAAATTCACTGATGACAAAACATTATTCATTATGGCCCATGTTCTGGTTACAAGCATGTCAAACTACTTTTAAAGTCTCTAATAATATATAGCTAAAATCTCATAACTGGAGTAAAACATGGTCTTTATTCTGCTGCACCACAAATGTTGGAAAATGATCTAAGAGTCCAGACATTGTACAAGCATATTATTCTCAAAAAGACTGGTGCATGAAATTCCCTTTTTTAAAATAATGTATTTGGCAACCAACACATGGCTTTAAATTTATTTGGAATGGAAGATCTTCCTAAGACTCTAAGGATGCACATATGAGAAGCTGGTGCCCTTTCCCAAAGTAATTATGTTATCTGGAGTCCAGCATCTGCCCTGCAGATGCAAACTCAAAACAAACTAATTATCAAATAATCTAATCTGCCAGATTTAGATCAAATCCCCAGAAGAATTGGTTTCTAATTGTAGGTATATGCATGTATATATGTGCATATCTGTATGGACAATAATTTTAGTTGAACACTCTGTGAATTTAATTAGTTTAGTTCTTGCAAAAGCTTTCTTCTGAGAAAGGCCAGAAGAGAAAGTACTGTGACAACAGCCATAAATCCACAGCAGAAGATCAGCAGGGTGAATAACAAGGGGCACAAGTTGTATTTAAAGTGTTTGTGATCACTTGGAGTACGTGTGTTTATCTTTATGCGAGTCCTGGCCTGCTCAGAGTAGTTCAATTCCTGGGTAATGGAAAGACCATCAGAAGCCTGAATCTCATCATTGTGTTTCATAAATGAATCACTCAAGCAAAAAGAAGAAAACAACTTACCAAAAAAAACCACTAAGAACAATCCAAACACAAACATGATACTGGGGTTTTGTCTCTGCAGCATGAAGGCCAAATTCTTCCCTGGGGTAAACTTACAGTGCCAGCAGAAATTCACATTCAAAATGTGTAGTGTAGGAGTAAAGGGTTAAAACAAAATCCAGGAGCCAGTTTAGGCAGGTCATGGTTCAGTGTTCCACACCAGCAACACAGCTGGGCAAGTATTTTTCACTGTGTGAAGTCCTGTGTTCTTTAGTTCAACGTGTGTGTGATAATTCTACTAAAAGAGGTAAGAATTTAAAAAATATCTTTCTCATTAAACCTTCTCAAGCATTCCTCATTAAACCTTAAAGATATGTGGAAGAGAATATAACTGATTCTGTTAACAGATCCATTTGCCATCACATTAAAATACAAGTTCAGAAGGTTCATATACCCCGTGTAACATCAAATCTTACACAACACAGCTAAGCCCCTGCTTTCATCAGAAAAGGTCAAGTTTAAGCAGTAGCTCAGAAATCCAGGGCAGCCTAACAATTCTTTGCTGACACTAACTAGCAGGTCACTATAGAAGAAAGAGACAATTCTTTATCTTTTCACAGAGATTATAGCCAAAACGGTAATATAATTATGGAGGAGGAAAAGGCCTGAGAACTCTGCAATACCAATTCCATTTATATTATATTACCATAGAATCATAGAATGGTTTGGGTTGGAAAGGACCTTAAAGATCATCCCATTCCAACCCCCTGCCATGGGCAGGGACACCTTTCACTAGACCAGGTTGCTCAGAGCTGCACCCAACCCGGACCAGTTATGTTCCTGTCTTCCTTCCCCAGCACACAGCTCTCCAGTGTTACCTCTGTGACCCTGAGACTTAAAAAGATATATATTATAATGCTGACTCAGACAATTACTAATCCTCCTTGTCTTTTTATAGCTTCGGGGAGACTTACACAGGGTTGATTACCAGGTATGGCTCCGTTTATCCCGGTGTTCCTTGCACAATCTGGTTACCCAACAGCAGACTTCACTTTTTTTCTTGCCAAGCTTGCTGTGTCTACATGCCAAGTGCTCGGAGTGTTCCCAGGGCAGCTCGGGCTCCCGCTGCAAGTGCCAATTGCAACCTGCCTCCTGCTCTGGGGCTTGCCATGGAGGTGGTGGCTGAGCCAGCTCCCGGTGCTCAGCACTTGCTGGAGGTCACAGCACAGAGCTGCCCAAAAGCAGGAATTTCTGGCTGCTCTGCTGGAAAATAACCAGGAGGGGCCAAAAGAGTGTCATGAATTTAGGGTGAGACTCAAGGGCACTGTGCTGCTGCCCCCTCTCCTTCATCAGGCTCTGACAGAATGGCATCAGATGGGATGTTTTGTTGTCTGGAATTGTACAGATTCTGAGACTAACTGCACAGCCACGGGGTGTGCAATGCTATTCCAGATGCCCCACAGTGTCCCTCCCCAGCCCCAGCCCCAGCCTCAGCAAGGTGAGGGTCTTGCAGGTGGCTGCCACATCCCCAGCTCCGTGCAGGTGTACTGGATGCCTTAAAGTATTTCTAAGACAGACCATGAATCCTGTGTTTAGGCACCTGAATCACTTACTGACTGTCAGAAGCAACTATGGCTGATGGAATATATTTTATTAAAACTGTTTTTAATAGAGAATTGTGTTCCTAAGTGTGCTCTTGGTTCCTTTGTTTTTGCATTTGCATCATATGCTTTCTGAGGGAAAGGTCAAATTTGAGACGAAGCTGAATGCTGCAAAATGGAAATATTTGTTGGAAATAAGAACTTGTGGTATTTGAATTGTCACTGTAAATTTGCAGATTTCCGTTGGCTAAGAGAAATAGACATTTTTCAAACTGCTCTGTAACGTGTCCTTCCCAGCACTGTCAATGCCAGCAGTGATTGCTGTGTGACAAAAGTGCCCGAGACTGCTGCAACACAAACATTCCTCAACACTGACCCAGATAACCTGTGCTGTTGAACAAATTACACAGGATAACATCATTATCTCCTTATTCTGAGGCCTAAAAGTTAGATGTCTATGAAGTTTGGCACCTTTTCCATCTGCAACAGGTGAAGGAAAGAAACAGGCCTCTCCAGAAGACAATTTTTTAACTTAAAATAGATGCATCAAATGAGCACAAGGATCACACTCTGTGTGTGCTATTTCTTTCTACCACCTGCAGAGGAGTCTGCTGCTTTCTCTGGACTGTAAATTCTGAAGAAGAAGCCTTGTTCATAGATTCATAGGATATCCTGGGTTGGAAGGGACCCACAAGGACCATCAGTCCAACTCCTGAGCCTGCACAGCACCACGTGCCTGAGAGGTTCACACTCTGCCTTTGTACACTGAGGGCAAAATAGGGATGGGTTATTGCCCTATCAAAAAATAATTTGAAATGAATTGTTGATATTTTTTGTATAAAGTTTGTATCTCTACAAATACAATGCCAATTGAAATAAATTCAGTCAACAGTATTGCCAAATGCAATTGTCGTTGTGATTGCCTGCTAATGACTACAATGGAAAACCTTGGGATCCTGGGCAAAAACTTTCAAGTGCAGTTGCTAGAATCTTTTCCTTCCTTGTGGATCTGAGATGCCACAAAGGGAATGAAGGAGAAAGAGATAGGGAGGGAGGGAGAGAGAAAGGCAGGAAGGCAAGAGGGAAGGGAATCTGAGTTTCATGGGGAGAGAAATTGTGAACCTCCAAACATATATTTAAAATATTTTCAATCAAGTCCAGAAAAAAATTTAACTACTTGTGCAAGGCTACTTTCATTCTCAGACTGCAGTTTTTCTATTTGCATTTATTATGCCACTTTCCTCATCCACTCAGCCATTTATTTTTAGCTGGATTTGACATGAATTTCCTCCCTGCCCTTTTTTACATATACTTACTCATCTGCACTGACCTTATTTTGACTCTTAGCAAGTGACACACTTATGACAGATGCACACACACAGAGGCTTAGAATGCATTTGGGTACATTCCCTGTGTACCTTCAGGCTCCACACTGTCCTTGCTTCTCACCAGAATTTACCACTGAAAACAATACGCCCACCTGAAGATCAGTGTCCCAGCTATTTAGCCTGTCCCTTGAACCTAGATGTTGCCTGGTGCTATAAAAATATGGTAGGAAGTCTCTAATTTCTAAATTCCACATTTGATTGCATTCTAACATGATGATGATTACCTTGCATTTTCAGTATCTTGTTTAAATGTCACAGTCCTTCAGTGCTACAGCTGTTTGTGGCTCTTTGGCACGTGACGCAATGAGGTTATCTTGGCAAACTTCTGACTGGGCTGGACTCCATATCTCAGAAACCACGGCCGTGGCTGGCAGTGTTTACTCCCCAGGTGACTATTTCAGCAAGCACTGAATGAGTATGGAAACCAGATCAGGGCTGAGCCATGCTGGCAGAGTGATACAGGGAAACTCAGGCTGCATTTGTCCTTTCAGCAGCACCTTTCAGCACATCAATAAAGGACTTTAGCCCCTGGAGCTGACAACCCAGCATCTTTTGCAAGTGGCTAAATAAATAAAAATGCCTTTGATGTCAGCCCTAAAACTGTGTATCCTGTTGCTAACCTGAGATAAGCACAAGCCCTTTTCACATGTGGGAATGCGTGTGCTCCAATGGTCACAACATTGCTGTGTCTTTTCAAAACCTTTCCTCTCTAAAATGCCAACACTATTGGAAAATCAATTTTATAGAACTTGTCCACTGCTCACTACGCTCTTGCCAAGACCCCAGAGTAGTTCACAGCACGCTGCTCTTTGTGCCTAACAAATTCCTCATGTGCTGCAGGACTTGTCAGCCGTGCTGCTCTCTGCCTGTGACCCAGCTGTGTTCTAACCTGGGTGGCTCCTGCACCTCCTTTTGCAGATAATAAAACACAAATCAGCATCCTCAGCTGGTGAGATAAAAGGCATTTCTGCAAAAGGCGCTCAGTTCTATAATTCTTTATTTATGAAGGCCTTCCAGAAGGCTTCTGTACGTGTGGAGAACTTCCAAAAAGGTTTTCGAAGAGATTTATATTCTTGAAGAATATTTAGAATTTACAGTATCTTTTTTTTTTTTTTACAATACTAGCTAAAGGCCCCAGATAACAGCAGTACTTGATATAGTTGTCTGTAACATGGAATGAGGGAGGGACAGGCATTCCTTGGTGCAAAACTGCTGCTGGTCATTGGCCATGCTTCAGCACAGCTCACAAACAGACTTCTGCCACAGGGATGCCATCAATATTTAAGATCTGCAGACTGTGCTTGAAGAGCTCTACGTACATTCATTCATTCATACACCTGACAGAAAGCAAACCTGGCCTAATCCCTGGGAACAAGGCTCCCACCCAGATGGTTTTCATACACTGAATGCACTCTGTGGTTGCCCCACTATCACACACAGAGAAGGCCTACCTTGGGTAAGAACGATGACTTTGGCCTGATGCTGCCATTTATTTATATAAATTCTGTAAGCCTGACCAGGAATCAGCTCCAGTCACCCACAAAAGGCTTTTTCATGTAATACACATAGGCTTTTTCCAAGTTATATACGATACAGTTTCAAAAACACCTGGTATTTTATCATGGATCACCACACAAAGACTCAGGTTAGGTTTTTCTACCTACTCTTATTTTCTTTCTCTCTTTCTCACCTGTCCATCCATCCATCCATGTATCCATCTATCCATTGTCTTCTTACCCTTCCTTTATGGTCCTGCTATGGACACACCTCCAGTTAAGCCAATTGGCCTTGGCTCACACAACCAGTACATCAAACAGCTCTGAAGGCCTTTAAAGTACAGCTTTTAAAAAGCCACTGTTAAGGACAGGAGAGCAATTCCACTTTTTCTAGAGGCATGTGGCTGCTTTAGGCTCCTCTGCTTTGTATGAACTTCCCTGAATTTTTCATTGTCAGGTTTATTATATCCAGAGCAATACTGACATCCCACAACTAAATTCAGAACATTCTGTATTATCTTGTTCTGCAGCCAGGGCAATGGAACAACTCTGTGTTTCAACCTTCCAAAAGAGATGATTCTCCTGTGATGTTTCATAGCAATTCCAGTCAAGTCAAAGCAAGTGCCATTTCTCTGCAGGTCCTATCTCTGTCTCCTTTCTCTGCAAAACTACTTGTCAATGAATTTATTTTGGCATTTTCCAATTCAGATACATTTTTGTATGCTTCTCCCTCATGCTTGTCCCACTTTTGTGCAACAGGATATTGTGCCCTCTAGGATAACCAGATGGGTTTAAGGACTGAGAGTTGAGCTTGTGTGAGTTGGCAACACCATAAAGTCCTTGGAGTTGCAGTGATTTTCACCAACACTGGTTATTTACCTTCTCACATATTAGTTTTAATACCCCTCTATTAATATGGCTAATATTTGTCCTATGATCACTTTGTTTTTTGGTAGGAATTAAGATCTTGTAATTTTATAGTACCAAACACAGCAGCAGACCAGACTGTAACTAATCCAAATTTATATACAAATCATTACCTGGCTACATTTACATGTATCTAGAGAAGGAAAGATCCAGCAATCACTGGCAGTCTCCACCTACTTATGCCATACATTCCTCTCTAGTGCACACACTTCATGTTCACAAAGTTTCTGGTTTCAGGCTTTCTGATGGTGCTGGTCTTTAAGGCACAAATTGATAAGGCACTTTGTTCTGCTTCAGGCATGTGGCTGGCCAAAGGCATTTACATGATGTTAGGGAAAGATATTTTATTTGATTAAAAAAACCTTTTGTCTTTCTCAATCCAGAATTTGGCATTCAAGTACAGCAAAGTAACTATCTAAACCACAGACACAGCAGGCAGCTCAGCAGGAATAACTGAGAATAAAAAGGCTTTGTTTCTGTGTGACAAAAGCCAAAGTTGAATGATTTGAAAATTCATTTATTGCTCATCTAAACTACAATGGGTTTCTGCTGCTGCAAATGTCTCCCTTTTCCATTCTTAATATGTCTATTAGAGACCCATATCCTCCCCTCTGAGTGTGCACATGTTTGGTGACACTGCTGGTCACAACATACCAGCACAAAGAAACCACACTTATCGCTAAAGATGCCACTATAGTAAACAGCTACAAATTCCATCCTACCCAGTCATTATTCTGGGAACTGCAAGGGGATATGCACTGAGTCTCTGCAGACCTTGTAATATGGAAAGCTCTGTCAAAGTCTTTGCAGTGAAATACTAAGCTTGGGGGAATGCAATGTGCAAATATTTCTATTAAATTGTATTCAGTATCAGTGCAATGAGAAAGGGAAGATTTCACTAACAGAATAATAATTAATGTTACAATGAATATATACGGTATAGAAATGAATGTAACAGCATTATTCTCCCATATCTTGTCTCATGTATATAAATGGTATATTTTATTGTGATGTCTTTACCATTGTTAAGACAGGCTAAAGCAAATTGTTTTCTGCTTCACATTGCACGTTTTCCCCAAAAGGCCCAAGCATGGCTTCTGGAATAAGGAGATGTGCAATTTTGGCATCAATTAATAAAGTCAAGTGCATGGGGAAGTCCTTGTGGGACCAGGTGTTCAGGAGGGCCAGAGCTGGGCTGGCAGCTTCAGCAGGGGACAAGGACTTCATCCCCACCACGTCTGTGCTTCAAGGTGTAACAGGCTGTGGCACAGCCCCTCACCGCTGCCCCAGCCCAGCCAGGAGCGTGGTCATGGGGAAAACAGCCCAACACATATGGCTTTTCTTTTAATTATTGAATCACGGAATGTTAAGGACTGGAAGGAACCTTAAAGATCATCCAGTCCCAAACCCCCTTCCATGGGCAGGGACACCTCTCACTAGACCAGGCTGACCAAAGCCTTATCCAACCTGGCCTTGAACACTGCCAGGGTTGGGGCATTCATAACTTCCCCTAGGCAACTGTTCCAGTGTCTCACAATCCTCACTGTAAAGAATTTCTTCCTAATATCTAACCTAAATTTCCCATCTTTCAATTTGTAGCCATTAGTCCTTGCTTCTGATGAAAAGTCCCTTTCCAGCTCCTCTGTAGTCCCCTTCACGAAGCTTGCTGAGTTCTCCATGCAACCTTCTGTTCTCCAGGCTGAACAGCCCCAACCTTCCCAGCCTGTCACAGAACTACAGAATATCATGAGTTGAAGGGACCCACAAGGATCAATCATCGAGTCCATCTCCTGGCCCTGCACAGGACAGCCCAAGAGCCACACCATGTGCCTGAGAGCATTGTCCAAACGCTCCTGGAGCTCTGTCAGGCTGGTGCTGTGATCACCGCCCTGGGGAGCCTGCTGCAGTGTCCAGACACCCTCTGGGTGAAAAACCTTTGCCTCATACCCAACCTAAACCTCCCATGACTCAGCTTCAGGCCATTCCATCGGGTCCTGTCACCGGTCATGAAAGTGAAGACATCAATACTTGTGTCTCCACTTTCCCTCGTGAGGATGTTGAAGACCCTGAGGAGGCCTGCCGTCAGTCTCCTCTCCTCCAGGCTGAACAAACCAAGAGCTTTCAGCCGCTCCTCGTCGGCCTCCAGACCTCCCCCATCCTCTTGGCCTCTTGAACACTGTCTAACAGCGTAATGCCGTTCTTACACTGCGGTGCTCAACACTGCACACACGACTTAAGGTGAAGTGCTCCTCTTATCAACTTCGCGGCGCTCCTCCGGGCTCGCTCCAAGCGCCCCGGCTGCGGTACCCAGGGCGGGCCTGTCCGCGGCGGAGCAGCGCGGAGCGGGCGGTGCCGCCCGAGCATCCCGCGCTCCCCCCGCGCTGCCCGTGCCCGGCACGGCCGAGGCCCGGCGGGCGCTGCGGAGGCTGCGCGGGGCGGGGACTGCGGAAGATGGCGGAGGCCGAGTGAGTCCCGGCGCTGCGGAGGGGCCGGGCCGGGCCGGGCCGGGGCTGTGGAGCCGAGGGAGGGGGGGACGAGCCGGGACGAGC
>VZTJ01001091.1:437373-489629 GCA_013397795.1 Orthonyx spaldingii | reverse complement strand
GGAGACGGAGGGAGAGGCCGGCGGGGCCGTGCCCGGGCAGCCGGGAGAGCCTGTGCCCCGCGGGGCTGCCCCGGGCCCCTCCGCCGGCCGTGCNGGGGTCCGGGGCAGAACCGCCGCGCCCGATGCCTGGAGAGGCCATGGTTTGTTTTGCTTTGGCGTTGCCTCGCTGCAGACAGATGGTTTCTTGTCATCTCCTGCGTGATGTCGCCGAAATAAATCTCATTCGGTTTGCCTCTGTGGTGTCAGAAGTTGTGAATCGCTCCCGGTGCGCAGGGAGAGCACAGGGGAGTAGGACGGATCTTCTCCCTAGGAGACAGTTAAGTGACTAAGTGTTTTGAAAGGTCTAGGGTGGTAATTTGCTTGTTAACTTCTTTGCGCAATGCCAGACACCGTGCGGCTGCCTTGCAAGTCGTGTAGGGTGCACGGTGTGCTGAAAAGCTTGGGCTGAATCCGTGTGTGCCAGCGAGGAAGGAAGTGCAGCTGAGACTCGCTGGCGGTGCCAAGCTTGCAGCTTTCAGTGCGGTGTTACAGCTGTGAATGTGCATTCCTAGGAGATGAAGGCTCAGAAGTCGTGTTGGTTCAATATGTTGTGATCTGTTCCTATCTGAGAGGAAACCTGCAGTAAAACATAAGGCTTAAAAAGAGACATGGTCTCCACTGTCTGCAGGAACAGTAGCCTCCCAGTCAGAAGGAACTGATGTCTTCAGAGATATTAATTTAATTTCCGTGGAAGGTGATGATAGTATATCTTTTTGCTGTGCCAGAGCATCATGAGCCCGGGCTGTCTGAGGCACTGAAGAATCTTTCCTGATTACTTTGTTCTGTTCCCCAGTTGCTCTGTGGCATGCCAGAAGGTCTTAGGGTCAATGGAAAATCTGGAAACTCATAACTAGAAATGGTATGTGTAGGGTAGGGTAGGAATGGTATGTGTAGGGTGAGAAACCACCAGGTGGAAACGACTGCATCATGCTAGTTTCAGTCCTTGAGTTACTTTTATAAACAAGACCTTTAAATACTTTTATAGACATCTGTCAATAAGTACCTACCCAGGTGCCCTCACTGTGGTCAGGCTGTTTATCTGCTAATAAAAATACGTTGCTGGCATTGAATAACTTGCAGTTGCAGTGGTTGTGTAAAAGCAGTAAGTGATTTCCTTCCTGTTACATTTAGACAAGCCTTCACAATTTAATAAGTATTTGCTGAATGGCATATTAAAAAAATGGAAATTATAGAAATGCAGGTTTTATGATCTGAGAGTGATTTATACCGGAATGAAACTGGACTATTATTTGATCATCAGCATTTCTAGAAAAAAACCCAGTTAGAGCCGGTCAGTGTTTACATCAGTATTGCCATGTGGGACAGTTGATGATTCTTAATTAGGGTGAAGATTCCTGTAGTTGAAGAATTACATGAAGCAGAGTCTTGTAAGAGGGAGATACCAGGAGAGAGTGTAAAATGGGAAAATAATCAATGCAGGGAGATTATTCATAGATTTCATCAAAGACAGGAACTTGGGCTGCAGTAAGATGCTTGCTGATGACCCAAAACTGACAACTGTTTGCAGGGCCAGAGAAGACTGAGAGATCCTGCAGGAAAAATGAAATAATTGAGTGTCAGAGTTCAGTAACACCTATGGGCTGCAATGCAGTGTGCAGGGTCTGGAGCTGGTACCAGGGAACAAGAACTTCAGTAACAGGAAGGGAGAAAGACTTGAATGTAGTAAAGAATCACGGAATATGAGAAAACCACTTTATGACTGAAAAAGAAACTGTGGTCTTGTGTGCTGCTCATTAGGGAGAGACATAAAAGTGTGAACTTTCTTGTACATCAGCTTGGGTCATGCATTTAAAAAAGGGAATTTGCGCACTTCAGGAAACAGCAAGAGGTGTTGGGATGGTGAAGTAAGTGGAGAGTCAAGTTTAGCTTATTTCCCAAGGCAAGCTCAAGCTAAAAAGGGACATAACAGTTTGAAAACCCGTGTTAGGCACGGTATTTCTGCAAAGTTTGTAAGTGGGAGCTACAGCCTCCAATGCCACCTGTTCAAAAGAATTGTGTAAATTCTGACAATTCCTGTGATCACCTGGTGGGCAAAGCCCAAAGGGACACTGGGGAGACTCTCAGCTGAAATAGTGATGTTTTTGTTACTCTCTGGTTTCTTTCCTGGAGGCTAAAATGTATTATCCAGGCTCCAGTGCTGTGCCATTCGGAGCAGGGAAGAAAAATCTGGAGCACCTCCTTTTTGCTTGAAGGAATTGTATTGCAATGCCAGTGCCAGCTTTGATAAAGACATTAGGGCTGGCAGTGTGAGTCAGGAAGCAGACTAAGAAGCCCAGCACCTTGGTGGTTCTCTTTCCCCCAGGATGTGTTCATGATTGCAAGTAATTTTATCATCATGGAGAATTGCCTGTGGAGGAGAGATCCTGTGTTCTTAGGAAGACACTGTTGCTTCCCCAAACTGCCAGTGGGTAGTTTTGTAAGAACAGAACTTTTTTATTTTCTTTTTTTTAGTGCTTGTTGGAACTTTTTTCATGTGATGGAGGATGACGTGATGTGGCATTGCATCTTTTGTGCATTTGACTGGAGTATCTTAACCAGCCTGGATGTATTCGACTTCCCTTTTGGCTTTCAGTCAGCAGAAGTAATGACTGCTGGATTCTCTGCTCTGCTGCTGTATCTTCAGAGAGCTTCCTCAGGATCAGCTGGAGCTAAGAGGAAAGGGGATGGGTGTTCTGGTTTGGCTCCCCGTGTGCCATAAATAAGAGTTAACAGAAGCCGCCACCAGCTGGCAGTTTCAGATTTAAAAACAATGTCAGGGCTTTTTTTCTGAAGTTCCAGGTGGCTAAGCTGTCAATCAAAATCGCTGTTATACATGAATGTGGCACTGAATCCGTGTATAACAAGACTCATGATGGACAGGTTTTGTTTTTTTTAAGAAAAGGGATTGGGATGGGAACTCTGCCATTCCTGTAGTGCCAGCAGTTACTCATGTCGGAGGCTTCCTAGTGCGAAGGCAGGTGGAGCTCCTTTTCCTGTGCCCTAAGGTGCTTCTGTGCCTGATTACAGTTAGGGTTTGTAGTTATGTCAGTTTTCACCAGAAGTGTGTGTTACTTTGGTAAATATTTCTCTGTGTTGAAGTTACTGCTCTGGTTTGCTGAGCTGTTTGCTCTTACTGGAGATTAGAAAACATGTGTGCTGCAGGATTGCTGAAATTCTGACTCCAGCCTGAAAGTTACTTCTCAGGTTTCACTTTCCAGTTGAGAAATGTTTTTTGGTGTCTCTTCAAGAAGAGAGATCTCTGAACCTCTGTGGCTGACTTGGAATTGAGGGCTAGTGTTTACTTACTGCTGAATTGTGTAACCTGCAGTTGTTGCTTAAAGGAGGGAAGGAAAACAATTCATTCTTACTGCAAAGCAAGCCTTTCTTCCATTGGATACCTGTGTCATTTCTTCACCTCCTGGAATGTGCTTTCCCATTCCTAGCTGTCCCATCCCATGTGTTTCCTCCTCTGTCTCCTAGCAGACAAAGCTATTTGTAAAACCTGTTTCCTTTGTAAGGCATTTTTGCAGCTGTGGTTGATTCTGCTATCGAAGGACTGACTGGCTCCTCAGAAAATTCAGAAAAAATATAATAGGCATTTTTTTAACCCAATCTCCAGATAACTAAGGGAAATGCATGTAATGATTCTTATATCTGCATTTTCACCCTTTTTATTATTTTTCAGGGTTTGGATGTCTCCTAGTTGAAGAGAATCAAAATACTGATTGTAAGGGAATCCTCAGTCAGCCTCTTGGATGCCTCTGATAACATAAGAAGTCATGGCAGAAAATGATGCAATGCCAACCTTACCAAAAAAGTGTGGCCCATATATTTCATCTGTAACCAGTCGTGGCATGAATTTGGTAATTCGTGGTGTAGTGCTGTTTTTTATTGGTGTATTTCTTGCATTAGTATTAAACTTGCTTCAGATCCAGAGGAACGTTACTCTCTTTCCCCCTGACGTGATCACAAGCATCTTCTCCTCAGCCTGGTGGGTACCACCGTGCTGTGGCACAGCATCAGGTGAGTTCAGTCATGTGTGTATGCCTGGTATGCAGAGGTAGTTAGGTAGTTACAAAAAAACTATGTGAGAGTTGGGGAAGATAAAAAAATTCCCTTTCAGCATCACTGTCCTTGTTGAGCTGTTGGTATCCTTCTGATCTCCACCTGTATACACAAATATGCATTTGTCCAGAAATTGTTTTTCTGCTGACTTCTCTTACTGTAATGTTAGAAGAGCATAACCTTTGTTTTTCTGCTGGGTTAGAGTTTAACAGACGAGAGAAGTTGGTGCAGCTGCTGACCTGGAGTTGGGTTACAGGAGTGTGCTCTCAGACAGCCCTTGCAAATACCCCAGTGGTGTCAGACTGTGCAGTACACAGTGCCTTGTTTGAGCACAGCACACCACCCTGAGAAATGCTCCCTTTTCTGCTCCAGCTTTCCATTTGTTCCTCATTCCAGTTTGAGGTAGAGCTTTAGCTTGGAGCTGGGAGCTCTGAGTGTGTCTCTGGGAGCTGAGGCCAGGCATGCAGTTGGCGGCTGTATGGGCACGGTACAGAACAGAACACCTCTGTGCACTTGTGTATCTCAGGTGATGTGAACATGCTCCATTTCTGCCCTGACCATGCAGGGAGTTGAGCCTTTTCTGTGTTTACGCAGTGTAAGTGAGTTGTCTGCTGTAGGTAGTAAGAAATACCCTCTTTTTCCTCTCCTTTCAAGTATCAAGGCATATTCCACCTTACAAGCACAATGGAATTTGACTTTCTACTTGGCTCTGAAAATCACCGATCCTTTGGGTCAGGGAATTTTCTTAGCAGCCTGTGCTGGAGAATTCTGCTTTGGTGAAACTGTTTGGTACAGGCAGTATCTTCCTAGAGGCCAGTTCTAATCAGGTTGAGAAGCTCACAATTCTGTGTATTAATGTGAGCCAATAAACTTGCTTTTGAGATGGCATCACTGTTTTGCTAATGATAATATTTAGGTCTGGTTTTTTTCTGGTAGTCTAATTGCCTTTTTTTTTTTTTTTTTAATACTTTCTTGAAATACTACACTCCAGATGTCATAGGAGGAGCCTGATTAGAAAGGAAACCCTCCAGACCACTCCCTGAATGTTGTGTTCTCCAGTGGAAATGTGGCACGTTATGGTGGCAGTTACATACCTGCTTTATCTGCTAATTTTCTTAGTCCTCTTCCTGTTGTATTGCCAAGGTTGTTGTTTAGCTTTTGGTTCATATCCTGCATTTCCTGCATTTTTCTTTTATGCTTAAAACTGATTAAACTGGCTGTCTTGACAAATCAACCTGGTAAAGGTTTGATCTTTTATATGTGAAGTAGTGGGGGTTGAAATGAACCCCAGCTTGCCACAGCAGCAGTGCCTGAGGTTCACTGCAATGTTTGCACCATCAGCTGTTTGCATCAGGCTGCACCCTGTGCTCTCCTGAGTTATCTGAGAACTCTGCAGCTGCCAGTGGGAACTCAGGGAAGCTGTGTCTTGCCATCATCTCACAAGCTTGTGGGCCTTTCTGGGTCTGATGGGTTGGTGGTTTTGATGGAAAGACTGGATATGGCTTGTGAAGTGCAGTATTTGATTTTAGTACTTGATTTTAAACCACCTGATTTAAAAATACTACAGCCTTAATTGGCTTTTCCCAGCAGGAGTCACCCCTGTTGAGGTGTTCAGGGTCTTTTTTTCTCATTATCAGTGTTCTCCATTTTCTTTCCTTATCTTCTCTGCTAGCATACATACAGGGAACCTCTGTGGCAAATGCTGATAATTCACCCGTTTTCTTACCATTTGTACTTGCACAGCCTTCCTGGAATTGACGTGAGCATTTCTCTGCAGTATGGTTTATTATTATGAACAGAATAAAGGTATTTTGCATATTTATAATCAGTGGTGATCGAGGCTGCATTCAGAGAAGTCTTTTCATCCATCACCGTTATTAGTCATGAGTTTGGCCCAAGGCCTTTGGCAAGAAAATTGCTCAGGGAGGTTTTTTTTCCGCTCCAGCTTTACTGATGATTTATTTTCCCGAATCCTGGAGATCAGTTTCCTCTGTGGCAGAATAAAGAGCATTTGCAGTGTTACCCCCAGCAGTGTGCTGGACTGAAGGCACTGCCGTCTGTACTGATGGCTCGGGCTCTGCTGTGCTCACACCACTACAGTCTAACATTAAGGCACCATTATTATTCCTTGGTGGGGTTGGTAAAAGTCTTTATAGCTTCAGTTGCAGTAGAGAACACATTTGTGAAGAAATATTGAAAGAGCATCACAATTCCCTGGGGCTGGAATTCCTGTTTGCTTTCGGTATTCAACAGCTACCGTAGGCTCTTGGCTTTCTCTCTTCTGGGTGAGCTTGATAGTAGCATTGAAGAAGAGAAAAACATTATCCAAACAAAGCCTGCTTGTAACAAGAACAAAAGAAAACACAAAATATTGATGTTATAAACCACACCAGTACTGTGGTGTGTTGGTTTTGCAGCTGTTTTAAACATGTTTGTTTGATATGTGGGATTTTTGGAAGTGCCAGCCTGCGAGCTGTTGGTGCTCTTTCTGAACTACAATGCAGATTTGGGTGTGGGGAAGAGCTCTGTCATCCTCTGCCCCTGGTTCAAATTGTCCCTGTATTGCTACTTCTGCTGCAGTGGCTGAAGATGCTGCTGAAGTTTACAGGGCTTTTTTACTAATAAAATTCTTTTAAATTCTTCTTCTTTTACAGTGTGTGTTTTTGTGCTGTTCATCCTTTAAAGATCTGTTTTAGTAGTGACTATAGTTGTCAAAGTCTAGAGAGTCTTTATTCTAGTTAAATGTTGCCAGTGCTTTAACTTCGGGGCCTTTTTTCTTTCCTGTCTCCACAGCTGTGATTGGGTTATTGTACCCCTGCATGGACAGACATCTGGGAGAGCCACATAAGTTCAAGAGAGAATGGTCCAGTGTCATGCGATGTGTAGCAGTCTTTGTGGGAATAAATCATGCCAGTGCTGTATCCTGTATTTGTTGGTGGTAACAAATGGGTTTCCACTTAAAAAAGCTCACACAGTCATGGTGAATTGGTGTTAAAGGTGTAACATGCACCATTTTTGCAAGGGAAATACAGAATATGTGTTAGTGTCAAACTTGTGGCAGTATTGGAAGTGATGAGTCTCACACCTTTTTGTTCTGAAAAATATTTTCATTAGAAATGTCCTAATATTGGGCTTTGTCTTACTTAGAGTCTTTATTTTCTTTGAATAATTAAATTAAGAGTGGGAAGATACTCATGTGGAAGGTATTACAGAAAAGAACTTCGGGACATTCCAAGCTGATGTCTTTTTCATACTGTGGTTAGAGGTTGAGGCCCTCTCTTAAGGTCATCCGTGAAGCACATGCACTTTGCAGAGGATGGGGAAAACTCACGACCAGGAATACCCAGGACTACACAATGCCAGGAAATGTTGCTGCCCCCTTCTGCAAAGGATGCCTTCCTTGATGCCAGGAGAGTACCCAGAATGACAGAATGCTTTTCTCAGGGACTGGTGCACCTTACTGGCAGTGCTGTAGGTCTAAGAGGCTTTCTGCAGTTATGCCTGGTGCCTCCTCTGTCAGCTAAAACCAGGGTCTGCTGGTGAAAATTGGAGTCTTGTAAAGAAAGTTGATCATTTCTGTGACACTTACCTCCATCAGTGTCAGCTCCAACACAGTTCACAAAAATGGTGCTGAAAGTTCTGCTCGTGTGCTGCTGAATCTGCTCATTCCCAGGAAGAGAGGGCATGTTCAGTGAAAGGTGGGAGAGCTGGCTGAATTCTCACTGAGGTTTCTTGGCCCTCTGATGGGTTTTGTTGTGTGGTGTTTTCCCACCCTCTGCTCTCCAGTGTGGCCGGATGAGCTGGAGCTGCCGAGGTTCCGAGTCACTCCCACTGTCCCTCCCAAACCTCACTCTCCTTGCCAGAGGTGCACTGGTCTGGTGCTGTGGTTCTCACTGGCCTGGCCTGTACCTGTTGGGTGAGCACATGGCAACTTTGCTGCTTTTAAGAGCTGACAGCTCCTCTTTGCAGGGGTCTGATTATTTACAGCAGATTCTCTGCAGTTCTCTAACAGCTGTTCCCCAGATTCCAGGACATCAGTAATGTACTGTCTGTATTTCCTCCTTGACAGTTCTCCAGACTGCTTTCTCTTCAGCTGTTGCTAGTTCTGCACATTGCCAGATTCTGTGAGCGTTCAGATCTTCTTTGACACTTTTTCTGAAGCTATTGATTTTTATTCTGTAATTATTTATTTCAGTTAGTCAGGCTTGTTTCTCATTTCCACTAGGTCTCTTTCCAGATTTTTGTGAGAAAATGGGACAGTGGTTTTTATATTGTCATCCCATAAATTTGCATTCAGGCCTATGAAACATGACAAGCCCCTTTTTAATTATGTTTCGGACAGGAGTAATGAGGATGAGTTAGTGTTTCCAAAACATTTTGAAGGATGTGAAACACACAAAGATATCTGGAGTGACTTCACAATTCTTTCACAAGTTGACAAAACAGACTTTCAATGTTGATTTACATGAACACTTTCCAGTAGTATTTTCAGTTTGATTTATAGAAAACACTAACATTTTAATGTTGAGCTGAATATAAAGTATCGTGATTTAAACAAAATTGCAATTAAGAGTGATAAATACCTTTGTTTTTTTTTTTTTTTAAATCCCTGACAGTTTAAGAAATTCAATAATACTATTTAAGATTTCATATTGAGTGCAATAAATAAAGGGCCAGGTGAGGATGAGATGTAACATGTGCATTGTGTGTCTGTATAAAATGCTTGGTTGTTTGGTAGGGGAAGAGGCTCTTCACTCTTGTACACTGCAAAGACCCTAAAATTTGAAGAAATGTCGTAAGTTCTTAGTTTCTTGAAATACTGACAATTACAAGGCTTATTTCCTCCCATCTGATAGCTGTGTGAGAACTGATACAGGTAACACTGTACTTTTCTTAATGGTATTTCTTTTCTGTTGTGCCAGAATATAAACAGGATGACAAAAATTGCTTTATACTTGCACATGGTATTTCCAGGCTTATCCTTAACAGCCAACACAGAAGGTGGATTTTGCCAACAATATCCAGCTGTCGCTCACGTTGGCAGCCCTGTCCATTGGGCTGTGGTGGACCTTTGACAGGTCACGAAGTGGCTTTGGGCTTGGAGTAGGAATTGCTTTCCTGGCCACGTTGGTGTCACAGCTTCTGGTATACAATGGAGTTTATCAGTGAGTATTTGCTTCCCTAAGGTGAAGTGATAACGTTCTGAAGCTGTAACTAAATCAGAATAGCTGAAGGGGTACAATTTGACATGATTTTCAAAGCTGTCAGCACCTCATTTTAAGCACAGCATAAATTGGACTGTTCATGAAGGCTTTTATGTGTGTGGAAGTGAGAAATCTAGTTGGAAATGCTAATTGAAATAAAATTGCTACCTTGCCAACAATGTAACACACTTTGTTTGGTTGAACAAATGCAGCTCTAATCAATAAGAAGCCTCCTTTGTTGTTTGCTGCAAGTAATTAAATTTCTGTAGTATGTTTCTTTTTGAGTTGAAATGTCCTAATAATTGTGAATTTGCCTTGTGTTTAGAGGACTCTGTATTGCACAACACTGAGCTAAAAAATGTGCATTCTTTTCCAGATACACATCTCCAGACTTCCTCTATGTTCGTTCCTGGTTACCATGTATATTTTTTGCTGGTGGAATAACAATGGGCAATATTGGCAGGCAGCTGGCAATGGTGAGTTTGGAGGGGCAGGTGTTGATTGCCTTCCAGTAAACGTTTAAATGTCCATATATGAATTTCTTCCTGCATATATACCAGCCAGCTATTTGGCTCAAGGGTGTGCAGTGAACTAGAAATCAGCAATCATTACTTGTTGGTGTAGTTAGTGAGCTGATCATGCTGTTTTTCAGAGCACAACCCATGCTTTGCTCTGTACACTCTGTCACATACTTTCGGGACCATGACCTAAGTAAGAGCTCCTGTGTTTGGGAAGAAACCAGGCCATCCCCAAGGTCTGACCTGCTCTGGGGACAAAAATTGCAGCCACCAGTATGTGCACAGAACTTAAGGAGATCAAACTTCTCTGGGTGGAGTTTAACAAGAGCTACTTCATCACCCATTTTGTAGAAAAATCACTTTCTTAAGTCTTTTTCACTAGTTATGTAAATTAATATTATTTTGTTGACTTCTGTTTTTCAGTATGAATGCAAAGTCATTGCAGAGAAGTCTCACGAGGACTGAGAGGAAACAATATGCACCTTTTAAACAGGAAAATGTCTGACAAATGACTGTTGGAGGAGCATAAGGAACACTAGACTATGAAATTGCCAAAATGCAATTTTTTCCCTTGAGTGGTATACTTTACTGCAATCTGTGATTGCTGCTTCTATAGAAACCTTGATGTCTGATTTTGATTACTGTGAAGTTACAATAGTATGCAATACATTTGACAATATCGGTTCAATTATAGGATTCTTTTTTCCAAATCTAAACAGTTTACCATGAATTCCTGTCTGTCTGTAATGTTGCAGTGCCAAACTGAACCTTTGCACTACATTTCTGTAGCTGAAACTTCTTGCTTCACTTTATCTTGAAAGTTTTGAGGAATTTGTTCTTAACAGCTAGTGAAAGACAGAGGGGGTTCACATTAAGCAATGAAGATCTCTTTCCATGATGATAGCCCTTAATACCTGCATGAAATGTATGGATTGCAGGTGAGCTTTGATGCAATAAGTAACTGATTTATGCCTATTAACACAGTATATCATTCTTCTGATGCACACTACAAATGAGGAAATTCATTGCGGGTTCCATGGGTTGTTTTCACAGCATTTCATTTGTCTGTGGTGCATGCCCAGTATCACAGAATACAGACATGGAGACTGACTCTGGAATCTGTTTGCTGTTTTTCGCTGATACACCCAGCATATATGTTTGTTTTTGAATTTATGTGAACTGTGGACAGATTCTGAAACTACTTGTGTGCAAAACAGGATGAAGTTCAGGTCATTCTTGTGCAATCCTTTAAGCTGATTTGTGTTGATAAGAAAAACAACCTAGGGAGTTTTTATTGCAAAATTTAATTCTGCTGAAGTAAATCAGCCACTGCCGTATAGTGTCATAAACCCCTCCATTACCAATGTTCCTCTTGGTGGTCCTTGCCCACCCCCTGCTCTGTGGGCAGGGATCATCAGGGCTGTATTTTAGGTACTGATGGAGCCCTCGTTGCTGTTACTGTGTCCAGGCACCCATAAATGCATTTGTTCTGACAGCAGTTTCTGAGGTAGAGCAGTGCTGTTCCCCCTGTTTGACAGGTGCCTGTGCACAGCCGGCCTGGTAGGACAGCGAGCTGAAATTGGCTGTGTGCTGATCAGTCCCCTTCTTAAGAAGGATTTTAGTGTGTGACCCATATTTGGGGGCAAGTGTGGAATTTTCTCTCGGCTTTGCAGCTCCCTTGTAAGACCATGAGCTAGAAGAAGTGCAAGAAGGCAGAAAGCAGATTTCAAGAGGGCGCTGCTAACCTGTGCCTGCAGTGGGTTTGGCATGGGATGTCTCCACTTTGTTTTCCCCTTCTGTCTTTGTTGATGATGTTGAAATGTATTTGTTTTCCTTTTTTGTCTTTAAGTACTATTTTTTAAGTCTTCCTGGAAAGGTTTATAAGACATGTTACAGTCACCTAGGGAGGCTGGAGTTGGTCCAAAGAACAAGTAGATGTTTAGACAAGTTTTTATTAATAAATGTGTGAATGCGTTGTACACAAAGCCTGAAGTAGGCAACTTCTTCAGTCTTACTTGCTTACCTCCAAGTCTGAAAGTGTGGAATGAGCACTTCCAAAAGCATTGTCACAAAAGACGTGGTCACAAAAGGAAAATTTCCTGAATGGGAAATTGTAAAAATAATAAATAAGCAAGTGATGTATGAAGAGCTTGGTTCTGCAGCTCCACAGTGTCATCACCTGCAGCACACTGTCCCGAGGTGATGTTTCAGGAAAGCATCAACAGAGGCACTTTGCTTTAAGCAGAGGTAGAACATGTCTAAGTAGACCCCTGGCTAGAGATTTTCTCTTAATCAAACCATATGGCAACAAGAAGCATTTTATTAATAAAATCAAGCTGAGCATGAATGCAGGGTGAGTTCCTTTGGCAAGCTCTGGCGATTCGCTGAAGAAGCTGTTGGGTCTCTCTCTTACAGTATTTCACCTCATCCACCTTCTTTGCTTCCACAAATGGCTTCAGCTTGGTGAACAGCTTGAGAAGTCCCTCTTGAGTTATCAGGGCCTGAGTGGCATAAAAATTCAGATGTTTCTTGTCCTAACTGTAGGGAATGACATGGTACCTCAGTAGCCAGTGCACTGACTTGGTAAACAGTGTCGTTTCATCATGACCGACGAGTGTGTACAACTGAAGATGAGTTGTTTTGTTATTCCCTTGGTGGTAGAACTGCTGTTACCTGCCAGTCTCAATACTCACACAGAAGCAGCCTTGTGTGTGTTGAAATGTGCAGTATGTGAGAAGTGGTTGTTGTGCGTCTGTGGCACCCACTTTGCACTCAGATTCAGCTAAACCTGGTTAGACTGTGCTGTCCGCTGACTTTTAAATTTCATTTTGGAAATTTTGAGCATGTTGTGCAAAGGCAGCAATCATCCAAAATAAATTTGGGTGGAGTCCTTTATTATATGTGTCTCACTGTTTTTATTCTTACTCAACTAACATCAATACAGGATCACATCGTGGGTGTCCTGTTGTTTCAAACTGTGCTGTGATTTTATGGCTGATGTCATAAAAATGTCATTTCAAAGCCTGGGAAAGGTTCATGATGAGAATGCTGACATGGCCTTAGCTTTAGTGGTGTGGACATGCTGCTACTGTATAGCTTGTAGTTAAAACATTAGACTGTCTTAAAAACGTTGTTCAATAAAGAACAAATAAGGTATATTTTAGATACAACTTTAAAAGCACTATAACCTCTTCACCAATTAACCCTTGTAAGGTCTATGCTGTTTAAACTGGCAAATTGCTGTTAAAAGCAAAATGTGCATTAAACACAATTACAACCTTGATTGATAGGTTTCTTCTTTCTTTAAGAAATTATATTGATATTTAAGATACACTGAGTTGCCTTCTATCAGCAATCTCATAATAATTCTGACCATTTAGCTGGCAGATTGGTTGCACACCTGTATAAAAATAGTGAAAAAGAAGCAGGGAAGATCAAATCAGCCATGATTCTGTCTTTACCATGCTGAGCAGCCTTGGAAAACACCCTTTTGATTCTGCAGTGGGAATAAGATAACTTCACTCACAATACAGAAAATGGAGATTTAGATATAAATACCTGCTATGAATATGAAAAAAACCCCAAAACACAAATGGCAGGGAAATTCATAATATATTTGTATTTATTAATGTTCTGGCCTGGATATGAACTGAATGTTATTCAGGTATTCACAAACTCCATTCATCGTGCCCATCACTGTCTCAAAAAAGATGTGACAAGTAGAGGTTTGGAAATGTGTAATGGAAAAGCATCCAGGCAGAGGTGAGGAAAGGGTGGGAAGACAGGTGCTTGGGGGTTTGGGATGCAGTCCCACAGCAGGACAGCACCACAACTGAAAGTTGGAAGGAGTGCAGGGGTGAATGGAAAAAGGCCCTGTTTGTTTTCACAACCTGTGACCCAAAATTCCTAATTCTGCTATCAGAATGCAGCATCCTGGGCATGACCAGGCAGATTACATCCAGGGATAGAAATAACCATAATTTTGGATAGTAAGCACTAAAATTAGCCAAAAACACATGAGCAAAGGTGTTTTACTGGAAACTTAACCTCTCCCTTCCATCTGTAGCCTCGAAGAATGGAAATTGCAGGTCCTTCCAGCCTGAGGGTGTCGAATGGAAAGTTCCTTGGGTTTTGAAGGAATATTCCTACTGCTGAGCTGTCAGGCTCTCGAAAAATCCATCCTGTGCCTCTCATTATAATACGGCTGCTGTAAGCAGCCAGGAGGAGAGTAAACAAAGAAACTTTTCCTCTGTAGCGTCTGTACTTCCCTGCTGCCATCTGGCTCGGAGCTGCCACGGAGACCTGTGGGCATCCACCAGTCCTCCCTTTTTTTCTTTCCTGGTACGTAAGGAAGGAACATAATTCCACCAACTGCATCAGTCTGGACACTTTGCATATGCTTTTTACATTTTGGAGCAGTGGTACCGATAATTCCTGATGGCAGTGGGGGAACAGAACCTGTGGAAGTGATGTTAAATATGAGATCAGTGCTTGTGAAAGTACGTGCACAGCTGGGCAGAGGGAACGCGTGCCTCGCCGTGGGAATAGCTATCTAATGCTGTTAGTCCTGATGCCAGTACTAAATGCAAAGCATGAGTAATTTTGCAGCTTAATGTTCAGCACTAAACAGTAAATGAAAGGTCAGTCCAACATGTTAACTGTCATGGAATAGTAAACACTCCTTTAATTGCTTCAGGCAGCCAGCTTGGATTTTTGGTGTGTCTGTTGTCATGTTTTGAGCAGCATGGTCCAGAGCCTTGTCCTGATTACTTCTCCCCCCCCCTCCCCCAGTCAAATGACAAAGCCTCAAATTAAAGGATAAACTTTGTGCCTGGGCTTTTCAGGCAGCATACTGGGAGTTTGTGCTTTGAATGTTTAAAACTCGTGCTGAGGAAGAAGTAGGGGTTATTTAATGATCTAATCAGAGCTGAAATACAGGCTGAAATGTAGTTTGGCAGTTTCTTGAGGTTTTCCTTTCTTGTTTTTTGGTTCTGAAGCACAGAAGTTCAGTAACTCCTGTTGCACATCCCAACACTGTAGCAGATAGGAAGCAATATATAGAAAGAAAAAGGATTATAAAGCAAATGGGCAGCTGCTAATTTCTTCAGGCCAAGCTGGTTGAGAGCTGTGTCCAGTGTGCCTTGTACACCTGTGTCAAATGCACAACCTGCAGCATTTCCAGACTGAGGTTCATGGGATTCACTTTCTGTACAGGCAACAGTTCTGCCTTGTCCTTGTCAAACATCCCAGCAGGAGAGGACCTGTTCTACAGTTCTGCAGGGATATGTGCACACACTGCAGAGCATTGGCGGTGGCAAGGTCCACAGGTGTAGCCATAAGATCTGCTGTTTATGACTTTGTGGTAGAAATCCTGAAATTGTGCCTTTGAAGCAAATATGGCAAAATATTTATTGAAAGAAAAATCTATTTATAAATATGTCACTGTCTGAAGTCATAATGTAGTTTTGCAGTTTCTGTTCTCTGATTAGTTCAGTGTATGTCTTGTAACCAACATTTAGATATTTAGTAGTTTTTGGTAATCAAACCTCAAAGCAAGATTTGTTTCACGCAATTACTGGGGGGAAATGTTTGCACTAAAAAGAAAGCTCTAAGGAAGAGGGTTGCACCTTAATTTACCAGATAGAAATTACGCAAGGAGAGCCCTCAGCATTTTCCATAATGCTGCAAGAAGGAAAAGGACAGTAAGTGATCGTTCTGATTGTACCCTGGGTTTCAAAACAAGGGTAAGGGGAGTCTTACAGATGTATTTGTATTGACTTGTTCTGGGCTCAGCTGTTCAAAGGCATCACCTCATTGGCCACGATCACCACAACATGTTTTGGCTCATCTGTTTTTCTCTATCCCAACTGTGCCAGTTTTTTCCTCAGTGACCAGGGATGCCTGGGGTAAGCCTAGCTATGCCACCAGAGAATTTTCATGGGAATATGGCTTTAGCAACTTCTTGCTGAGATTGACACATTCCATTTGTACTCTGTGAGAAACTGCTGGTCTGGCCCTGGGCACTGGTTGGCAGTGGTGAGGTAAAGTGAGGGATGTGACTCCATGGTGTTCAGGTGGGGTGAAAGGATGCCCAGTGCCTGTAAGGACATTAAGTGCATGTGTTAATTGCAGGTTCCAACAAAGAGCAAAGTTGCCCTGCTCTGCAGACCATCATTTCTTGTCTTGAGTGGTGAGACATGCCATCAGTGAGCCAAAGAGAAGAATATGCATTCTTCTTCCTCCTTACTCTCCCTTTGCACAAATACATAGGAGCCTGAGCTAAGGACAGTTAATCCTGTTCTTGGAGCAGGACTATGTATAGGCTGGGTTAGCACTGAAAGGCTCCACTGTTTCTTTTTAAAAACAAATGCTTGTTCTGAGCTGCACGTCAAGTGCAATCATTGCTGAATGAACTGACATGCAAAGCCAAGTTCTCAGCCAAACTGGCGTAACTCCATCGATTTCAGTGGATATGCAGCATTTCATGCTGGTTGGGAATTTGGCCCACTGTGTTTGAAAGGAATGAAATTATTTAGACCTTACTTCTTTTCTCATCTGATACAGTCAAAAAAATTCCTACATTGTGCAACTTGTAAGAGCAGCACACTGCAGATTCTGCCTTTCCCTCCTCTCTTTCAGCACTGATGAAAATTGTCATCATCCTCTGTGATTTGCAATGTGTGCTTTTTATATGGAGTATCAGCTCTTCAGGAGAATCAGATCTGGCAGAGCAGATTAATAATGATGCAAATACAAAATGTTGGCTGCTGATGAGCTTGTTGTCATAAACGCTTGCCACAATCCCGTTTTTTGGGGGTTTTTTTTGTCCAGTATTGCATGTAGGAGATTCAGCTGAGGCTTTGTGTTGGACCTGTGCCTGCTCTGATTAAACTGGGGAGAGAGAAATAATACTGCTTTGTGTGGTTTCAGACTCATCTTACCAACCAGTTTCCTCAAATCAGTGTATCAAGCAAAAATGCAGCTGAAATAGTGGCTTGAAGAAGATTAATTGAAAGATCCTCAAGACTGATGGTTCAAGGACATAAATTGATGAGATGATGTGTCCGCTGTGGGGGTAGGTGGTATAAGAAACGTTAGACATGTAGTATTATGTAGGAAATAAAGGTAGAGAAGCAGTGTTAAGAAATAATGAAGCTGGTAGAAAGGAAGATATGTACCTATTCCTGGAAATGTTTTTTTTTTCCAGGTTGGTTCTGCAGACTTTGATCGTTGCTCTGGTCCAGGGGATGAACTTTGGGACAGTGAAGAGCAGCAAAATGGGGGGTCACTTGATAAGCTGGCTGGATACAAAAGGGAATTCAGTTTAGATGTCAGGTCAAAATGCCCAGCTCAAAGACAAATACCAGCGGTATTTGTATAGTACACACACGGGCTTTTTGATTTTTTTTTTTAATGTAAATTTACAAAGGAGAATCACCTTTAAGTACCAAAAGACAAAGAGAGGTATGACAGGTAGCTTTTGCATTCAACCCTTAGTCTCAGTGGAATAAACTTGAAGGTGTGAGGAAGAGTTGTTTTTTCAGACCCACCTGTTCAGGGTGCTTTTTTGCACCCCAAGTCCCTGGATTTGCGGTGTGTTTTGGGATGTGAAACCCACTGAGTTTCACCACTCTGGATCAGCTCACAGGTAAATGAGGATGGCTGTGTTGTTCCCGCAGCCTGTGGCTTAACAAATGTGATCCCTTAATCTGTTCCCAGGAAATAAAATAAGATTAACTGAAGCTGGAGTGGTTCCCCATCAATGCAAAGTCAGTGCAAAGGGTCGGCCTCCTCTTGTCTCTGGTGTTGGGCTCCTCCTGCCTTCCACTGGCCTTAGAAGCAGGACACCAGAGCTGCTCTGCAACAGGAAAGGGACCCAGTTGCTACCAGAACTCCCCAAACTTTCAGGGAAGCTTCAAAGCTATGGGGACAGTATGTGCTTTCCAGCATCACCTGAATCAGCTTTTCATGGAATACTTTTGCTTTGGTGAACTGTCAGACCCTGATCGTTTGTGATTTCCAAGGTAACTAATGGAGCCCAGAGGGGTATGGCGAGGTTGGTCATGGAGCTGCTACAAGGCAGATTGCTATGGGATGAAATCTAGAAGGGGTCCATGAAAAACATCTCCTGATGTTTCTTTTGCACAGCTGCTGTGAGGTGCACGATGAGGTTTCCCTGAGGAAGGACAGAAACAGGCGATTGACACTTGTACAGACAAATCTTCATGGGATTTGAGACCCTACCTAATGCTGACTGATGTTAAAGGGACTTCACGGGTAGGAAACCTTGCTAGAAAAATTGTTCTACTTGAGTCCAGATAAATGCTGTGCAGTATCTGGTGTGTGCAATGAAGATGAACACATGTTCATCACTTTGGCATCTCTTAAATTATTAAGGCCTGTTCATTCTGGTATCTAAAGTTCTTGAAGGCAGTATCTTATCATCATTGCATTGTTTCCCTGAGGTGGTTCACAATATTGTTTATCATAAGCACTGTCACATCTTGTAGCTGATTAAAACAGTAACTTCCAACTTATTCTCGCTGTGAGAACAGAGTGTTTTAGATATTCATTTTCCTGCACTTCTTCAGTATCTCTTCAACACAATACTATTTTTAATTAATTCAGTTGACCCTTTGTTATGATTTCCAATGTAAAAAAAACTGATTAATGCCCAGGCACAACACCCACTCTAAAAAAGTATGAATTTATTCTGACAGTTAACACCTAAAACATACACCTTGGAGCATTTACATACATCCTCAGCTTTTGGGATGTCTTCATCACACTGATGTGCCTGAGGCCTGACAAGTTGTTAGATGATGTTCCTGGGAGCAGCACATGGGTTTTTTGAAGTATGGAGGGTCTGGGCCATGGTGGGACCTTGGAGATGGCTGCAAGCAGAAGATGGAGACCTGTCTGCTGTCCTTCTCCCCAATGGTTCAAAGAAACCCACCAAAGCTGTACTCTGAGCCAAGTGGTAATTGTACACTTTTGATTTACAGTTATCTGAGTGTTGAGGGAAAAAAAATAGTTTCTTTTCAGCGCCGTCTTGTCAAAATGCCAAATGCCGCTTGTTTTTGACATTTTCAGCTACTGTTAAATAATAGTCTTGCTTCTGTCACAGCTAATGTTGACTTGAAGGCAGTTGTGCATTTCTCAACTCAAATGCTAAGCAGACAGGCTTGGGTCTTGACAAATATTTTTCTGGGCTTGCCCAAGGCAAGTAAAAATGAGCTTCTAGTTAATCGTTTGTTTTAAAATTCAAATTGGTGAAATAGGCAATTAAAAAAATGACAATTTTCATCAAAATTTGCAAATTAAACATCTCTTTGCAGTCAGAGCGGGTTCAAGAAACTGCAATAGATAATTGCTATTTGAAATCAGTGAAGTATCCAGCCTTTTAGGGCCATGAGGATTGTGGCTGTTCTGCCTTAGTAAACCTTGATTGATTTGGTAAATAAGCATTACAACTTCTCTCTTTAAAATAAATAAGCAATTTTATTGCTTTATTGCTTACCCCTGTATGGGAGGTAAACAAGGTCTCGAGCAGCAGCCCTGTAATATCATGAGCCCAAGTGCCATCTGTCACCGAGAATTCTGTCCCTTTATGCACAATAGCTTCTTATGGCATTAGGTCCGTTGTAGGTTAATTGATTAGCAGAGATCCTCCTTTCAGTTGTTCCTGCTTTTCTTTGCTAAAGGACCGTATCTCTCATCTCCATTTCCTTTTCTCTCTCCCATATTAGCATACTAATCACACTGAACTCCCACTGCTAAAAAACTCTATCCATTTCATACTGGGGGAGGGGAGGAGGAGTAAGCCGGCTTTTCCTGGGAGATTTGCGGATGCTGTTTTTTATGACGGTTGGAAGGGAGGAAGAGAAAAGAAAAGAAGAGGTGGTGGCAGAGGCGAATAATGCACCGCGCGGGCTCTCGTGTGCCAGTGAAAGCTGAGCCTATGGCTGCATAAATATTGAACACCTTTGAGAAGCACTATTAAAATAAATATCAAAGACAGCGTTGCTCACACATCTGTTTCTCCTCAAATTTTGCCACAGTGCTCTACATTTGTTTTCTGTCCAGCTGTTAACACCTGTCTTTCTGTCAGTGGTAATAATGCAATTTTAGGTGGGCTACGGAGCTGACAGTGACATGAAAGAATCCTCTACTTTTGATGTAAGAAATTCCTTTTTCAAGATTAAAAAGGGCTCCGTGAACAAAGATATATCCTTGCACTAATCCTTCAGAGCAGTGTATAGGGGGTTTGTTGCTGTTTTAGGGTGGCTTTTTATCAAACTACACACAGTTAGGCTTCTATTGCACAGCTGAAATTGAACTAGATGAGACATCCTACAGTGGGCAGCTACTGCTTGCCTTTGTAGTTCTCATTTTATTGCTGACATGTATTCAGAAGGTTGTGTGTGCATGGTACTCCCCTCTCCATGTGATGCTTGTTATCCAACCTCATCAAAAGTGTATGCTGTGCATTGATTGCTAGCAGAGAACGCACATCCAGCCGTGATGTCTTCTTTATTTACCCCTTAAATGAGCACACCACGCACAGGGCTGCCTGAAGAAAGTGCCTTATGCCTTTGCTGTAGCCATCAGCAGAAGGGTCATAGGAAATACTCAGCTCTCTTGGTGTGAAAGGTGGTGAGACAGATCCTCAAATAATGTAAACTGAGAGAACCCATTTACTGTGCCTGTTTACCTAATGCAGAAGTAAAAGCTATTTATTCCTTTCGGTCTATAGAAACACATCTTGAGATTTAGGGCAAAAGCATCAATGAACCACACCAGAAATAGCCCGGATGAGGCACAGGTTCAAGGTTGTTGAGCCCATATTTAGTCCTCCTGCAAGGCAGTCCATGGGTGTAGAAGCTCCCATTCACCATTGGCCTGTACATTTCCATCCATGATCCCTACTTGTGAGTCCCAAGGAGAAAAATGTGGGTGAACTTTGCAGGTCTTTCAGCACAGGTTGGTTTTGCTGCCTGGGTGAAGCCGAGCTGGCAGTCAGACCGGGTTTGTCAGGAAATGCCAGGGTGTAGCTGGCGTGGCAGGTAGATGTCCCCAAGTTTGAGTTGTCTTTGAGTGGTAGGTACAGTTTGGCCAGACACTTCCAAACAACAATAAATATTTCTTCTCCTTCTGAAGGTCCTACATAATGAGTTATGGGCACATTATTCTTTCATTAATTAATGAAATGGCTCAATTTTCAAAAATATGAACTTGCACCAAAATTTGCCACCAGGGAACCAAACCCAACCATACCGCAAATAACCTCCAAGGTCAGAAATTATCATCTTTGTTATCTGTAGGAGGATATGGAAGCATGAACCACGTCATGGCCAGCCTGGCCACGTCGGCCACCACTTGCAGAGCTTATGGGGCATCAGTCAAGAGGGCAGCTCAGGGGACACAGGCTCCCCAGGAGGGCGTTCCTGGGAAGGATCCCAGTCCGTGAGCTGTAATGTTAACGCAGAGGGGCTGCGGCGTTCGAGGCTGCCCTTGGCACTGCGGCTGCGCTTCCCCACCGTGATTCCTTGTGCAATGCCTGTTTATTCAGGCCTCACGCAGGGATGAAACATTTGACCCATTGTGCGGGAGAAGACGGAGAGAAGGAATTTCCCGAAGCGCTCTGTGCTGGCTGCGCTCTTCTGCCATTAAAGCAGCGAGGGGGTCGGGGGGCTCATTGTTTTCCAACGAGAGAGGATTTGGGCCAAGGCTGAACACTTCAAAAAAGTCCCACCCCAAAGATCTGCAATAATAGAAAATTGAACCCAACTGTAACTCCGGAAAAGGGAGATGATGTTATAGCATGAGGCACTCCTTCATGTTTTCAGTTTGCCATGGGGGCTGCATGTGCTTTGGGGAAAGTTTCTTACAAGTTTAGTGCATGCTGGAATATTTTCTGCTGCCTGGGGAAAAATTCTAAGGTGCCAAAATCCACTGTCACCCTCAAGTCACCTCTCCCATTCTTTTAAGTACTGTTAGTGTTGATGGGTATCCACACTGTATTGGAGCTCCTGGTGTCTCTCAGAAACTCAAATATTGTGCAAATTATAACCAGGATGTTCAGAGAGCAGAATGTCCCTCCCTTAGCAGATGGCAGCAGCCCACAATGTCTTGTAATCAAAACATAAAATATTACTGCTTTTGCATGCTGTGTTTGGAAAAACATGCCAAAGAGTAGTTAGGTTTCATAGGCTTAGAAAAGTTTCTTCAGTAGGAAATAAGTTGTTTGGAGGGTTTCGCTTTGGGAGTCTTTTTTTTAATTTATTTTTTTTTTTTTTTTTTATTATTACCAAATAGATCTGTCTTCAATCTGCAAGTGCAGCGGGTCTCTGAATATGGCATTGTCAGAGAGGTAGCCTGGAAAAGGCTGTACTTCACTACAGCAGAGCCTGAGAGTTTAAAAGGTCTTATAAACCTGTTTGGGCTGACTGATTTGACATTGCTTTAGAGGCCTTTGCCCTGGGAAAGTTGTAGGGTCTGGTTGCTCTTGGGCCAGGCACCTCAAAGAGGAGCGTTGGTCTGATGTGACTTTAGCTGAGCGCGGTTCCACTGGGCAAAGCTCCCAGATGATAAATGGTGCTGTACACAGAGTGTGCAGAAAAGAGCATCCTTCCTCCTGGAGACAAATTACTTTCTAGTTTCTGCAGGCTGCATGGTTGTGATTTTTCCCCCGATGTAATCTGTATTGGGTGTAATGTTACATAATGTGCGATTAAAGACCAGTGATGACTAAGAATCTAAGTGATCAAATATTTTACCCAAGACACATACACACATCATTTATCTCACTTTTCTCACAGAAGAAATTAAACCAGCTTCCTTAGCTGTTAGTCCAAGCAAATGAAAGCCTGAATTTGATTAAGCATTGATCCTTCTGCCTCACTTTCTCCAGTAGATATTATTCAAATTTTGAGACAACATCAGTCCTTTGAATGGCTCTCATCAAGTCCCAATCCATATGGTTTCTTTCATGGAGCAGAGAAATCAAACCACGGGTTATTCTAGAGATTGTAATGTCACAGCAAGGAAGTTCTCATACCTGTTATAGAGGCCTGCTGGCCAAAATATTCTCCTGTCCTAGATGGGAAAACTCCTGGTTTATGCCATGGTAGCACAGATAATTTTACCCAAATCATGGCTCTGTTACACTTCCATTCTTCTGAATATGTAAGTCCCAAACAGGCTGCCAATATGAAGGATGAGCCGTAACAACTGATGAAGCAAGAAAAACATCAGGACAGATGCCTTGAATGAGAGAAAACAAAGCCTTCTGTGCAAAAAACTCTTCTGTATAAGATGGCTGCACATCTGCCCATGGGCAGGGGTGAGAATACTCCAGTCTAATTCCTGTTCCCTGACCTCTCCTGGTACTACTCAAATGTTCTTTGAGTTATTTGGGAAATCGTAAATTGGCATGACATCAACTTATTTCAGCATCAACACCTCAATCTGAGTTTCTCCTCAGTGGGACATTCCCAAGTTTGGCCACATATCCTGAAGTTTCTTCCTCCCTGTACCTTGCCAAAGTCTTTGCAAAACCAGCCTCAAATCCAGCAATTTTCCAACAGGATGACTGCAGCACAGCTGCCGACCCAGCTCCTCCTGTAGTCCTGGGCTGTGCAGCAGTTTCTTCACACAGATGAGGAGAAACCCAAGCCAAGCAGCAGGGCACTTAACAGGAGCATCACATCTGATATGTTCATTTTTTTAATGTGCAATGAATTATACATTTACAGCCAAATTTAGAGCATTCAGTTTTCTCACCACAAAAGCCACCAGCACCAGCTGGCAACTGCCCCCCTGCCTCGTTCGATGGGAAGAGTTGTAAATAACCCGGCAGCCAAATTCTGGGTGAACAGCGTGGGTGTAACACACTGCGCTCCTGCTGCAAACCCCACTGTGCCAAGGAGGGAGCCCAACATGGAACAGGACAGACTTTTAATGTTTATGCAGTAACAAAGGGATTAGAGATGGAGTCAGGCCACGGATGCTGGATACGAATTGAAAAGTTTCCAAAATTTCGGGGTATTTGTATTAATTTGAGATTTCGAAACTTTCCAAAATATTAATGTCCAGAATTTTTTGGACTTCTCTGGCATGTACTAGAGGAGGGTGTGCGATGAAATTTTTTTTCCAGGTTTTGCAACACGTCCCCTCACACAACTGTCCTCTGTCTTTTCCCTCCACAACGCTGGCATTGGCATCATGGCGTGCCGGTGGTGTTTGGTGAACAGGCAGCCCTTGGCTTACAGAGGTGCTCAGCCTCCCTGTTTTTGTTCCACTGAAGCTTCATTCCGTTCGGGCTGAAATATGAAGTGTTAAAAACTGCCATTTCCCTCCTTCCAGTTGCATTCCTGAGGGAAGTTTTGGAAGGCAGCCAAACCCAATAGAAGGCAGGAACCCCGTAGCAGAGTGGTGCAGCGGAGGCAGCGGGAACAGCCTGTGCCGGGAACGCCTGCGGCTGCCAGGGAATCACAGTGCTGGCTGGCCTCAGAGACAGGAGCAGTAGCACCATTTCCTCTGCCCTCATCACCCGCTGCTGTGCCTCATTTTTTTACTCTCTGTCATCCAGAGTCAAACCATGGGATCACAGCTCTCAGGTTCTTGGCGAGAAGGAATCAACACTCCCGGCCTTGTGCTAGGGAATGGCAGGAAAAGGCAGCAAGAGGGAGGAGAAGACAGGAAAAATGTGTCCTCCCCACCTTGACTGCAGGCATCCAGAGCACAGATCCACTCTCACTCTGCACATCTCCTCAATTCCACTAGAAAACATGACCCAGTGATAGTACACTCTGCTTCAGGGCTGAAATGCTCATGGAAGGGAGGAGCACTGTTCCACTTACACCAAGAATTTATGTTGGGAGGTGAGGGAGAAGGGAAACTTAGTTAAAAATATGCATGTAGAAAGAGCAGGAAGCAACAAGTAGCAGTGGTGGAAGACTGAAATGCATGGCCTTGGGTGTTCAGAGCCAAAGGTAAACACAAAAACACGCTTCAGTGATCAGGCCTTTGACAAGCTTGAACTGTGCGTTAAACAAAAACCAGAAAAGGTCACAGAGACACTCATGAAAAGGTATTAGTCAAACAGACATCCTTGTGTGGAGGTGGCAGAGCCTGCAGAGTGTCAGCTCAGACAAGCACTGTCTGTCCCTCCTGCAAAGGAGGCTGAGTTTTTTGAGACCCTGTTTTGAGGGTCTGTCAGTACCAAAGGCACTTTTGGAGCAGATGAGGACTCTGAGCTGTGAGCAGGGCCCATGTCCAGCTCCTGCTCTGGAAGGCTGCAGTGGAGCAGCCCATGCTGAATGAATAGTTGTCATAATGGAGAGGAGCTCGGGCAGGTTTCAATCACCTTGGAGGGGATTCAGCTGCTGTAACTCACGTGCCTCACACTCCATGGGCCAGCCCTGCCCTCCGCTGCAGATGTGGGGTCTCACACAGGCCATCCTCCTGCCCTGCCAGCCCCACACCGATGTCTCAGCCCCCCAGAGAACCCCACCTGCCACTAGAGTTATGTTTCAGCTGCTGATCTTCACCCTCTGGGCTTTAATTCCTCCACATACACATTGGCAAACTGTGCTTCGTTCCAAGAGCTTCTGGAAAGGGTAGTTCAGGACCAGCGGGGAAAGGCTTTATGGTCTCCAGTGCAAATTACCCCTCTTAAGAGAAACAACATGCCCAGATTCTGAGATAAGTGGCTGTTTTGCTAATCAGAAAATGGCAGTAATGGGTCTGGATGTAATTGTGCTACATTGGTGCTATCTGGAATAATAAGGAATGTTATAACCTGGAAGGGTGTTGCTAGGGCTGTGCCAGAAAGAATCTTAGTACAGATGTGCATTAAATTTAATGGAAATATTTTAGGGTCAAGAATCATGCTGCGGTTTTCTTTCTCATCCGTGTTTTAATAGAGCCATTTCTCCCTGGAACCTGGCCACCAGTTCTGTCTCCTGAAGCCACGCTGAGCCAGATTCTGCTTGAGGCACCCATGAGATGCCATGAAAAACCCTGCTCCAGCCACTGTGTTTTGTGGTATGGAGGCACAACACTCCTTTCAGCAGCAGTGCTGAGGAACACTTCTTGGAGAGGTTTCTCCTTTTTTTCCACATGGGAGTGTTTTCACTGTACCATCCCCAAGAAAGCTCTGCTCTGGCTTTGTTTGCCTCTGCCTTTCCTCAAATATGCAATACATCACCTGCCTCAGTGTGTTTTGTTCACAAAATGAGCAATTTCCTTTGTTTTTCTGGCAGAAATATCTACTCAGGTCTGATAAACAAGGATGAGGCTTTCAATGTTGGGCACTTCAATGCTGCAGAACCAGTGCTTGAGCTCTCAGAGGCAACATGTTGTGACCTATCCATCAGGAAAATCTCTTCAACATAGGATGCTCCATCAAAAGGAGAGGGCATGTGTTCCTTGAGGGAACAAAAAGATATTTGCCTGACACCTTCCAATGAGGTCTCAATCCTGAAATGGCTGGCAGCTAATAATGAACTTTTGAGGACTTTTAATTTTAAAAAACAAAATAATAATTCAGGCAATGCATTACATGTTTTTGTGGCAAGTTTTTGCAGCCTGGGCTCTTTCATGTTTCTTCCTCGGACTAGGTGCTAAGAAGCAATGACTATGGAATTTAAGCCACTTTTATCTCATCAATGCATCTCAATTATTCCAAAATAACAATAAGCCTAGGTTTTACTATAGCTTGTCATAATAACAAATGCAATTTTAAACAAGTTTATTTCTTTCAAAAACTACATCTAATTTAAATGAAAATTGTATTTACAATCCAACTGGAACTACAGTTCCAGCTGCTGCAGAACCCAACTCATTTCTGAAGCAAGGAAGTCCTAGGGATTTGTTTTTTTCATCATTAATAAATTTCAGCTTATTTTCAGTCCAAATGTGTTTAGCTTGAGCTTGCAGCTACCAAATCCTTCTGTACCTCAGCCTGTTGGCTTAAAGAGCCCTCTGCTGTCAGAACTTCCTCCCCTGACATTATGTGTAGGTGATAACGAAACTATTGCTGAATTTTCATTTGACTGAATTACACAGGCTGATCTTTGCACTACAAAGCAGGTTTTTCCAAATGCTGAATAATTTCCTGAGCTCTTTGTTGGAATCAGTTTCAGGCTGCCCACGTGTCTTTGCTGTGTTTGGTGGGCAGGGAGCCCTGGCTCCTCTCTGGGAAGGAGCAGGAAGAGGAGAATGGTGGTGTTGGAACAGTGGCTCCAGCACTGCTGGACTTCACTGGAGATAAAAATGAACAGGTTGATAATATGTGAGCCTTGCCATTCCTTCAAGCCTTATTTGTATTTACATAGTTACCATTTGTGCATTTTGCCAAAAGAAGAGGCTGAAAAACTTCCAGCTGTGGCAATTTCCTTGTGGCCTAAAATTTCCCCATCTCCTTTTTTGTGTGAGTCCAAAGCACTGTCCAACAGGACTGCAGCTAATGAATTCTTTTAATTTGAAAATTAGTGGTGAAGAAAAAAAGGTGTTCTGAAGAATCAGGCATCTTTTCAGATCAAAACTTCTGTTCTCCTTTTTAACAGAAGGATGAAAATTAGTGGCATGTGAATTCATGGCATGTGTTTCCTATCATATAATCACTGGGAGAAATATAAAATAAATGAAGGGGAAGTCATTTATTGTGGGGGTCTTAGAAAACAGTTCTAGAGCTCCTTTCATACCTCCTTCAGTAACTACACATGAAAACATCATGCACATAGTATATAACCTGTCAAGCAATCAGATGCTTAGCTTTAATTCCCATCTGGCTTTGGGAGACTGCTGCGAGGCTGAAGCTTGACCTTGGAATTTGAGGTATAACCAACTCAGGTGTTCGAGGGACCACGTGTATCAAGAGGGGTCTCAGCTTCAGTGGTCTGCAATCAGCTCCTGGAAGTACAGGAAAGGCAAATTCCCCAGAAATGTGCTCTGTGACCCATACATGCTCTGTGGGTAATGTGGGATGTGCAGGTTAATATTTAGAGTGAACTTTGAAAGAGTTGAGAGTAGTTCCATCCTGTGTGTGACATCCATCAGTCAGAGTTCCCATTGTGCTTGTAGGAACCATTGCTTTCCAAACCTGCTTGTTCAGCCTCTGGCACAGAGCCCTGCATCACCACCACCCAGTGTTCACCTAGCACAGGTACCTGAGCTGTCCAGGTAAAAGTTGTAATTCGTCTTGTCTGGGCGGCCTAAATCGAACTGGAATGGACACCAGCAAACTCCAAAGATTAGAAAATGCTGGGAGCCAGCTAAAATCTCAATAACTTTTAGAAGAATTTCTTTCTATAGTTTTTTTTTAAACACCCGAGAAACTTTTGCATTTATGTTAGGGTTAGCCAAGGCATATCTGAACTGTAAAACTTTAATATTTTCATGTCAAAAATGATTTTGCTAAAGTTAACTTTCCCCATACTTTGACTTATCAGTTTCAGTCGTGGTGGTGTGCATTTCAGTTGAAGTTTTATTACATTATGTTGGCAGCACATTATGTTTTTTACACATGGATTTGATTGAGAAATGAAACTGGAATAAGAATGAGGTAGCAGCAGCATCTGCTGGGAGATGCAGCTAGTGCTGGTGTCAATCAATCTGATTGATTAAATATGGTGGCACACATTTTATTAAAACAAAATGCTCTCCCTGAAGAAGACTATTATGCCAATATAATACACAGCTTTCCTAAAGAACATTACAAAAGAGGTGGTCTGTTTGTGACATACAATGCTTGTAAATAACTGGAAAGAACTGAAGAGTTCAAATTACATTGGGCTCCTCATAGAAACAGCTATTTTATTGTTTTGGCATGTGGTAGCTGGTATTGTTGCATTGGCAAGTTCAGCAGCACTGATGGAAGTTGAATTATTGTGTGGGACCACAAAGGGTTTTACGCACAGCTGACGTTATTGAACAGGTCCGAGGCTTTAAAGTGAGACCAGGGTGCACGACAGGGCTGGAGACAGGCACTGCCCGCCCACCCCACGCCTCCAGGATGCTGGAATTCATCTCCAGGCATCCTCCTGGCTCTCTCATTGCAGGGATGGGTGTTCATGGTGCCAGCCTGACAAGCGAACCCCTCTGGGAATGGACAGACACCAAAGGCACGATTCCCTGCCCTTCCAGGGCTGCAGATACCATCACCTTGCCTTCCTCTCACAGGAGCAAACAGGACCTACAGCCCATCCACCCCAAAATACAGCTGGTGGCAAAAGAAACAATTTCATGGTGCATTCTCTGCTGTCCCCAGAGGAAGGTCAAGAGAAACAATGACTCATATTCCTTGAGATGTACTTGGAGGCTGTAGTGGTGGAGAATTTAGGAGACAATAAATCCTCACATCCTTTCCCATCCACCTAAAATTATGGCTTCTGCTGGGTATTTTAAAGAGTCCAGTAGTTTTCCACTAGATTCACTTGGGCTGAGGTTTTACCCACTTCTGCTTATATTCTCCACATTAAGATGAATTATGAAAATTCTTAACCAATGTCAATATTTTACTCACCTTCCTCCAAATGTAGACATTCATAATGTAACATAGGTTTCTGCTTGCTACATTCATCCTCACTAAAATAGCATTTGCTTTGGTAAATAATATAAATATAAACAAACATCTGCACCATAGGAGAGTGCTGCATCCTACTCTTCATGAGTGTGATGGCTCTGGGATCAAACAAGTCTGGGTTGTACATGGCACTGTAGGAACACAAATACATATCACAACATAGGGGAGAAGCATAGAAAACAGTAGATTTTGGTTCACTCCCTTTTCATTTTTACTGCTGGGGTTTCTCATGGTAACTCCTATGCATCAGCTCTTCTTAGTTAGAGTGCAATTCCTTGTCCTCATGGTAACTCCTACGGAGCTCCTCATCTAGTTTCAGGGCAATTCCTTATCCTGTTTTATTCCATTAGGAGGAAGCAGCCTGCTCTCTGTGGCCTGATGTCCAGGTACCCTCAAACCCACAAGCTGCTCCCCAAGCACTCTCTGCTCTTTGGCCATCAAATTCAGGGAAATACTTAAGTGGGTGCCAGATTTAAAACCAAACTCAGCAGAGAATCTCAGCATATTTAATGTGATGACTTCAAAACAACCTGAGTACAGATGGCTTAGACAATATCTGTGTTGAATTTTTAATGGCAGATTCAGAACTATTTTTAAGATCCTACTGTTATTTCTCCTGAGAGATCTTTTCTTAGCAATCTAAGTAGAAAATAATAATGAGGGGAATAAAACCCTTGCTAGGCAACCTCTTCAATATGCAGATGGTTTCTGCAGTGACACTTCTGCTGAGGCTAATCTTTCAGGATTGAGATATTTTCAGAAACATCTAATTGTGGGTTTCATTTTTTTTTTACTCACAAAGACACAGCTTTGTATACAAATCTTTTCTCCATCCTCACCCGCTTATTTGGTGGTTTTGAGGCTTGCAAACAACTTTTTGCATGAACAGACATCACTGTTGTACTTTGCAGACCTCAGGAATGTAGCTAATGATGGTATTTGTATTTTTGCCTTCAGCCTTCATTTCCTCATGATGCTCATTGGCTTTCTTAAAAGTTCACTGCCACCTACATTGTCTTAACTTGCAAACTTATCCCAGTGCACAATTTCTCTGAAGAGCATCAGGGCTCTGATCTTACTATTTTACAGTGGGAAACGGTGTATTTTCGAATATTTTCTCAGAAAGAGTCACTGAGGTCATTCTGAGCACATCAGTCTTTGGCAGGTGACTCTCCCATTTTTTCTTCCAAGTTTGTCTCCTTTCATCCCCATTAATCTTCTGTACTCCCCACCTTTGCAGGAGCTTCTCCATTTAGTTTCCTTGCTGCTTGGATGCCCCTGGGTTGGGAGCCTTTCTGGTTTGTGGTGCTTATATTGTCATCCTGATGGAGAAACCCAAAGGCAACATAATCTCTGGATTTATGGTTAATGTGCAAAGACAGGACAGTGATGTGGGCTTGGGGGAAAAGCCTCAGGTTTGCTGTACAAGCAGAGGAGAGGATGGTCACTTCAGACTTCAGTAAGCATCTGAATTAAAGCAAATGCAGTGACACCACCCCTTTTGATATTCCCTGACAGTGCAAAAACGAAGATTGACGTAAGAATTTGATTTCATGCTAAAATGCCAGACTGCACAGCAGTTCAAGAGCGGTGAGTATCCTGCGCAGGTGTAACTTGCAGCAAGCCCCAGCAGCAGCCTGGGCAGCAGAAATTGCTTCAGCCATAATGGTTAAATAGCTGAGAAACATGCATCAATTTTTAAGTAGCATAGAGTGAAATGTAACAGCTCCTAAAACATTTAAGAGCAGACTAAACATTGCTGGAGGAGTGAAAATAACATGACACATTATCAAGCCTTTTCTTTAAATCTTCATGAATCTGCCAGTTTTACTAGCAGAGGTTCATAGTTACAATTGTTAACCCAAAATGCTTGTTAACAACAACTGAAGTGCATAATAGGACTTTGATCCGTATTTTCACACATAAATGCTGGCATGGAAAGACCTTAACTTGCTGCTGGCTATGAGTAGCCCTAAGAGAAATATTTTGTAGAGTGGCTCTGTGAGATTTTAATCTCCTGATAGCTATTGAAAGTTAAAAACATATATAAAAACATAACTAAAATGCAGTGCTTATGCTTTCACACAGGACAGGGCACTGATCTATATTTGGTAAAGTGGGTAACATCTGCTCTGGGGATCCTGACCAGAGACGCAGCATCAAACTGGGACCTACTGACTTCTGCACAGTCAGGATTTTGCATATTATGAACTGGATAAAACCCATGTTAGGTGTGAACATTTCTAAGCCTATTAAGCAGTAGAGTGCTCGATCACCACCACATCACAAGCGCTTTTGCTGGGCACAATGGATACCAGCTTCTCCTTTTCCATCTTAGGACTCAAAAGCTATTTCTTGATAAGCAAAATGCCCTTGAACAATGCAGTAGGAGGGAAGACCAGCTGGAGCTCTGCTTTGTGGTTAGTTATATTTTGGAATCCTAAGTAGCTGTTTGCCTATGTCTATATTCATTAGACAGGGATTTAAAGCAAAAAGTACACCATTCATTATTGTTACCACAGCACAGACCTCCACAGCCAGCCCTATCAAATAATGCAAGCCCAGTGAACAAACAACCAACATAATTTACTGTCAGCTTCTGTAAAATCCTGGAAAAAAATCTCCACAGTCCAAAATATTGTGGGTGGTTTTAACAACATTGTCCACAGTGCATGAAATGCAATATTTTGGGGGTAGTAATTGCCGTTATTTAAACCTCAGAAAGCTGCAGATTTATATTTGTTCAGTTTCCCCTTAAGCTGGATAATAAATCTGTACAGCCTCTTCTGGGCTTTTTTTTTGTGTCTCTCTCTCTCTCTCTTTTTTTTTTTTTTTAAAGACTTCTGAGATTATAATATCTGCCTATATCAGGTTTGGGTTTTGGGGGTTTTTGGGTTTTTTGCTTTTTAGAAATCACAGGAAAGATTTTAATTGCTGGGTTCTTCTATATGAAGCAAATTCTGCCCTTAGACATCCCATATGTACTGAAGATAGCACCACAGATATATATGCAGAAACCAGCAGTCAGTTTTGACTCAGAAGATAATACACCAACTGTGTATTAAGTTTAATGTAGATTAATGTGAGTTGCTTTCCTTTGCATGTATGTACACAGGTACAAATAATTAAGATTAATTCCACTGGATGTAATGGCCTTCACTGTGCACGGTGCCATAAAATTCTTCTTTAATAGCTGTTAATTGGATGTATTTACTTTGATGGTGAAGTCCTGATTAGTCTTGTTACCCTACAACCCCTTCCCCCTCCCTTTGCTCACTTTTGTGCTTAGGAAAAGATTTATAATAAGGGAATCACAGCTATGCAGTTTATTAGCAAAAAAAAAATCAATACCTGTACCTGTTCACACATCCTAGAAGTTCAGCCAAAGAGGGGTGCTCTGCATAATATTTGAAGAGTAAAGGTGATGCATGTTTTCATTTTTAGTTCTCTTACCCATGCAATGTCCTTACTGGTAATAACTCAGATTTCTTACTCAATTTCTTATTTTTAATCTCTTTTCTTTCTTTGGCTTCTGCACTGAACCTGAGGAGTTTCTCAGTGGCAACAGGAGGACCTCGGTGCCTTCAGCAAGTTCCAGCTCCAGGATATCAGGCGGATGGCTGAATTTAGGAACTGCTTCCATACAGTGATTCCATGTGCTTTTTTCCTGGAAAACAGTCAGTAATTATTTTGGCATCTCTCTTCTCTGAAATACAGTAATCCTAAGCATAAGGGACAGGGCCTTCCCTATTTGCAAATCAGAACACTTTCATTGAAATCTAAGTGGATATTTGATTTGTGCTGAAGTTTTGGCCCTAGTTTTTTGACTAGTGTGTTTTTAACAATGATACTTTACATTTTTTATCTTCCAGGAGCACAGCTCTGCTTATGGAATTAGCAAGTGATGAAGGAAGCAGTTAAAGGTACAGCTGCAGCCAAGGCCCGTCTCTCAGAGCTGGGTCCTGGGCACAGCTCCCCAGCTCTCACCCTTGTTCTGACGTGTGTGGAACCACGGGCAGTTTTCCTGGGACACCAGACCATGTATAGCCAGGGCAATTTTTTCTGCCTGGAGCCATTTTATGTGCCTGAGCACAGCCACGCAGGAGCTGTGACAAGGCCAGGCCTCAGGAATTCTTCACTATGGATTTCTGCTCCAGTGACTCAGCTTCACTAACACAAATCATTTGTACCATTTTATCACTGATATACTGGTTCCTTCACTCGTATGAGTATGTACTCATCAGCTCACCATGTTTCCTTCTCCTGATCATCTCACTGAGGAGAATAAGGCTCTTCCCTTCTCCTCCTGCCCCTTCCCATCTTCCCAGAGCCATTCAACACTGTTGGGACACAGCCACACACTTTGGGGTGGTTTGCACTCTAACAAATATGTTCTCCCTCCAGGAACACTTGAATTAAATGTCTGTGGGGTCTGGTCTACTGCCAGGAAAGCTTTGGTGGGACCTCATCCAGCCAAGGATGGGCTTCTGCCTTCCTCCTCCTCCTCTGCCCTGTTTTTAGTGAGTCAGCGCACTCCAGCAGCCAAATGGGGTTCCTAAAAATGAATGGGTTATAAATGACCAACCTTATTAAAAATTACTGCATCAAGCACTCCACGGAGGACAGGCTAGCACTGCTACTTGCATGAATCACTGCTATTTATGTCCTTTAATTAGGAAAACTGCCGCACAATGCAGGTTTTAGGAGATGTCTTCTGACAGATCCTCAGGGCTCCCTCTGGTTTTATCTCTGCATCCAAACCTGCTGCTTATATTATTTGGATCTCTTACTGGAGCCAGGGGAAGCCCAGACAAGGCCAGTTCCTAAAGTGTTTAAATCTGAAAAGCCCCATCATGTTGCCCAATTATAGCATCATCTGAGGATCTGATTGAACGATTTGGAGACTGAAAGAGCAGGTCTTTTATGAGATTAATAATCTACGGAACATTAATATGTAATTCTTCCCCCTCCTCTAAAAAGGAAGAAGTCTGCATAATAATGGCAATTATAAGAAAAGCTAAAAAAAAAAAAAAAAAAAAGGCGGCCATTTATTTGGAACCACTTAAACATGCTTTGCAATTATACATTTATTGTCAGTATAAAATGAACAATTCAGAAAAAGCTGGGTGCATATCAGCAGAAGCAATTAAGAAAGGTGTTTATTTTACTGAGAACTCACCATTTCAATTTCAGGAATAGAGCTCTATCACTGAGTTTGCAGTTGTTTTATTCATGCTTTTAATTACAGCCCATTTCCAAACTTGGCTGTATCTGCCCTAGGCGAGGCTGTATTTCCAAGCACTTCTGCCTCAAGTCCCCTCTGGCAAGGGAAGGGTTAAAACCAATATTTGTAGATAAAGAGGTAAACATATTTACATTCAGTTTTTCACACTTTATGCATATGTCATGTAGTGAATAGTTTTAGAGGTATGTTTGTACTATCTCTCCAGAATTTTTACAGTCTGCAGGACACAAAATCTCTATAAAGTGACTTATTGAAATAGAAGCAGATTGGTAAAACCGTTTCTCTCTTATGAACTGTGAAGAATGATCCTCTAAATGAAATCAGGAAGGAACTGGACAGAATCTTGTTTAATGGTGTGACAAAATGAATCACAACTATTCCAAGCATCCATCACTGCTAAAAGGGGACCACAAATGATCTGTGAACTACTATATATTGATTACTCATGTACTACAAGTGTCGGATTTAATGTTCACACACCATGGAAAGGCGGCAGGGACAGATGGTGCCTTAACTCTTCTTTGATAGATTTTAATGGTGAAATATTGATTTCTATCTGGCCAAGGCCTGTTGTTAGGGGCCAAAGTCATTTGTTGGGTATAGCTGGACACCCAGTCTGCTAGGGGTAATCAATCATTTTTGGCAAGGCAGGTGAAAAGCTGAAGAGAAGCACCTTGGGTTCCCAAACTGTATCGAGATGAGGCTGAGACCAACATTTGCGCATGCACGCCCCCTCCTCCCCCCATGCACGCATACAAAAAGACTCCATGAAATTGTGCTTGTAAAGAATTATTAATGATAAGACATGTTTACTGAGGAGAGTCACAGCGAATCACAGCTGACATGAAATAGTCTGGGAGCCTCGGAGAGAAAATGAGCTTCTCGCTAAAAGGGACTATATTTTATTTAAACATCCGTCTAGGGCTGAAAACTCAGGTAATCTGTTGTGTTACAAGCCACTGGCTGTTCTTGCCATCCAGAGAGATAACAGTGAGGAGCTAATAGGAACACATCAATCACAATCAGGCTGCAATTCCACCGGTGTCTCCTCTTCCCAGCTCCTTTTTAAGCTCCTTAATAACGATGATAACATAGTTCTGGGCTTGTGAGAGGGTTTCTTCCCTTTGAGGGTCATATTCATAAAGAGAATGGCTTGCAAAGTCAGCATCTCACTCCTATGGGAAGCAGGGGTGGTGAGCAGAGGGAAGGGGTCTGCAGGTGGGAGGGGTAGGGGGGCAGGAGGGTGGATTTCCCCTGGCAATAAATCCGTGAACGTCCCTCTTTCCCCTGACAGCCTTCCCAGGAGAGCATTCCTGTTCAGAAGGAGGCAGGAAAGGGTAGGCTCTGCCCAGATGTGCCCCAGATGTGGGAACCAGTTGAGGCTGATTTTTCGTTTAGATTATCTTGCTTACCTAATGATTTTTGCTTCACTGCTCAGCTCGATTGTGTTCACTAGGACGGCAGGCTATTAAAATGTCAAGGCGCATTGAATTGTTGTTATCAAGGAAAGAGACCTTTCCAATCAGCCCGTGTTCCCCGGGTTGCATAAAGGCGAAGAAGGGATTGGAGGAGGAAGGAGACCTTCCTCATCCTGGGGAGGGGGGGAGAGGTGCAGTGGGGGGTGTGAGTGTGTTTCTGTGTGTAGGTGCAGATGTGTGCGTGTGCCTGCTGCAGTACAGGTGGTAATTAAAATGCCATCTTTTATAACAGGTATCAGACACTTCTCTCATTCGTATTTACAGGGAGAGATGAAACTTCTCCCCATTGTGCTTTTCACTGCAATCCTTCTAAAGAAAATACTGGGAGGAGGAAACTTGTGTGGTTGAGTCACTGGCCACGCATACTAAGGAGCTGCTGGGCTGGGCTGAAGGAGAAAAACAAAGGCAAATGCCTTCCTCACGTCTGCACCTGCCTTAAGGCTTGATAAGAAAATAAGTTCACTGACCTACTGGGAAAAACACTGGAGATTGTCCGGTATCACAATATTGAACAACTGGTGACAGGATGATACAAACCCAGCACATTTGGAGACACAAAAATCCCCTACCTCTCGTCACCACCACCACCTTGTTCATATAATTGCAGAACAGTTTATTACACAGAGGCACATCAGATATTGCCACAGATTGATTTTTTTTTTTCTTTCTTCTCACCATTTCTGTGTGTGAGCATTTCTCTCAGCTCCTCATGGTCACATGGATGAGTGAAATCAAACACACTGTGCCCCGTCAACTCAAACTGCAAGAATTAAGAGGTATATGGGTGTTTAACTTCAAATGCACAAAAGTGAAACAGCTTTTATAGATTTGAAACAGTCTTAGGAAATGTCAGTATTTCACCTGAGTGAGTCCCATACACTTGTTCACGTTTTCAGACATGTAAATCATGTCCCCATCTTCAGACAGAACCATGACAAAGCCATCAAGAGCTTTCAAGTAGAAACAGTTCAGTTCCTTCTCCATTTTGGCTTCTGTCTCCAGCTCACCTGCAAGCAGCCACACATTTTTGTTTAAGCAAGCACCAGCTATTCTCCACTTACCATCAGGAATGACTTCTGGCACCAGTCTGCAAGGAGTCAATCTTGCAGAACCATTCAAAACCAGTATAATTCATTTAGATAAGTGAACAGTTCTTCAATTCTTCAAAGCTCTAGTAGTGGTATCAGAATTTACAGAAAACCAGAGTGAGGTTAACCCTCTGTGCTGTTATGCATTAATCAATAAACCTTCCACCTTCAGGAAAAGGTCTATGTGGCAAAAAATTACCACCTATCTCAAAAAGGCATTATAAACTTCTCTCAGGGGCTTTCTGGGAGAGATTTCAGAGTCTGGCTACTGAAGTTGCTCCTTCATGACATGCATGAGCACAAATAACCAGTGCAGCACACATGGCAGGCTACAGAGCTACTGGTTCCCAACCTGACTCAGATACTCAGGTGTAGCTGCAGAGACAACACATCCCCAGCTAACTTCACCTCCAGTGGAGCACATCACAGAAACACAAATTACAAAGCTATTCCTTGCAGTTTACATTAAGGGGACACTGCTATAGTTAGCTCAGTCAACCTTGCACCAATCACCTACAGTCAAGAAAGCACAGCTGGAACAAACAGGTTTAGGGGGAGAAGAGGTTTAAATGAAGGAATCTAACTTTGGGAGAAGGGTCAAATGAGACTGAATAGGGCACTACAGCTGTGATGAGGCAACCAGGATCACCAGAATAGAAAGGGAAAAAATGAAGTCCATTGAACAGTGGATTTTTCCTGTGCTGTTGCCAACAGCTGATTTCTACTGCAAGGTCTCCCACCTCCCCGGGGAAAGAACACAATGTGTTCATTTATTTTACTGCTGACAGGTCTTACAAATAACTTCTTCTTCACCATCCCTCCCAGAGGGTGTCACGTTGTTCCCTTACCAGCATCCAGCAGCTTCCTCATGCGCAGGTAGCTGATGGTCAGCCTCATGATGGACGCCTTGTCCAGGTGCGCGCTCACGGTGTGGGGCAGGGGCAGCTGGTGAGCCAGCTCATAGAACACCTCCGACTCCTTGCTCCTCCGGCACCGGGCTGCATCTCTCGACTTCTCTTTCCTGCGTTCCGAGCTAATCCTATAGAAACAAAGTTTCGGGTTAATATAGGGAACTGAGCTCTCTGTGAAAGATGTGTTTGATACTAAGTTGCCCAGCGGCCAAGTAACCAGTTGCGGAAGTTGAATAATGTAAAGACTCAGTTTAAAAGACCAAGTGTAAATCTTTGTATCAACTCCTGCCTCCGTTGGGCTCTGCCAGAATGAAATTGAAAGCCACAGTCTTGCAACAAGATCAGTTCTTCAACCAGACACTTTCGTACTCAGAACCCTTCCTGCTTATCTCATACTTCTGAGTGATGCCTCTCCAGCCTCCAAATCCTGACCCCTTAAGTCCATTCAACAAATTACAGAGTAGATAATTTCCAGCTCCATGCTCCAGCATCATGTGCACTCTCCAACTTCTTTCTTTCTTACCATCCTTACAAAGTCCACCTAACAGGTCAGATAAGCAAGGATACTCATTTAACATGAGATATGCTGCTTTTCAGGCAATCCAGAAAGTCCCTTTCCCAACACCATTCTATGCTGATTCTGTGATTCACTCTTTCTCCAGAAAATCCCCCTCCAGAGTCTCCCCTATACTGGAAAACAATACCTCATTCTCCTTCCACTGCCTCTGTAGACCTGCCTCCTCCAGAATGAGGTAAAGAACAGCTCACTGAAACAATTAAGACTATCAGTCAGTAACAGGGAGAATTCCCCCTTTTCCCAACACCCACACTCATGCATCTGGTCAGTTTTGATGAGTTTTGAGCTAAACATTTTCACATACAAACAAGAACTTAGTGCTGTCATGGTCCCTGAGGAAATAAATGTGCTTTTATTTTTAAATGAATGATACAAAACCACACACTATTATTGTCCAGTTTTCTTTTTATACATTTACGTCTTCTGAAGGCACCCTGTCTTCATTTTGCACACACCTGAGATACAAAAGGCAGCTGCAGTTTGGGAATTACTTTTCTTAATATTTCACTAGTCTTAAAACCATCTACTACCACTGCCTAATTCACATTGCTAAGTCTGTGGATCTGTGCAAAAGTCCTTTTCTGTTAGCACATATCTTGTGAGAGGTACCACGAATTACAGAGCAAAGCAATTCATGGGCTAATGTTCTCTGGGACATAACAACCAGATTCAAAGAATCACAGAATGGTTTGGGTTGGAAGAGACTTTAAAGATCATCCAGTTCCAACCCCCTGCCATGGGCAGGGACACCTTCCACCAGACCAGGTTGCTCAGAGCCCCATCCAGCCTGGCCTGGGACACTTCCAGGGATGTGGCAGCCACAGCTTCTGTGGGCAGCCTATGCCAGGGCCTCAGCAGCCTCAGAGTAAAGAGCTTCTTCCCAATATCTAATGTGGATCTCCCCTCTTCAGGGTTAGCAAATGCATACCCAAACCCACGTTTTCAGTCCTTTACCTGCTGTGCTACCCACAGTGACCATAAACCTGCTTAGTTTGTGCAGAAACATGGGTGTGACAGCATCATTGGAACTGACGTTGGAAGCACGAATGCCTTGAAACACGGAAAAAGTTTAATAACCCGTGAAAAAGACAGAATAAGCTATCAGAATCTTTTTTACAATTACCTTCATTTTTATCAACTTGATAAAACTGTATGCCATGCCCACCATCCTCTCCTCCTACTCCTGCCAGCAGAGAAAAACTATTTCTGTGGAATGAGAAACATTAATAGATCAACATAATAATACTGCTAATAAAGACCTTTGGAAAACTAACTTATGGGAATTATAGTTGTAAAAAACTCTGGACATACAATAGCCCCATTGATTCCTGTGAATGTAAGCTCCTGTCCCTCAGAAGGGCAGCCTAAAATATCTGACAACGTTTCCCCATCTTGCAGATTTCTTCACATTGAATTTCCCTGTGACAACAGATGTTCCTGTTGTAGTGATGGACATCTTGGTCTGAGAAGCTTGAGGCTCCTGACATACAGGTATATCTGGAAACAGCCATTACGAAAAGTCTGACCTTTAACAATACTGCAAAAATATTTAAGCTATTTAACCTGACTGATTAAACATTTCTTACTGAAGACAGGCCTCAAGTACCATTTCTCTTGGTGGAAAACTAAGGGTGGAGGTGAAAAAACATCTGGGTTCTCTTTGTCCTCTCTCTTGAACCACAGATTTCACTGTAACTCTGTTTTGTCAGAGGCATTTCAAGGTAACTGTCGTGGTTTAACCCCAGCCCACAACTAAGTACTACAAAGCTGTTTGCTCACTACCTGTCCCACGCTGGTGGCATGGGGAGGAAAACTTCAGTGAAGGTTAAACCCATGGGTCAACTTAAAAACAGTTTAATAATTGAAACAAAATCATAATTGCAATGACAAGGGAGACAACATAAAAAGAGAAGCAAGACCCACGACAGACAAGTGATGCACAATGCAATTGCTCACCACCCTCTGACTGATGCCCAGCCCATCCCAGAGCAGGGACCAGCACCTCCCAGCCACCTCCCCCAGTTTACATACTGGGCATGACATTCTGTGGTTTGGAAAATCTCTTTGGCCAGTTCAGGTCAGCTGTCCTGGCTGTGTCCCCTCCTGGCTTCTTGTGCATCTCCTCCCTGGCACAGCACGGGAAACTGAGGAGTCCTTGACTCAGGGTAAGCACTGCTCAACAACAACTAAAACCTCAGTTTGCTCTCAGCATTATTCTCCAAAATACAGCCCTGCACCCACCACTAGGAAGAAAATTAAGTCTATCCCAGCTGAAACCATAACAGCAGCACAAGCAATTATGCTGCCTTAGACAGATTCACCTTTATACCTTGGATTTTTGTTTGCTACTCATTCAAGATCCCTTCACCTGCAGAAAGTTCATCCTACAACAAAAACTCAAGAGAGAATTACTGGAAGTAAGTGGTTGCCATCCACCCAGATTCCTGCAGTTTTGTCACAACTTCCTTTTCAGCTGCAGACACTTTTAAGTTAAAATCTCCCTGCTTTGGAAATCAAGCTGAGCACTTCAAGTCCACAGGTTTGTCAGGCTTGTGTGAATCACAGAGGGCACGTAGAGAAGGACAACTCAGGTGATGAAAATAGACACTTCAGCTCACAAGTTGGGATTTCAGCCCTTGTATTTTCTTTCTGACAGCCTAATGTTCTTGAACATATTTTGGGTAGTTTCCAGATTTTTGCCAGGTTTTAGCACCCTTGGCAGCAGCCTTCAGTAGGAACAGTCAAAACTTCTCCCAACCATTGAATTATTAATTACCGACTGAAACACTGCTCAAATCCAGCCCAAAGTGCTTCTGTTAAAAATGAATCCCACAGTAAGATCATCAAGTGCTGCCAGCTGGAGCTGATGGGCAAAACCCAAGGAAGAGGAGATGTTGGAACCAACCAGTGCTGCCTGAGTGACAGCGTCTCCTCTCCCTTTTACTACGTGTTTCCTTTCTAGAAAGGCTACTACTATAGATAGATGTTTAAACTGTACAGCACAACAGTTTGCTATTTTTAGCTGCTATTTAAACCTAAGCTGTAACCAATCTGAGTAAAACCCAGCCATTTAAATAGGAAGATTAACTACCAGCTTCAAAGAGTGTTTCTTTAATGGATCAAATTAATAGGGAAAAGGTCTTTCACAAATGAGGTTTAATTACCAAGTGAAGTCATTGTTGCCTCAACACTGAAATGTCACCAAATTAAAAAAAAATTCTTTACTATTGCAACTACTCTAAGCTTTGTTACAATTGCATGAAGTAAATAAAAAGCCACACACCAGCATATATAGCTGCTCACAATTTCCTGTGTAATCAATTAAATGACATTGAATTCCTGTAAAGAAAATGTATTTCCAAGGTGAGTGCTCTCTTGACCAGGGGATGGGAAAAAAGGCAGCTCAAGGAAGGGGATTTTAAACAGTGAAATGTGAAGTGCCACAAAATCAGTTTAAATAAATCGTATCACTTCTCTCATCAGTTCTTTCAGAACTGCCCCTATGTAAAGCTCATGATCTTCACAATAAAAATAGCATTCTGTAGAAAAGGAACCAAGCTTTATTTAAAATAAACCCCAGACTTCAGAGCTCTATTGTAGCCTTCTGCTGTCAGTCTGGCACAAAACAAAAACATCTCAGGAGTCTGAAGAAAACCTCAGCTGCAGAGTGGATTATACATGCAATGAAAATATTAGAAATGCCAATGCTGGACAGGAAATTGCATGCATTTGCAGGTCTGATTTTCCCTTCACAATTTCAGTGCCAGACATTCATTTCCATTTTGTATTTCTACCACCAGAATATAGAAGCAGAGAATCATAAGCATGTTATCCATCATAGCTCACAGAAAGCACTGTTTCACTGGCCCCTTTAAACCCAATACCACTTTTTTTTTAATATAAGAGATGTTTACATGCAATAGCTGAATAAAATCTGAGCTCCAGAAGATATTTGAGTCAGAGACTCAGAGCAAAAGGGTATTTCATGACCAGGACTCTCTGCAGCTGAACCAAGAGCTCAGCTGAAGGATGTAACCCTGACTCCCACTCACTGCCTCAAATCACGATGAATAGAAATAAAGTTTTACAGCAATAATGTGCCTAACAGCCTTGAGAGAAAAGCAGACCAGCAGCAACCCCGTGCCCACCAGTTACAGATGTTAATATTGGCCTTTCTACTCGAGTGTGCAACTCCTGTCATCATGGTCATACAAACCATTTGGGCCACAGCATCTCCCAAATAACACATGGTTCCCCATACCATCCCTAAGATCCCTCCACAGAAGATTCCTACAAGTGAGTTCCCAGTTGTCTAAAAACATCCCCCAGTTTTCATCTCCATGAGTGAAAAACTAATCAATGGCCACATACAAGTTGGCTTGTTCCTCCTTATTTACCAATGGCAGATAGAAAAAAAAAAAAAAAACAACTGGAAAATACAACCAGTAACTGGTAAATTTTGGTTGAAAATAATTAGATAAAAAATGGTCAATGGATAGAACTTTATATGTGTAGAAGTCAACTTTGTCTCCTTCTTGCTTTTAAAATCACCACCCAGTGTTAAGAAAGTTTTTATACTGTGTACATAATATTAGATTAACACCAAAAAAAAAAAATCAAGAGGTTTTCTTTATGTCACTCTGCTATGGTTATAAATTTTTTAGTTTTTTTCCCATTTGACCTTACTGTTTCTCTAACCAGGTTCATTTTGCCCTATAGGTGTTTTCCAGTCCCATGTGAAAAACCATTGTGCACGATTTAATTAACTCAGGATCACCTTGATACAGGCTCTGAAAACATTCTAAAATATAAACATCTTCTAATAGCAATTCGCATTTTTCTCTTTAGATTTGCTTTCTACAGCCAAGTGTATTTTTGTACAACCTTTGCATTTATCACATTATTTGTTCTCAAAGTTTCATAGAAATACATCATATAGGAAACAAGTAATCCAAATTAATTATCTGTTAATTAAATCTGGTAACATCTCCTTCTCGAGTTTTAACTAGTTTTCAGTTCTGCCATTATCTGCCATCATTTGCCAGTAAAAGATTCACATAATATTTCCATGTCAGTAACAATCTCTCCTCTCAGACTGTAAAACTGGGAAATACCTGGCTTAGAAATGGAGTTACAAAAACTATACCACTATAACACAGCTTCATTTTTAGTTCATCACACAAAAAAAGATGCAAATATTACAACTCAATAATACATTAACAGTACATGACATCACGATGGTATCAGAACTTTAGAAAGTAGATCTGCAAGTGGCCTCACGTTTAAGGCTGAATCCATTCCTGCGGTTGGTACAAAACTTGGTCACCTTTTCAGGCCCAGCCTAAGCCAGGTATTTCTGGCAGCACAGCTGAACAGGACAGAAGGGCAGCTCCTGGTTTGCAGCCAGGCCCTGCAGAGCACCCAGAACAACCCGCTGTGTCCGTGTGGAGTGTGAAGGGCTCAGCCCCGGGCATGTCCCACCAACCACTCTCACCTCCAGCCAGGGAGTGTTAGCAGAGACCTCTGCTCCCCTGACTGTGCTGAGCACACCACCACTTGGGTTTTTTCACTTTTCTAAGATCTGTGTTTTGGCCAGAGCTGCTAGTCACGATACTTGCTAAATTATTCCTCCATGGAAGGAAGGCCCAGGCAAGCCCAGCACTCAGCACAGAGAAACTAAAACAGTGGAACTGCTCTATAGACAACTTCGTATGAAAAACTGGTTTATAATGAAAGAAAACTCCACTCAAATACAGTTATTTAGATATACAGGGAGCTAAGAAGCTGATCAGCTTCAATGAGGGTGCACAGAGCTGCAGTGTTAGCACCATCTATCAGGTCTGGAGACAGACCCACACAAACATTGCCCAGAGTCACAGGCAGCCCCGAGAGCCCCGTTCCCTCTCCCTCCCAGCCCTGCAGTGACACGCTTGCCTGGCCTGACCAGCAGCCCAGACTGTTCATCCCTCAGCAGGCAAACTTTTTCCAAATTGGTTGGGAGGGGTGCTCCTTTCTCTGCTTGTAGCTCTGCAGAATTAGTGCAGTGTCTCAGCTGCCAGTTCTCCATGAGCTCAGGGTTACAGCGTAGGCCTGCCTTGCTTTGACATTATTTCCTTATAAAGTATTATTGCTTTATGGCCAATTTTATTTACTAGTTCTTCTTATGTTATAATCTGTGTAGATAGTTCTTGTGAGGAAAAAAAAAAACCCACACCCAAACCTCATGTGTAATCAGAAGCATGTGATTACACAGAAGAAAGTCTTGCTCTTCATGAATTACTGAACATCACAGCCCACTAATTCAGCTCAGGAAAAGAACTCAGAAATTCCTTACATACAGTATGAATGATTTAAAAGAAATTTAACTGCAGAAACTGACATAATATTCAAGCAGAAACAACACCACTGTATATAAACTATTAAAATTCATTCCTTTGTATATTTCTTTCCGATACAGCCATTTAAACCATTTTCTTTACGTGAGGGCAGTTACAGGCATTTCCCATAGCTTGACTACCACCAAAACAAACCCCTAACTGACAAAACTCCAACAAATCAGGAGAGCAAGCAGGCAGGTCAGCGTGGATTAGCTACAGCAGCACAAAAGCCACTGCCGTTTGCAAAATGAGAGTGGGGAGAGGCGGCGAGAGGAGCCTGCACTGGGCTGCACATCAGCTCACCTGGTGCAGTCTCACTGGGACACCACAAAGTCCATACAAACACCCATCCTACAGACAAATCACAGCACACAGGAGCCTCAAAGCCCTGCAGCCAGCACAGGACCACGCTGACAGGATTATCCATTATCTGGATTTGGCCTTGAATTGACCTGAAATCCCAACTACCTCCCCACATAGAAAGTATGAGTAAGAAGGGAAAAGCTTAAATACTGTAATTTCTAATTTAGAACATGGTGAAGTGATTCTGTCATGTCTCACTATACAATGTAACCCACTGATAGTTTACCTTTGCATCATAATTTACTGTTTTAAAATAACCACATGGCATACCGTGGTGGTATGTAAGAAAAAAATTTTTTTCAACTAGGTTATTCAGCTTTTTCCTTAAATATATCTCTTTTTTTCCCCCTAATTAGTTGTGCTTTACCCTTCAGGATGAAAGATATGTGGTAGTTACATTGTGCTTATTATTACAGAAAAATCAGAGCTATTCAAAAGAGAGATCAGAACATGGGCTTGACAGAACTAGACACTAAGTGCTCTCTCCTCCCTTCAGCCCTCCTGCCTTTGCTTCTACCAAGCTCACAAAAAATGATGCAAAACTTATCCCCGAGACATCTGTCAGACTCTCAGTTAACAATGTTTTAGCTAAAAACTGGTCTGTCTTCAGACAGATGCAGACTCTTGATAAAGTAACTAATATTAGTCTAAATCATGGCATTAAAATATATCTTCTGTTTTGCTCCCTGCATTCAGTTTTCAAGACTGGAGGCTGGACATTTTTCCTCACTGCATCCATCCAAGTTTTCACCCCTTCACCTCAAGTTCCTCAACTGCTTTCAGTTAGCAGGGTATTTTGTAATCAAAGGTTTTAAGAACAGAAAAAAAAAAACCAACAGAAAAAAAAAAAGAAGTAAGAGATATCAAGTTTTATTTTTCTGTATGAATAAAGAACAAACAGACCCACTAAGCAGTCAAGAGAAACATTTACAACAATAGCCAGGACAAAAAGCCTGCAGCAATGTCAGCTCAGCATCCAGTTGATTCAATAGGGTGCAAGGAAAAAGTCCTGTCTGAAGGACTGAGCACCAAATATTCCCACTCCCAGCTAAACCATCCCTTTCTTTAGTTTCGCTAATGGAGGCTGCAGCCTTTATATTTGATGTGGATTACTTTAAGTTTCCTCTTCCTTTAAGCATATTCCCATGTCTTCCAACAGAGGAGAGCAGGGAGCAAACACAAGGAGGTAAGCCTCTAGTAACTCTCTTTCTAGCATAACAATCCATTTACTATTCTCATTTGTGAGCAAAAACAGGAGGCTTGGCCTCAAATCCTTTTGCTTCTCGAAATGCACAAATTTTCATAGTGACATCAGTCTAGTTTTGGTTTAGGATTGACAATGAAAGAACTCATTCTGGTAAACAAAACAGGTCATCTTTTTCAAGTAACACTTTCAGGATTATTACAAATCAAGTAAAAAAGGTTATTTAATAAGTTGCTTGGTAACACCTTCCACTGTTGTAATTATAATCAGTGTTGCTATTCAGTATCCTCAATTCCTCACTTGAAGCTCAGGCTCTATTTTAATGCAGTGAGTTAAAAGATTTGTTGTAACATTTCTCAAAATGCTTAAGGAGCACTCATTCACACCAAATTAAACAGAAGCTGCACAGCATCTCTGTTAGCACACACACACAGAGTTTGTTATGCTTTGGTGTCTTTAAGGAAGGAGTAATGGACCATCTTGAAGCACCAGTTCTTCTTCAGTGCCAGCAAAGCCATTCTGAACGTCTTGGTACTAAAATATCTCAAGGTTTTTAAAGGCTACATTTCAGTACAAGTCCCAGTGTTATCAGACTTCAACAGGAAGAAAGGACAGATTATGCACATGATGAAACTCCTCTTTATCAATGCACTGTCTCTGAGATCTCAAACCCAACCCCCAGGCTGGTATGAACAGGCGTAGCTTCAACCCAGGCCGTGGCTCCACATCAAAGAACCCTGAAGTGTTCGTCACCTACGTAAACTGCATTCAAAAATACAAATGCTGGCATGCATTCACTTGATTCCCTGTTCTAGTGATTTCAGAATGTGATTTCCATGAAGATTTTTATTCCAAGCTAAATCGCAGAGGTCTCAGTACAGGAAAACCTCAATAGGCTTCATATCCAATGATGATTTGGAAACCTGTACCTTCCTTGAATTTTCAGTCATTATTTAAAGTACAAAGGCTCATCTTCTCTCATGGGCCATTTCTGTAGTCCCCAGTGTCATAAAACCTCCCTGTGTCTCCCACTTCAGCGCAGTACTCAGTGGAAAACTCAGATTCTCCTGCATTCTCTTCCACCCACTCCAATACAAACGAAGTTTCTCAAGAGAGGCTCAAAATGCTCAAACTTTCTCGAATTCAAAAGGCAAAGGGCTGTTATAACATGAAAAGACGAGTAAGGTCCAAGTTCCTTCCATGCATTGCCTAGGTGGTTTTCTGAGGCATGTAAACACCTGCCCCTATAACTGTGTGTGTGAAGATAAAAGGTGCAGTAGAGCTGATGACTTAGAATCTGGAACATTGCTTCCTTTTGGACACCAGCTTGCTAGGAGCAGGTATGGGCTTACTGTGCCTTCTTCTGAGGCTCTTGCAAAATTTGTTTTTGTTAAGAATCTGTTTGTTTTTTAAAGAACACATCTTGTAATTGCATTGGTATTTGCATTTCCTTGGAAGTATCATCAGGAAAAGCTTGATGCTCTCATATACCACTGCTGAACCATGCGGGACTTCCCTCCTGGGTTTACTCAGTAATGCACACTCTACAACCATGTAAAAATTATTTTGTTGGCATATCCTAACACCAAGCTCTTCAGGAATAAATTGAGTGAATACTGCCAAATTCTCTTCTGTAGTATAAAAAAAAAGATACTCAAAAATCAGCAGCTTCTGTCATCCAATGTCCCCTTTAATATCAAAAATCTCACTCAAGCCTACTTGAAAGCCAGCATTCTAACAGAAATTGGTGCAATATTACTATTGAGCAACATGAACACACTCCAAAATTCAATCCACTGTGTTCCATAGGCTCAGCAAGAGCCCTCCAGGCTTCCAGGCTGAAACACACCAAAGGGAACACGTGTAATCTTAAGAGTTTGGGGCTTACACTGCAACGCCGCTGACATTTGACAGCGTTATTAATATTTATTGACTAATTTTTTTTTTTTTCCACTTCACCATGAGCATTCAGAGTCTTGGAACCAGACGCATAAACTCCAAGCATTATCATTCAAGGATAGGGAGGAACAAAGATCTATAGTTGCTTTCACAATGTGCAGGGGAGGGAGCAAGCACCTGTAGGTGAATTCATGTGCTAACCATGACAGCAGGATGGTCTCCGCTGGCCTCTGTTCTGGTGGCAGCTGGAAGACAGCCTGGCACTGCTTCTCAGCTCCTCAAGGCTTACAAAGGACATGCCACCTCAGCCCAACCTAAGGAAGCCCTTGATGGGCACTTCTGATAAGAGAGAAACCAACCAGGAGATGGGGATGGCAGTTAAATGACAGAATAAAATGGATTATCCACTTCACACCTCCACCTTTAAGCCAACAGTTGACTTAACTGCCACACTTAAACTGCTGATAACAGTATGCAGCTACATCTGTTTCCACCCCACACCTTCCAAAAATGGTCCAGGAAGTGCCTCCAGAGACACCAGAAAGGAAAAGCATTTCCACAGAAGGCTGAGTTGCTAGAAAAGCTTGAAAGTACTTGAAACAAAAACCTCTTACTATCGCATCAGCCTGTTACAGACCTCCTGACAACCTGGACCATCCGATCACAGCTGCACCAGCCCTCTTGGCTAAGTGTGGACTCGTTGTTGGTATTTCAGGCACCCCAACCAAGAGACCCAGCCTGCAGACTGGAGACGCTGTGTTTTAAAGGGCAAAGCAAGCATGACTGTAAACAAAAACCAGAAAACCCTCCTGCTGCTTCCATCAGCATACTGCCAAATTATCAGACCTTCACTGATAAAAGGGAACAAAAGCACCAGCAGAGCAAAATTATGGAAAATTTCTGCACCAGGCAAATCCTTCACAGTTATTCTTCCCTGATTTTTAGTGCCTTGATGCTGATGAGGACGGGCAATAGCATTATGCTGTCCCGTTCATCTTTAGTGAGCACTGGGAAACCATTTCTGGTCATTTTTATTGAAGGAATTCACAAAACTCTTTCATGTTTGAGGCAGTGCAAAGAACAGACAACACAGGTAAGCCCTATGGCAAGGCAAACAATCCAGAAAAATCCAGAAAGCAGTAAAACCACCGTTCTGTGAGCCAGAAACCACTCAGCCTTCCCCATACCTGTGGGGAGACTCTACAGGAGATTTACTGAGAGATTCCTCCTCTTCTTACAGCCCCGAGAGTGTCCCAGTATACAAAAGGGTTTTGTATTCACTTTCGACTCTAGCAATGGTGGCTCAGTTCCACCAGCGCTGAAAGAAATTAACAGACAAAAGCAACGGCACATTCAATCCTAACGACCTCACATAGGTTTAAGAAAAAACACAGGGGTAGCCACTGCCCTCAGAGCCATCGGCACAGGATACAGGCTCTCAAACAGATTCTGGAGCTGGACTTCAGCGGCAAAGATCCAGCAGAAAACGCTCACTCTTTCAAATCGTCCCCCTTAGACACTGAAAGTTAAGTTTTAAGGCCCAGCTCTGAGAAACTGAAAAGGTGAAGTTCTTCTGCAAGGCACTGGTGTCAGGATATCAAATTTCACTGGTTTATACCATCTTAAGACCCAGAATGAACACTCCAGAAATCACTTCTCATTCTTATTTAGCACCTACAGCATTAAAAATATGTATTTTATGCTATGAGGACTTATAACACAGGAGCAAAAACGAATCTGGGTTACCTACCAGCTGCAAGCCACTACAAAAGTAGCGACTAACCCATAACCTTAAATGGCTCATTTACTTAAAAAGGTACCAGAATTCCTCCACTAATAGTGAAGTGTCACAGCACAGACCTGAGGAAAAACTTTTCATTGCATCAGCCATCTGCACACTGGAGTTTGTTAAAAGAATACTGAGGACAATCACATACTTCTCAACAAAAGCCTTAAATTTGGCTCAAATGAGAGTCGATGAGCAAACAAAGCTCCCAACAACTCTGTTTCACCCACTCCATGCACTGAAACACTCTCCTTGTAGCACCTGGGGGAAAACCCAGGAGCACATCAAAGTGATACAACTAATGAAGAATGGCTAAAACCCAAATAACTCAGTATCTAATCATGGTGCTGATACTTGGTTTCTTAGGGAATCTTGACCCCTGTACATATATGAGAAGCTTGGAATCACAACAAAAAATGGACTCAACAGGCCAGTTTAAAAATCCACACCTCCAGATACTGTTATGACTAAATTTTACTTTAAAGATTGAGACACAGACTTGGCCAAATTCCATACTTTCTGAATCTCACAGCACATAATTAAGTAAACAACAAGCTTTATGTTAACTATCAAGAGATAAACACTATCCACATGCAAGCAGAGGGAGAGGCAAGGAATAAAAGGATCTTAACCCATGCCAAAATTGAGGTGTACTGTATATACAATTAGCCAGAGTTTTATCATCAGAGATGATAAAGAATAGGACCTAAAGTACTTCTCCCTTCAAGTTATTCTGAATAAGGACACTATTAAACTCAAAACCATCTAAAAGAACCCAGGTTTTTGAAAAATGTTTGAGATTTCCATGAAGTTCTCTGCTGAGCTCATATCCTTCCTTTTTTCCTTAGCCATCTTCACTCAACTGTACATCCACAGCCCCCAGGATGAATGTACCACAGACTCAGCTTTATGTTTTCCATTAAAACCCTACAACAGGAGTAATCTGAATATTCCTTTATAAGAAACATTCCCAACTTTGAACTCTGTCTGCAGGAAACAGAAAACAACAAATTCTCTTTCTTAAGCCCTGCCTTTAGGAAGGAAGGATAAGCTTTGCATACTGATTCTTGCATTCTGAAGCAAGCAGATTACATCCAGGATAAGGAAATTGCAAAAAAGAAAAAGTCCTCCAGTGGGGCAGAATGGTAAGCAAAAAATAACAAATGCTCAAGGGCAAAAGAAAAAAAAAAAAAAAAAAGGAGAAACAAAAAAAACCAATAAACAAAAAAAGAAAAAAAAAAAGTATCAGAAAACAAGTCTCAAACCCCCTTCCTTCCTAGACCTGACACTAAATTACGGCAGCAGAGCAAAGCACAGATTAATCATTTTGGTTGCAACATTTTCTCCCAGGCTTCTCAAGAGCCATCAGCTTGGAGCAGAGAAACTAAAGGTTGAGTGCCACGCCAGGAGGCATCTCCCTGGACCGAGAGGCGCTTCTGCCCCATCCCAGCCGGGTGACGGCTCCAAAGGCGCGGGGAGCCGGTGCTGTCCCGGCGCTCCCGATCCCTCCTCCAGCCCAGCACAAAGCTCACCATCCATTTTACAAGCCGGCCAGGCTCCTTCCCGGCACAACTTACACGCTGTAACACTTACTGCGCTTAACCTGCTCGGATGACCCTTGGATACAAGGGCAGGCAAAACCCATTTCGAATAATAAAAACCGAGAAAAGGTATCGATATCCATATAAACAAACCTTCTGCAGATGGCGATTACGGCGATTAATCCCCCCACAAAACCCCACCGCCGGGACCTGCTCACCCGAGCCCCCCGGCTCCTTAAACTTCACCGCCTAACAAAGGCTTTTAAGGCTTTTATTCCCCCCCCCTTCCCTAATTTGCGCTAACAATCCTCGGTGAATTATTCATCCTCCTCAGATCACATTGTCCACCCGCCACCCCTCCACCCCCCAC
>VZTJ01001091.1:413193-436123 GCA_013397795.1 Orthonyx spaldingii | reverse complement strand
CCCCCGTGGGCACAGTGCGAGGAGTTAGTCCCCTTTATAATTTTTTTTTTTCTTTTTCTTTTTTTTTTCCTCACGTAACTTTGTTCAGTGCTTGACTCCGCTGCCTTTCCCAAAGATGCCGTAGTACTAAAAAACCAGGACGTTTAGGCTCATACAATCATCGAGGTTGGAAGAGACCTTTGAGATTATCCAGTCAAAGTGTCCACCTGGCATTGCCCCTGTAGCCCCCAAACCACATCACCCAACACCTCCAGGGATGGTGACGCCACCCTGCCCGAACAGCCTATTCCAATGCCTAACCACCCTAACAGTGAAATTTTTATTTTCTAATATCTAATCTGAATCTCTCCAGTCTCAGCTTAAGGCCATGTCCTCCTGTCCTCTCACGGCAGCAGAGACCAGTCCCTGGCACCTCCCTACAACCTCCTTTCAGGGAGTTTTAAAGAAAGATGAGGTCCCCCCTGAGCCTCCTCTTCTCGGGACTAAGCAAACCCAGCTCCCGCAGCCACTCCTCACAAGACATGTTTTCTAGTCAATTTCCAGTTAAAGGGTTCAGAACCTCACATTAATTAAAGGGAACAGACAGCTCCGTGGCCGGGCAGCCCAGAAGGGGAACAGGCAGGTCATTAAGCACATTTCGAGCAAGTTTTACAACTTCCCAAACCCCAACCGAATCCAAGAGCAGAGCCAGGAGGCTGGAGCAGGGCTGTGCTGAGGCACCATGACCCCACTGCCTTCCCTGCTACCCACCCAGGCTGGCCCTATTCCAGTGCCATCATCCCAATGCCTGCATCCAATTTTCCTCTGCCTCCTCCCCCTATGACAAGCCAGGCTTCAGGCACTGCTCACCTGAGAGCCCCAGGATCGCCTGCTAACCTTGGCTGGCCCTGAGGCTCAGCAGGAGGAGCTGGACAGGGAACAACTGGCACTGACACGGCCATGCAGGTGAGTGGCCCCTTGGATCAGAAGCAAGGAAAAAACCACAGGGGAGCAAGGAGAGGAAAACCGGGGGCAGAGCCCACTCATTTAAAGTTAAAAGCCTCAGCTCTGTGCTCTTAACTCAGGGCCATGTGTGTGTGGGGAGGCAGGCAAGGCACAGTTCTGGATGGAGTGACCCCACAGAGCTCAGCAGTTCTTTTACATCTTGTGGGCTCCCTCTAGCAAGGACTTCAAGTGACCATCTGGAGCTGAACCTTAAGAGCCTACTCAGTTTGCAGCTCAGTGGTAATGACACCTTTAAAAAAAAAAGCAGCTTTGACAGGCATAAGTGACATTCTTGCGCTGCTGTGTGCACGTGTGGTGACGTAAGAAACACCTGCAGGGCAAAGTGATGGTGTTTCAGTCCTGCACCTTCCTAACACTTCTGCTGTGGATTCCCAACTTCCAGGCAACAAGCAGTTGTTTTTTGCATACAGTCATGGGTGTTCTGTGTTTGGGGGGTGGTATTTATTTAGAAGAAGAAGCAAAAGCAGTGACTGTGACATTTGATAGCAATCACAAGGAGTTCCTGTATGAAATGGATTGCTTCTGCCCGCAGCAGTCAGATACGCAGAAGAGGCACAGGTGCTTCTGACTCCTTTTATTCCTTCAAGGTTTTCCATCCAAACACGGACAAAGCCCAGCTCTACTTTGCTTATGAGCTGTGACAACACGACAGCCCGTGGCAGTGTGGCTGTGAACTACTGATATTTCTGTTGTTCTGTGCTCACTGGAGCCTCGAGAAGAAAAACAATCTAAGCAAGACTCAACCTCGAGTGTCTTGCATAAGTACCAAGAAGCCCTCCCCAAGGGCTCACAGACAACTTTATCTATCAAAATGAGGTTTAGGCAGCTGAAACATAGGAAGGAATTCAGTCGTGTGCTGCAGCTGTGCAGTTTTTTAGTCTGTTCATAGAGTCAGCATAACAGCACCTAAAGAATTTTCTGGTTAAATGGGGGAGGATCTTCTGGCAGGTGCAGAAATGATAAGGCCAGCTCAGTGTCACCTTCCCCATCAGAGTCTCTGGAACACATCGGGGGAGTTTTGGTAGTGGTGATAACAGGTACTTCCCGTGCCTTGGAGGAGGCTGGTGCAACTCAGAGCAGCTGTTGCAGATTCTCTAATCTGAGTGTGAGGTTGAAGTGGTTCCTAGTGAGCCTGGCACACTTGAAAGTGAAAGCCTCTTCTGCACTTTGACTGCAATCTCGGTGCCCTTCAAACACCAAGAGGCATTTGATGCGGTCTGGACCAGGGACTGCCCAGCTGTAACCTACAGAACCTGCCTTACCCTACCCAGTAAGCTCTTAATTTCAATCCTGTCACTCTTTGAATTCCAATTTTGGTGCTCATAAACATGGATGTCTTAGGATCCACTTGTGCACCATCATTACCACTATCCAAATTCACATACTGTGCTATATGTCAAAAGGGTTCCTCGCTGAGTATTCTCACACGAGGTTCTGGTCACTTTAAATCACTCGGACGCAACGGTTCGAGATGTGTTAGTGATCCCTGAGTAAAAATCACTGGAGAAAAATCCCAGTTTGCACTTTGCTAATGCTGCTCAAATGATTGTTCAAAGATATCAGACTTCCCAGCATGAACTGTCTGGGGAGCTGTGAGTAAGTGTTGTGGTCTCCTTATGAGACACATTTCTTTCATGCCAAACATGCTTACCCCAAGCTCATAATAAAGAATAATGCTTCAAAACCCAGCTGTGTTTCAGAAGGGTGTTAGTGCAAACTTGTTTTGCAATTAAGCGTTTCATACTGTAACAGCTCTTGAGAGATGTTAAGCAAATGCTCTCCCTCACACACATCCTCCCCTTTATTAAACTTTTGCGTCACTCCTCTCAAAGTCTGCATACACACTTTCTTTCCCGCTTTCCCAGTGGCTGATAACAGAAACTTGTTACAGTATATGATGCCTTAGTCACTTTTTTTGACCTTTTATTGCTGCTCGAAGTTCATCCTCAAGCTTACGTTAGAGAACTTCCTGAATACAATGGTGTTTGCAGATGACTAATTAGGGCAAATGAACAAGCTGATGAGTCAGCAAACGGCTCGGCCAGGACAGCGGCAGCGAGTCGGCAGCAGAACGAGTCGGGGTGAAGATGTGAGAAGTGCTCCTGCCTGTGCCTTCAGATCTGTTTGCTGATGAGTCAGGTGTCATCGTGATGGGCTCTGTAGGCATTTACTCTCAGGATCCAAAGGCATCCCCATCCATAACGACTGGCAGAACTTCTGACTTCAGTGGGAAGAAATCAGGGGTTTAATTAAGGCATCTTGCCTCCCAAGAACACTCACCATTTCTGAGCAGGGACTCACCGGGCAGAGGGTGTTAAAGAGAAGCTCCATTTATCTCCCTGGAGCTGGCAGCTCACATCACAGGGGATGTCACAACCAACCTGCCCTCAGCACTGGCTTTCCTGGGCTTTTGCTTCATCCCTTACCTGTAGGGAATCAACACTCACTGGTTCAATAATTAAACTGTAATGAAGGGTACATTCTAGCCTGTCAATATCTGACCAAAAAACCTGTCTTGCTCACAGCAGCACTGTGGAGTGTTGATTTGACAGAAGAATGCCAAGAGGTCTCAAATGCTGTGCAGACTGAGGACTCTGTGACACAGGCCAATGGTTGTTACTACAACTTGCTGTGCTTAACAGTGCAAGAACCTGAGAGCTCTGGTGGTCCACTCATTTCACAATAGAAAAATGAATTGAAATTTGAATTTAATTCAAACCCAACCACCAGCACTGGAAGCCTAATGCTGCTGTTTCTCAAATATGAAATATTGCCTGAAACGAGAGTACGTGATGGGAGACACAATCTCCCTTTGGCAACTGTTGTTTCCTCTGGTCTTTTCTAACCTCACTGCTTCTTCTCCTTTTGCCAAGATCTTGTTTATTTTTCCTTTCACATCTGCACAATCCACAATTTTAAAACTATGACCACCTCTTAAAACCTGCTTGGGTCAGTGTACACTTAGACATTTAGAAATACTCTCTGGAGTGTTATTTCTACACAGGTACCCCAATATGGTAACAAATCCTGCAGTATAATACAAGCACTATGTCCAATTCAGTGCAATTAGATTTGGGGAAGGATTTTCTACCCATGAAAGGAGTTTAACAGATGAAAGTGTAAGGCAAGCAGACACTCAGCAGGCTACACTGTACAGTTTCACCTGTCGGCTGCATCCTGCCTATCCCAGGTCCCCCCTGAGTAGATACTGCCAATCGTACAGTGGTTTTCCTGATGTGGGCAAAAAACAGCACGGAATTTTAAAATTGTCCTCACAGAAAAGATGGCTTTGTGGTCAAAGCCCTGAACAAAGCCTCTGGGGGCCAAGGTTTGGTTCCAGGCTTCCTGTAGGACTCTACACAACTCACTTAGAGAAAGGCTTTCTGAGTTCAGTGCTGCAATCCTTTGCCACAGTGCTGAGTGGAGGAATCCACTGTGTGCCGTGCACAAAGTCCAGCTCTCCGTGCAGGGAACTGGCAGGTCTGGAACCCTCAGGAACCAGCTGAGGAGGGAGCAACCAAGACAACCACAATGTAAATACAGAAAAAAAAGGGAGAGCTGCTTGATCCCATGGCCTTGCCAAAGCCACATTCAGGTTTTGGCTTTCAAGACACGTCTGTGCTCAGGATCCCCGTCTGGTAACTCCACCCTGCAGCAAAGCACAGCAATGGGACTAGGGAAGAGCAGCCAAAGTCTGAGGGCTAAGGTGCTCTCTTGCAGGTCAGAGATGCTTGTTCAGCCTCTGTCCTGCCCAGCTCAGACCAAAGTTTGGCAACAACTCGGGCAAAGCTTCCCTTTTTCTCTCCTCTGGGAGCTGTTTCAATTTAGCCCCAAAACTGCAGTTTCCAGAGGAACACTTGGGGACATGAAAGAGCTGGGTTTAAATCCTCCCACCAAACCAGGCAAAAGAGATTTGAGCAGAGTTTTCCCTGCATAGAGTGCCTAAACAGTGGTTTGGGTGTTCCTTAGCTTGGTCCTGAGTACTCCTGAGCATTCCAAGCACTGTTTCCATGGCCATCAGTCTCCCTGTGTAAGATGGAGACACAAACACCTCCTTTTCCTCCTCTGCTCTGCTCACACACTCCAGGCACAGCTCTCTCGTGAGGCTGTGGTGACCAGGGCAGTGCAGTCTGTCATCACACCGGGACACAGGACACTGGCTGCTTCTCCTTGTGACCAGCAAAGTGGTTTTAACCCACAGCTCTGGAGCCAGCAGGACACTCCCCATGTGCCAATCAGCCCGTAACACCTCAGACCTACCAGGCTAGTTTTACTTTCTTCTTTGCACTGCTTCCCTTTTGAAGGCACTATAAACACAAGTGAAATGCTTTGAGGACAGGGAAGGGAAGCCAGACGAGCAGCCAGCAGGAGCAGTGTGAATGGGACGACAGTCTTTGCATAAGTTATAACCCAGAGCAGAGGGAATATGCCTTTCTCAGAAGGAGTGGTTTCAATTTCATGCAGATTTCTGACTCCTCCAGCTAGTTATGATCTGCAGGAACATTCAGAAAGAGGTTTCTTTTTCCTTCTTTTGATCCTTTTCATCCCTCCTACGAAGCCCTTTGTTATTTTACAGCCTGGACCACAAGTTTCTCACACAGAGCAAGAAAGAGTCCAAAATAAATTGAAAGATGAATTTAAATGGGCTGCACTTGTAATGAAAATGTAAAGGGGACCAAATTGTTTTACCTGATCCAACATAAAGAAGTTTCAAATTCTGATTTGGTTTTTTCCCTGTTTTGACATTAAAACACGTTTTCTTTCCAATTATACAGTTTTTAAAGTGTTTCTGCTTAACATTTCCCCAACTTGGATCTAGCTAAAAGACAAAGGACTTGAGGTTTTATTTGTTTGTTTGTTTGTTTTCCCAGCAACACAGTAGAAAATGCAGTGCAAGCTTTAATGACTACGTCTGTTTTAACATGCCTTTTGGAGGACTGTAGGCTTTTATGGGGGAACGAGGTAATGAACATATTACTTGGGCATGCAAAGACAAGCTCTAAGCAGCTGTCTTTCTTCTCTTGATATGGCAACACAATCGTTAAAACAATGCCTTCTTATATATTTCTTTTTTTCCTCCCTGTGTTCACAGACCACTCAAGTTGCTTAAGTCAAAGCTTTAAGAGCTTGCCAAATTTTCAGGACCAGTAATTTCTCTCTCAAACACACTCTTCCCTTTTACTTATTTGAAGTAGCAAAATAAAAATCAATATCTCAATCCCTTTAAGGAAATGTTGAACTCAAGAGCTCCCATGTTCTCATGTCAGCCTCTAAATAAATGACTTCTATAGTTCATCCATTTTTCTTCCAGACTTTCCAGATTTTCCACCTATTAATCTAGAACCTTCACGGTCCTTCACATTAATCTCACCTTCATGGATGTGGTGAGAGGTGGGTTTAGCTGATCCAGCCCACTGTGAGAAGTGTCAGGTACCCCTGAAGAATGTGGGAAGCACAAGCAGAGGGAGGAAGGAGCCTGTTGTGTTGCTTCCTGCCTTGCAGAAATCCAGGTGGGTAGGTGAGGGGGGATGCCTCAACCCGTGTTTCTAAACTGCAGGGTCAAGGAGCCGATTGTTGCTCTAGGCAGAAACAAGCACTTTGCCAGCTTGATAACAACAGAGCTGAGACACAGATTACAGTTCCTTTAATTTTCTTCCAGTTAATTAAATGATCAATTGCAGTGTTGGCTTTCAGCCATGGCAGTGCCAGCTGAAATGAGCTCTCCAGCTTCTGAGAGGATAATCAATAGGCATCATTTGCAGCAGCGATATGGGTTTTTATTTTAAATCCAAATATTAAAATGAAGAGGCAACATACTGCTGCTATTCACAGCAAACTGAGATCTTCTCCAGCCCCCAAAACATTCTCAGCGAAGGGAAGAATGACACAAGCAGTTAGAGCTTTAGCTTGCGTTGTGTTTTCACTTCTCTGCTTACTATAGACTTCCTGCATGACCACAGACAAAACACTCAAGTCCAGATATGCAAAGGTATCCAGGCAGCTGAGATAAAAATCAGTTGGACCTAGATACATAAATAGTCTGTGGATCTGGTCCTTTGGAAAGGAGACTGTGTCCTCCACTTAGGAAAGCTGTAATAGGTACTTTCCAGCAGAACTGCAATGACTCCTGCCACAAAAAGCCAAGGCCAAGAGCTGAGGCAGCGACAGAAGAGCTCCAGGTATTTGGCCACAAAGCAGCATCTGAGCATCGTGCCTGGTGTCTTGGTGCTACTCACCTTAGCCAGCAGCAAGAGAGACCAGCATCCCCTTTGATGGTTCTCCAGCTGTTTCTTGGTTCAAACTCTTCATTCCTTTAGCTGAAGATGCTGTGGAAGGCAGGAGGGGTGAAGTGTGAGGCAGTGAAACAAGGGCCACCAGCGCTGGTTTGTCAGAGCACTTAGGCAGGTGGGAAAAATTTAAAAAGTAATATAATGGAGGCATAGAATGGGCTGGGGGCGTTCCTATGTTTTTAATGGAAGACTTTGGCACGGTTCTGGTAGGAACTAACAAGGCCAGCATTACAGAGCCCAGGAAACCCCTGGGTTTGTATGCCAAAAGATGTCAACACAGGATGGAAGGAGTTTGCCAAGGAACTGAGTAAGCAAAATTCAGAACCATAATGACAAAGTTGGTGCATCAAACCTCACTTGGCTATCTGAGATCACGCGTTAAATAATGAAATGTTCATCACTGAGAGGCAACTCATGAGCGTGGGAAACAAAGATCTTGTAGGAACTTGATCTAGATAAGAATGACCACAGACCTCACCATTTTCAGAACCAAATGAAAATTTGTTTATGCTGACTGCTTTTGCTCAGGGCAAACATTTAGTACATATAGGCATTCATGGACCCAACAGAGAGAGACACACAAGCTAATCAATTTTTGTTTGTTCTTGTTGTTTGTCTTGGAAAGGAAAAAAAAGTTGGTTCGTAGATGTAATTTTCATTTTTAATTGAGAAGCCCTTGGTTCATGATGAACAAAGCATGTCATCAAAGAATTGGACAGCAAGGTCAGAAGCCAGTTAAATTTCATCACCGTTTCATGACTTTCTTTTTGAAAATGCAAGAGGATTGTAGCAATAGCATCTCTACTACTCATTTATTTTACTGGAACTGTTACGCAGAACTGAGAGAAGGCAGCACTGCTGCAATCTCCCCCAGGTAAAAGCAAGCATAGGCCTGAGCACAGCAGCTTGTGGATTATTGATAGGACCAGCAGCTGAACAACTTCTCCCAAAGCAACAGAAAAGAAATCTAATTGCAGGACTAGAGCATGGGTTTCCGACAGGGAAGAATCCATTCTGGTGTAACAGGAACACTTTTGAAAGGTTTTGAATTCATATAAGCTTGAAAACAAACAGACAAAAATCAACCCCTTAGGGAATCACCTCAGTGACATGTGAGGCTCCTCTCTAGCCAGCCTGGCTGGCTGAGCAGTGCCCCTTACGTGGCATCTTGGTGTGACCTTTCTTCCCCACAGGTACGTGCAGAGGGGCAGAGCCCGTGTGAGGTGTCCCCAGTGCACCAGGCTGCAGGAAAGGCAGGGACAGGCAGCCTGCTCTGACTCTGTGGCTTCTCAGTGGAAAATCAGAGATGTGAAAACATAGCCACAATAATAAAACCCAACAAAACCCACCCCCTTTCCCCTCAAAATAGGCTTGGCTCAACCCAGAAGTCATTGTCAGCCCACTGACTTCTTCTAGATCACGAAGACAACCAGTCAGCTCCTCAGGGATTCAGTTTCCAAAATCACAGATCTGTAATATAACCACAGTCTTCCTAGCAAAAATTTTTTACCAACAAAAAGTCCCTCATATGTTTTTACCCATCAAGAAAGGACAAGTAGCTTGCATCATACAACTTTTATTATTTTGACCTGCTAAGCAAACTCATGTTAAAAAATGGCTGAAAGTGACCTAAATGAGCAAAAAACTCCCCAGGAGCAATGTTTATTTTGCAGAACAGAATTCTCTTCAGAAGCCCTCATTAATGTGAAAAGTTTCCACATGACCTCAGAGTTTCTGTAGCCTGTGAGTGTCCTGCAGCCTCTGCTGCATGTGATGGTAAAGAAATTGCTGCTGCAGCCCTGTGGAGAGAGTAATGAAGTTCTGTCAATCATGTCTGAGACAGCATGACTGGTTTATTTTTTAAAATAAATTATAAAACTGCACATCTCACTGCAAGAACTTTGACGGTGCAGATGGATACTCACCTGAAAAATGCTGCTAAGCAGAGGCAGCTGCTGGTCCCAGGGCTGTGGCCATGTCAGACACATCCTGAGGTTGTATGTGGCCACCTTCAAAGTGCTGAATATCAGTGAAATCAGGCCAAGCTTTTGCTAGCTTATAGGAAGGGTATGAGGAAAAAAGTAATTTCCTGGAATGAGCCAACTTATCAGACCAGAGAAAGTCCATCATCTCATTGATTAGCATCTCTTCTTCTGTTGGCCCTCTCTAATCTCTCCTGTCTGGGCAACTCCTCCCAAACACCTCATTGCTAAATAGCAATTAAAGCATAAGTACATTAGCAAGTCCATATTGTAAGCTGGGTTGCAAGCCACACAGTGCTGCCAACCCTCTCTGTGGCAGTGGGGCTCTGCCTCATCTCTGGCCACTTTCCCATGCCAGGAGTATTGATCCATCACTCTGAAACACCACCAGAGTTCATGTCCTGCTATAACACCATTTTGACCTTGACTGCAGCTTCTGCAGGGCAGGAAGTGTTGAATGGGGCTGGGTTCAGGTCGTTGACTCTTTCCCTGCTCCCAGGCAGCTCCTGCTCTGGTCAATGCTTTCTTCTCCACTTGACCAGGCCAGAAGTTGTCCTTTCTCTTTTCAGATGATGGGAAACGTTCATAGTTGGTCATACATGCAATGGCATTTTGCAACTCTTCATCAGTTCTCTCTGCAGCACTGACACTGTGCCCACAGAGCTTGTCAGGACAGGGAAACCCAGGGGTTTTCCCTTCAATATTCAGCTTCTCTCCAGGAATATGAGGACCAGCCACAGAAACCCATGTCTCCATTTACCCTCCTGGGTGTGCAGGGGATTAGGGATGGGGTTTTGTGAAGCTGAGGCAAAGGGGTTTTGATGGGAAACCATTGTCTGGGGAGGGAACCAGGGGTGATAACCCCTGCAAATGGGGACTCTCTCACTGCCAAATTGAGGGGATGTGCATTGAAGAGGGGAGGACAGGCAGCAGGAAGGCACTGACTCCGTATTTTCCCATACACAAAATAACCTCTGTTTTCCCAAGTCCTCTCTGTGATGTGGTGCTGTGGCAGGTCATAAGCAGCAGTTTTCCAGGAATGAAATGGGGCAGTGCTCCAAAGCACATTGAGTTTGACTCAGTTTGCTGATGCTGCTGAGCACACGAGCTTCCAGGCAAGCCGTTCCCCCTTTGCTGCTCCCTGCCTTCTGCATATCAGCATGGCCAAGTTCACTTCCCCTGTGGTGAAACAAGGAGATAAACAATTATTTTAGAGTCCTGGAGACTTGTGTGACAGCAGGGTGAGGGCCTTTTCATTTACTTTCATGCCATTTTGGTGGAGAACCAAAGAGCCAAGGCTGGGAAGAGGAAGGATTTCTCAGGACATCCTTGGAGGTCCCTGAGCTCCTGAAGCACCCAGGGGATGGGTAAAAGAATGGAAGTGGCCCTAGAGCACAGGAATGGTGAATACATGACTCAGGCATGAAGTGGTTTCAGCAGAGGGATGGTAAAGCACAAGCAACAAGAGGGGAGCCACCAGCACGACCTTTCCTGTTAACCACACACCAGGCTCGCTTGGCTTTCCAAGGAAAAGATATCAGGGAGGGGAAAGAGGGATTTGCTAAGTAGCCATGGCTCAGTCCATGCTACAACCTTAGACATAAAAGATAAGAGGGGCTGGGTACACATGAGAGCTGCAGCAGGAAATTAAAAATAAACAGGGGCAGAAATGGGGTGAGCCCTGGAGAGAGGCAGGAGAGAGTTCAGGGCCTGGCAGAGCTCTGGGCAGCGCTGGGGAGGTGACCCACCAGCCCTGCACAGAGCTCCAGCCTGAGCTGGGGCTTTTCCAGGTGGGCTCTGCTTTTTCTTTCCTCTCCAGCAAAGGGAATTTTCGCTGGGGCAGTGATCCTGTGCAGTGCTGGCTGTGGGGCAGCGCTGCCATCGCGGCTGCAGTTGTGAGTTACTTTAATAAACACTCTGTGCCAGCAGCCTTTTAACGGGAGCTTTGCCTCTGGAGGTGTGGTAACAGTCTGTCTGCAGGAACACTTGCCCGTCTGTGTGCAGAAGGAGGCCAAACACACAAGTTTTCTCCCCATTCACACACACAAAAAAGGTGGTTTTTTACCTTAAAAACTCCCATGCTTTCGTGGAGCACGAACACGGCGCTGTCAGATGCTGGGGGAGAGTTTTTCTCTCCATCACACACAGCAGAATCAGCTGCCAGGCTGCCCCACAGTAGCTGCACTGACTGCATCTCTTTATCCTGGTGGAATGTATTTTATGCTTCCCAACACTTGGATTTACTGAAGTCCGGCTCTTACAGAAAACCATTGGATATTAAAAAAAAAGCACTTGGATTAAAACTGTAAAAATGTACTATGTTAATAGCAACACTGATTTTTTAAAGAGTTAACATGTGGAAAATAGAGCTGACCGCCTTTCATAAATGTTTAAAGGATGAATGGTATTTTGTGGCAAAATGCTTCTTTCTGACAGGTGGGGAGGGAGCATCTGAGGCAGAGGGACTAAATGACATAAATTTGTCTTCCTGTGTATTTTGGAACATGATTTATTTGTGTCCATTGACATGACAGCTTTTTTGGTAATTTCTTCCTTTCCCAGCAAAGAAGCCTTAATCTCCTTACTGGAAATTGTACTATTTATGCAGAAAATCCTGCCCCTGAGATTGCTTGAGATCACGAGTTATGTAACCCAAACAGATGGAGCTGGAACTTTTTTTTTTGAATGTCAATTCATATTATAATCCCAACAGGCTGCAATCATTTATCAGCTCATTTGTAGCATAGAAAAAAATAGATTGAGGATTTTAAATGGGCATTTAACATACACTTACACAGGAACACTTATGCCAGTGACAAGACTGTCATTAAATACCAATAGTAACAATATTTATTAAGGACTCTCCTCATTCTTATGAACACAAGGACTCTGTGTGACACACAGAATAGTATGGACATGATATTATGACCATCACCCTGCCACAACATGTGTATGGCTGTATTTACACATTGGATAGCTGAGTTTATCTGCAGTGATGGTCTGAAGTCAGACCTGGGAGCACCTGGGAGATCAAACTGGTGAATAAGCGGGAAGGGAGAGGCAGAGGAGAGCTGGATTGGAGCAGTCCAGGGCAGGGCAATCAGTGTGGAGAACCTGATCAGTGCTGCCTTGTCCAGCTCTTGAGCAGCACTAAGTCTTGTAATGATGAATCACCCATCCAGCTGATCACGTGGGTGCACGGTAGAAGCCAATATATCATACACAATACCTAGTTTTAAATTTCACATTTGCTTCATAGTCCTTTTGCTAACACAATCAGGCAGATAAAATCCCAAATGGCTCAATTACCCTTGCGGAAATCTTATCCTTTTATTGTTACTAATGTGGCTGTTCTCATTTCATGGGACTTTAAGCCAAAGTGAAACAAGACCTTATGAAACAGAGGATGAAAAGGGATGTGAGGGAAAGGTAATAAGACAAGGTTATTCCAAAAGAGAATTAATATAAATGGAGTAGCTAGGTGTTCTTAAAATTGACAAGGGCTTGATCAGATGAATGTGGGTGGAAGAAGAAAGGGAAAAAAAAGATTCATTTGAACCCAAATATAATTTTCTATCAAAGTGAAGTTTACAAGGGCTTAGGAAAAAAAAAAAAGCTACTGCCTTTAAATAAGAGCTTTGTCCAACCACATTACTTTTACTCCATTCTGTGGGAATTCCCAATGTGACACACTTGCATGTTTGGGCCCAAACTGTAATCTAAGGCTCAAACCACGACAAGGAGCTTTACTAGAGGAGAGCTTTCAGTGCAACCACAGAAAGCTGAAGCAGACGCAGAACTGACATGACGCAGAACTTTCTGCAAAAGCAAAACCAACACAGAGGGATGATGCAGCTGCCAAGGCCGGGTTCAGGGATCTGTGCAGTGAGCTTGGCCCCCGTGGACCCGCCTGTGTGATGTGTTCAGGTGTCACTGCACAACCACTTTGTTCCACCTCACTGCAAGGGGCATGAGGTGGCTGGAACAGGCTTTGGGCCAGGGAATGTGACAGAGACCCCAAGACCTGGTCTGTCTCCAACACCCTCTGCTGCCTTTCCACACATCTGTGGGGCATTTTTAACTCTTCTTGAGATTGTTGTGGTGCTTGCCCTCTGGGCTCTAATTCCCAAACATGTGATCCAGGATAACGGCAACAAGACCAAACCTCACCTTTTGATTCCTTCTTTCATTTTGCTAAAGCTCAAGCACTTCCTCTGGGGAAAGATGAACCAGAGAGCTTCTGGCAGCCAGACACATCACCATCATCCCTTGTCAGGTCTCACCACTGACAACAGACCTTACAGTGGAAATATTTCTGAACAGGACAGTAAAAACCAAGTCAGCAGGGGTTAAATATTTAAATCCAGAAGTGCTTACAGCCTCTAAATTCCCCTGTCCACTCAAACTTCATTTTTTCTCCCTTTTCATATTACATTTAAGACTGCAGAGAGCACAACATAATTTAGTGAGGCATCATATGATGGAGATTGTTAAAATATGGTCTGACAGTAGGAGGAATTACAACATTTCAAAGATACACCCAAATATAGCCAGGGAAATGCCATTGCTTGTACACAATGCTAAGCAACACCTTGATCTCCTTTCTTCTGGACTGGGGGCTTTACCTACTTAGTACTACTAATGTGAGAAAAATGATAATGGGTTTTTAATTCATTCCGGATCTTGGCCAGTTAATTAATTTAGTTAGATGCTTTCCTATTAGTAAAAAAAACCAACAAACTTCAAAGATCCCATTCTTCTTTTCTTTTTCACAAGGAAAGAAATGAGCTTCAGCTTGTAAATACATTCAAATGTTTACCTGAGCAGGATTTTGCTCAGGCTTATAAAGCGTGAGCTTTCTTTAGAATAGCTTTTCCCTGGATGATGTAATTTACTTGACTGGGTATTTTCTACCCTTGCACAACTGTGTTAGTCGACCTAAGCAGATTAACCTAAGCACCAACCTGGCACTGGCTTTGCCAAGCAGTTATTCCGTGCCCTGCAGAGAAGGATTGTTATTTTGGGGAGGCAAAAGCATCCCTTCTGTGAGCCCGAGATGACTTTCAGATGGGTGTTAGTCTGTTTGTGTGTAAATAGGTCTGAAAGCCCCAAGGACTGATGGGCTGGAGGAGCCAGATTCTGTATTAGCAGTTATGTAACAGGAGCAGCTCTAAGAGGAGAAATAAATGCTGTTTTCTCCCCACTGGTACAACGACAGTCAAGAGTCAGATGATTTAAAGGACATAGAGATGATTTTAAAGGGAGCATCCACAGCCCTGGCTATGCTTCCTAAACCTTCAGCCCCACAGAGCTCTTGGTATCAGTCTGGGTTTGTGGAGGACGGGGGGAAAAAAGACAGAGGGGAGAAACAAGGAGGTTTATTTTTAGCAGAAACTATTCTCATACGGTGGAAAAGTGACAGACTGATGGCTTTCGGGAAATGTTTTGTTTAAACTGAAAGCACAGAATGCAGGAAGCAGATTCAAGCCATCTCCATAGCTCCAAAATGCCTCAGCATCACCCGGTCAGTCTGCCCTTAAGGGCGAGATAATTACGGCTGTGCTGTCTGAATGAGGGAGTTTCTGGTTCACTGATCAAAAATTTTCTTTGAATCAACTTGAAACGAAAACTTGACTCCCTGTTTTTGTTAGGGTTTTGGGGAGCTCGGCATTTCCCCTCTTTTCACTTGAAATTGTTAACGTACTTCAGGCAGTGTTCAAGAAAACACAGTTTTTCATTAGGGCTAGGGAGAGTTTAAGGCAAAAAGGCACCATGGATAATTTTGTTACTGTAAATACACTTCCAAAATTCAGCTCAGATACTTGGTCACCCCGAAACTGCAGGCTTCTGTGGTGAAATTTCTTCCTGGATTTCTAGTCAGCTCTGAACTAACATTCAATTTCTCAAGATCCCTGCCTATTAACATTTGGCACATCCAATCACATCTCCCTCTTGTGGCTACTTCCCAGGACTAAAACCAGCTGCTATTTACTTGGCATTATATAGGATTATATAGGTTGCACTCCATTTTCCAGCCCTGAGCCCTGCTGATGACAGTACCTGGGTGTTTGAGGGGCTGGACCACGATTTCCAGCCCTATGCTTCCTAAACAAGATTTCACCAACCCCCCCTCCGAGCTTGGGGACACCAATATCAGACTGGAGGGTCCTGCAAGCCCCATTCCAACCAGCTCGTCTTTTAGATAAGCCAAGAGAGATGTTAGGAAAGAAAATGCTTCTGTGTCTGAGTGATGGGCAGCTGAACAATTGTCTGTTTCATCAGACAATCCTGATGAAACTTGGGCTTTATAAGGAGTTTTGCCCTCCAGAGCACTTGTGGAGATTTCCCCCTAAATTACAGCATTTTGCTGCTCCCCACTTGGGTTTTACAAATGGCTGCTTTTGTAAAGACATTTATCCTCCTGCTAACGGTTTCACAGCAAATGATATTTCATTTTGATGAGAAAGCTTTTGAGCTGAAGCCAAATTGCTCCAGGCAAAGCAGATTTTGTTTTCCTACAGTTTAATCAGTAGGAAATTAAGAGGCCAATATTGTGCTGCCACAGACATGGAGGCGAGCAGCTGCCTTTACTCGGATGAGTTTTTCCTCTCCTGCACTCTCCGGGACACAACCAGGAGTCAAAAGCCACACTGTCTAACACAAACCCAATGGTCTCAACCCTCAGCCCATGTAAATCAGCGTAGCTCCATCGGGAGCAGGTTTACAGCCTCCATCAGTCAGCAGGTACAGAGCATCCATCACAGAATAGCCTGTGATCAGCCAACCTCTCTAATTTGTTTAAAATTCAATTTTACATTTTAAGAGAAAATTGAAACTGTAATACAGATTCCTGTTTGTGTCCTTGCCTCCAGGGAAGGCAGCTCCTCAGCGGCTGCTGGCAGCTGGTCAGACAGTATGAAAATCTACTGGAACGATATATATATATAGATAGATAGATATTTTCATGCTGTCTGAAAGGGTCAGGGCTTGGCTGCTCCAAGGGAAGGTGTTTCAAGGCAAGCATTAATGAGACACTCTGTTTACAAGGGGGTGACTCAGCCACAGAAATATGTGCCTTTTATCACACATTTCTAACTCTGTAGGAAAAACAAGTTTAGGGGACTTCAGCCTGCTTATTCCACAGCTCAAATTCTCCATCCAAAAGATGTTTCTCTCACAGGTTTCAGCTAATGTCAAGCTGCATGGGCTAAATGCTTTCCAAGCACATGGATTTTCTGTGGGGAATCCAATACCTGTGTTGCTGTAAAACGGACCCCACAGTGTTATTTAGGTGATGGTTTTACAGTACGTGCGTGAAAAATGATGAGGGACCTGTAAATTCTGCCAAGATTTATCCCCACGAAGCCTCACTTCACAGCAAAAGACTTGCCGTACATCCAGAGCCCATCCTCGGGAGCGAAAGCTCCTGGCCGGGATGCAGAGCGATTCCAGAGGAGTTTTCTGCGGTCGGCACAGAGGAATTGCTGCCAGCAGCCGCCCCGCAGGGCTGGAGCGCTCGGACTTTTACCCGGGGTCATCTGAGGTTAAGAGCAGCGGGGGCCACGTTGGCTCAGGCTCCTCCTGCCCTCTTCTAATCAGGATCAACCCAAAGCTCATCTCAGCACCGGGCCTGGCCCCCCTGCTCCAGCCCGGGGCGGGGGATTTCCACCCGCTCTGCCGGGTTTTTAAGGGGAGACATCTGCGAGCTCCAGCTCTCCGCGGCTCTCTCGTGTTCGTGTCGGAGCAGGCTCAGCCTGGGAGACCCGGCAGCCTGGAGCCGGGAGCCGGGGAGCAGCCTGGAGGTGCCCACACTGGATGGCACCGGGCTGTGGCACTAAGTAAAGCCGGCTGAGCTGCCTCCCACTCGAAACACCCTAAACCATCCCCTATTCAGCATCCAGAGCCCGTGGCGGAGAAGATCCGTGCATCCAACAGGGAAGGAGCATCTTCCAACCCTGCCCCGGCGTTAAGCAGCTTTCCTGGGAAGGCAGCTGCCAGTAGTAGGAGAGGATGGGTGGCATGGAAAACCCTTTCCCCTTTCTCAGGGCTTCCTCACGAGGAGAGTCAGCACTCTATCACATCGCTGGTGGAAACTCCTTAGAGACTCCTTAATCAGCCCGCGGTGCCAGGCAGTTCCTGTGCCGGCGGCTGGTTGGGTCTGGGCAACACCAAGGGCTTCGTTTTGTCACACGGAAAAAGTTTTCGTGTAAACCACAGCAAACCCGTGTGTTTGCCTGGCCACCCAGGGGGCAGCGAGGGGAGGCGGAGAGGGGGCACTCATGTCACACGGGATTTGTTTGTGTGACGTCCTGAGAGGGAGCGACAGGCTCTGGACGAGCTGGATTTCTGCAGGTCTCACTTCCGAAGCGTTCTCTGCTCCCAGCTCCCTGTGCCACGGCTGGTGGGAGGAGGAGGGGAATTGCTTCTCGGAGAAAAGTTACTCAGCATCTGAAACAACCATTCCATGTTTTGCCCACCACATCCTGCTGCACAGCTCTCGGCCAGTGTAGAGGGAGTTCTCTTTTTTTCTCGACCCAAAGTCTCACAAAAGGCTTTTTTGGTGAGATTTTCCACCACCTTTTGGTAAGCCTTTCTCTGTGCCTCGGGTACCACCACCACGGCAGATCCACCTCATCCTCCTGCCTGCACCGGGGCTCCCAGCCATGGCACTGGGGCACTGAGGGTCAGATAAGGACCTCTTATCCAATTCATGCCAAAAGTAGAGGCTGAGTTAAAGCTTTTTAGACACTAATATGATTGTTTAATTAGGTAGCTAACTCAGCTGTTTACTCAGCTGAGAAACCTGCTTTCCATCAGGGAAATGTACCTGCTTCCCCCAGTGTTTGGGCCAAGCCCAAGCAAAGCCAAGCTACGGCTCCCCAGTGAGAAGGGGCACCAAAACCAGAGGCTCAGAGACTTCTCCTCACTGCTCCCCTCCTCAGGCATGTGCTCTCCATTCCTTATTCAACCCCACCTGTTGTTCATCCCTCCCAGAGCCGCTGATCCTGCCTGTGGCACAGCTTCCACCTTCTCTCTCAGCCCCCAGCACATCTCTCCTCCCACCCCCCCCAAACCCTTCCCCTGGCATGAATATGCATCATCCAGCTTGGGGCTTTTCCTTAAACACAAGGGTGCCCCTGAGTGCACCCACACCTGCTGTTATGGATATAAAAGCAGTTGTAGAGATGTATGTGCACTCATGTGAATATGGTCATATATTACAGGGAATTGTTTCTCCCAAAAGTGTCCAGAAAAGAGCAATCTGGAACTGCTTGTTTCTTATTTCTCTCATCTTTACCCCCACACATGCAGGGGACAATTCCACAGGCAATAACAACTGGAAATAGATTCCTGATGAAGTCTAAATTAAGAATATTTTCCTCTGCTTAGGCAGGCATTTGACAGTGTAATTCTTAAATAGACTTTATTGCTATTAAATTTAATACCCATGAAGGATTACATATCTGCTTCATTGCAAGTCTGACAGGATTAGGAGAGTGGTGTCTGCTTAGTGTTCTTGAAACATCAAACACTAACAAAGCCCTGAGCAAGAAACCTTTTCTGAGGGCTGTAAAATGCCAAGGGGTCCTGGGAATTGCACCGTGCCAGAAAATTGGATGGAGTGCCCTTTGAGGAGCTCCACATTCCAGCTGCCGAGGCACGTGGTGACAGAGACACAGCCACTGTGTCTGCACCCAAATACTCCAAATTCTGCTCCCTGGCACTGTAAAACTGCTGGGTTCAAGCCAGGCAGCTGGCTGGAGGAGCAGGAGCTCACACTCCTTCTCCACAGGCTGGGAAACTCTGGGATTTGGGGTGAAAGTGCTATTGGCAATATTCACATTGAAAGGAATTAATTGTTCAGAGTTGCGTTGTTTGTAATGATCTCCCTCTTTCACAGAGATATTTATGGAAAGAAGGTCAGTTCCTCTATGGACTTGTATGGGGATGGTAAATCCTTGTTAGAGCAGGAGGCACAGGCCAGGACAGGATGAGCCAGGCTGGCTCCGACCTTCCTGGAATGGAGAGGGATTGGCACAAGGCCCTTTTAAGGATCTGTCTCTTTAAAATGTTCCTCAGTTTCTCAAAAGAGGCTGAAAGTCAATATTGTTTCTTTAATTAATGGCCTCCCCAGCTCAGGCACCAGCTCTAGGCAAATCCACCCCAAAAATCCCCTGGAATAAACACTACCACTTTGATGATAGCTAGGAGGTGACTTGCCTTGCGTTACAGTAAATTGGCATGTGGGAAGAGCAAACCAGCCTCGCCACTTCCCAGCTCCCTCTGGAAAGCTCCTGCTCAGCCTGGGATCCTCCACCCTCCATCTCCAAGGGGCTGGGACAGTGCCCTGAGAGTCAGAGCCATCACTGCCAGGCTCTGAAGGGCATAGAAGCACCATATATATAGGTACAGGGGTAGGGAAGCCTATTTTTGGTTTAGCTGCTGTTAGGGTGACTCTGGCATCTACAAACATGGATTAGCTCTGGATATTTCCAGGGTAAGAGTTTCGCACTGAAAACGCTAGAAAGAAGCACTTGAGTTAAGGCAAAGATGGGGATATTTTTTTTGTATTAATATTATTATTGTGTTTCCCTTGTTCCAGCTCCGGGGAAGGGAACAGGCATGGCAGGAAGGCTGGAGGTGCCTTCGCAGGCAGAGCTGATCTGCAGGAGGCGAATGGCAGCAAAGCAGCAACTCCTGGTGGGCACAGAGAGGATTCACCCACCTGCAGCAAGATGTGACAGCCAGGAATCCCTGCAAAGCTCATTTTCTGCTACAAAGAGGGAAGAAAGAAGAGATTAGAAAAGAAAAATGACTCTAAGAGCTGCCTTCAAAACTCCAGTAGCAGATTGAAATGTAATCTCCGATTACTTCTTCACCTCCACAGCTCAGCTCAAGTTCCTCCTAACTGTTTCCTTTACATCAAAGACACAGAAACTTAAAAAAAAAATAATCAAAGCAGCAAACAAATCATGAAGGAAAAAGGGCTTCTTAAAACAGTGAGTGAGCTAGGTCTCCATTTGCCTAAGGAGAGCCCACAGACAGAGCCTTGCAGTTGCTTACTAAAAAATGGGGTCACATGGGAAGGCTCTCGGCTAAATCCTCTGCCCCAAAACCCACATCTAGGCTCAGGTGAGCCTGGTTTAAAGCCTCGCTTCCAAACCGAGCTGCTTGTACTGAAAAACAGCTGGGGGCACAGGAGAAAATCCGGAGTGACTGCCAGGGGCTGGGAAAGGGGTCAGGCACCATGCCAGGCATTCCCAGTGGCTGAACCTCACCTAGGCACAATTAGCCTGATGGGAAATACGAGTTTTCATGAATAGAATTCAGGGTGGGAGGATGTCACTGTGTCACAGGTTTGAATCATCTGCTCAATATGAGATTACAGCATCAGACAAGAATAAATATTTCCATCCTCATCTCAGGTTTGTTGTCATCAGAGGTTGGTGTGAGTGCACAAGGACCCACAGCCATCTAACACAGGATCACACGATCACAGAATGGTTTGGATTGGAAGGGATCTTAAAGATCATCCAGTTCCAACCCCCTGCCATGGACAGGGACACCTTTCACTAGGCCAGGTTCCTCAAAGCCCCATCCAGTCTGGCCCGGAACACTTCCGAAGATGGGGAATCCACAACCTCTTTGGGCAACCTGGGCCTCACCACCCTCACAGTCAAGAATTCCCTCCTAATATCTAATATCACCCTGCCCTCTTTCAGTTTTAAAGCCATTTCCCTTATCCTATCACTCCAGGCCCTTGTCCAAAGTCCCTCTCCAGCTCTCTTGTAGCCTCCTTTATGTACTGGAAGGTGCAATAAGATCTCCCCAAAACCTTCTATTTTCCAGGCTGAAAAACCGCAACCCTTTCAGCCTGTCAATATGGGGCACAGCAGGTTTTTTTCCCAGATGGCCTAGTGGGAAGCAGCCCTCAGGATCAGTGTGTAATTCATTACCCAGCCCGCAGTAATAAATGCTGCACAGCGTATGCGCTCCCGACGCGGGACTGATGGATCTGGCAGCGAGCAGCGCACTCCTGGGGAGTTTCCTTTGCATTAAGTGCTTTTGACACTAATGTTGGTGCCTAAGCAAACACATTAGGATGACTAAAACACCCGGGCTGCTAGCAATCACAGAGCACACACTCTGGAAATGCATTGGCAGACCAGGAGCGAGAGGAAAGCAATGTGCTTTTGTTTTTCAGGCTGGCCTTTGCACGGGTGTGTTGGGTTCCGTGAGGTGCCTGTGGGTGAGACAGTGGCACTTCCTCCCAACACTCCTTTGCTATTTATGAAGCAGACCTAAATATTCTGCATTAAAAAGTCACATATGTGGATTATGCTCATGTGAAGAGTAATTGGATTTGATTGCGCTCTTTGCAGATACGGGAAGTAAACCCACAGCCTGCACTCAGTAGAATTAATGTTGTAAGGATGGCTAAAAGGAGAAGAAATTCAGCTTCACTGCCCATATTTCCCAGTGCTGCCACACAGCACTAAAAGTTTTGTTGCTCAGATCTGCAGCCCAGATACTCCCATTTGGAAGAACCTGAGATTCCGGGGATTATAAAGGATGCGTGGGAGTACTAGGCAGATCTCCATGCTGAAGATGAAAAAGACTCTCATAGAAATACTTAATGGTCTTTGAAACAAGAATAAAGCATGCAGGATATTTTTAGCAGCCCGCCTGCACTTGCCAACACCTGCATCTGCTGATGGCAGAGGCTCCTCAGGGTCGACACTCAGCACCTTTCGTTGCCACTCCGCTCCAGAGTGACACAAGGAAAGTGGGAAACAACAGGTTTGGCTGAAACAGGGGGTGTACCCCAACTAAAACATCCCTGAAAAATCACCTCTGAAATATGTCAAGAACCTTGGTTCCCCTTCTGCCAACCAAGAATTCCCCTGTGCTTCAAAAGTGCCATCCTGGAGCACTGAAGGTTCAAAGGTGGAAATATCCCACAGGGTGTGAGAGGGACCAGGTTGGGACTTATCCATTGAGACTTCACAAGCTCCCACCTCTTCTCTTAATTAAGGACACAGTATCTCCAACTTGATCCTCTGTTTTGGACTTCTTTCTGGAAAGCCAGATGGTGGCTGTTGCCCCAAGACACCAGCACTACCCAGCTATGGAAATGCTGAAGTGATGGGAGTTAAAATTTCTTTGGAACTCACACTTCAAAGCATCATAAAAATACAGAGTGGTTCAGTATTTTGCATGTTTGCCTACCACTCCAAAGAACGGTTAGGAGCAGGTTGATAAGTGGGGCTTTGTAATTATCCTCTGTGTTTTTCCTCTCACCCCATCTGCCATTAGTTTCCTTAGAAACAGACACACACACTGGAGTGAAGCATTTTCCCATGAAAAACTACCAACACCAGATTGTGTACGTTCTTAGGAAATTACTTGTTTTTACTTGTTTGGTTTTTTGACATTAAAAATTTGTAGTGCCTCAATTTTCCAGCAAGAGAAACTTAATCTTATTGTATAAGAATTCTCCCAAGCCAGTAATAACATTTCTGAAGGAACCAGTCATGGAAAACATGTTTCTCAGAACGGTTCTCAGGACAAGAAATTTCCTAGGCAAATCTAAAACTAAGGAAAAAAAAAAAAAAAAAAAAAAAAGGAAAAATAAAACCAAGGGGGTTGGGG
>VZTJ01001091.1:385900-413163 GCA_013397795.1 Orthonyx spaldingii | reverse complement strand
AAAAAAAAAAAGAAAGGGAAAATTGAAGCCAAGGGGTTTGGGATTGAGGTATGGCTGGAACTGCTGTTTAAGAGTGGTAAATGGGAATTTAACATGTTTCTGCTCCTAATGAGAGGACTTTCCTGCTTCACCAGGATAGTCAACCATTGTGGTTTAGATTACAATGGGTCATCTCATATGGGAATAAAATTATCAGCTTATAGAAGCTGAGTCATGCAAATCCACACACCACTATTCATCACCTTTCATGCTTGATAAGAAGGTCCAGGCTGATTTTCCTAGTTACCCGTGGAAGTTGCGGATGCTCAATCCCTGGATGTGTTCCAGGCCAGGTTGGATGGGGCTTGGAGCAACCTGGGATAGTGGAAGGTGTCCCTGCCCATGGCAGGGGGTTGGAACTGGGTGATCTCTACCTCCTTTCCAACCCAACTCACTCACATGAAAAATAAATTTTGCTGACAGAGTCATATCTCTCAATTCTCCTGTTAGAAGGGGAGACATGAGTTTTGTCTCTGCTAAGGCTTGTGTGTGCAGTAAAAGCCCTTCTATCAACAGGCACCAAGGAAACGAGCTGGCTACATCCCAACCAAACCCTGCAAGATCCAAGCTGCCACCTCGCAGCCTGTTGGATTATTGCCTGCTTGAGCTGAGGGCATTCAGCTGGAGCAGGGTCTGTGACCAGGGCTCAGGGAAGGAAGGAGTCACATCACCCTCGAGCTGTCCTTTGGGTTTGCCTTGCTTCTGCCATTGTGCTGTGCTTTGTACTCACCGGACATCCCCTCTCTCCATCAGGGCATTCTCACTCTGCACCCTTATGATCCAGGGAAAGTTTGGCTACACAGGGAGGATAAAAATAAAAAAAATAATAATTTAAAAAATATTTCATATCTACCAAGGACTGTAAAGAGCAGCATCAACTTGATAAATACTGTTCACTAGCAGCACAAATGATTTATTGATTTTTTCAGGAAACAGATTAATTTAGAACCAGTCTGACACAGATCTTTCTTTTCCCCTGTATTTATTGCTGCTGCTCAATGTCTTTCACTGTGATCTGTGGGCATGTTGCAGGGCTGAGCACTGCAATAAGCATGGCTGTCCTGGATTATTCACTTACCAAGGAGGATCTTTGTAACAGGAGGCCAAGGGCAATTCCAATCCCATTCTGAAAAGCCGCATTCCATTCAGGCATCCTTTGAGGAGCAGAGTTTCTCCATCATCTGAAGCTATTGCCTTAATCTAAATTGTTGGTTCAATTGCTTTCCATGATTTTAGCACTTAAAGGGATTAGGGCAAAAAAAGCTTTAATTTTCCTTCTGACCTTTTAACATCATCAAAAGCAAGTTGGGACATCAGTAAAGGGATTTTAAGTCAATAATTGTTTTGTATTGACTGTATGTTTGTGAGCCAAACACTCTCCCTGCCGTAATCCTCGCTCTCTGTATGGAGCAGAGTCATCTGCTGTAGTCTTCTGGGTCTGGCTTCACAGCAGCCTTGCCAACAGCACAGAACTTGCAAACAAGGCAAGAGAGCAGCGATCCAAATAAAAATTGCAGAGACGAGGTTGCTCTGCTGGAGCCCCAGCAAGTTCCCCAAATGGGCTGTTGCTGAAATCCTGACCTTGTTTGCTCTTGGGCTGCCCGAGCTGCTGCCTACCCTGTAGCCAAGATTAATTAATTCTCATATTGATGTGTCGAGCAACTGCCATGAAACCATAAAACAGGCAGAAAGCTGTCGGCATCCTGTAAAACTTGAGGAGGAGACAGGGAATCAACACGTAGGGATTTACAGAGCGGCGTGCCAAGCCAGCACAGCTTTAATCTCAGGTTGTGTTGCCTGAAAAGAGACAGATCAGGTACCTCATTCTGGGCTGTTACCTTGGGCAAGAGTTAATGGATTTACACAGGCAGAAAGCAGGCACAAGTGAAAGGACAGTAGCTGAGGAAACCAGATCCTTATTCCTTTGAAGCTTCTTCTCTTACACCAGGTAAGAAGCTGAACTGAGAAGGCTGCCTTTGGCAGACAGGTTTAGTTACAGCGATGGGCTGTAGGTTTAGATTTCCTTTTGGTCCCCAGTCTCCTCCCTGGCCCTGTGCTGGCTTCCAGTTCTGTCACTTCACACAGCTGCAGTGACCTTGCTGGAGTCAGAACAACTCTTTTAGAGCGGTGTGGTTCATGCTCATGGAGGGGATAGCGGGGAAAGCAAAGTAACACAGCAAGGCTGGAAGGAGAGCTGGAAGGAGCTCCTGTGGCAGGAGCCTCTCATCCCCATCCCCTCCAAGAAGAAGGTCCATGGGGGTTGTGCAGCACTTGGCTGTGCTGGGGTCGGGGTAGGTGGCTCGAGCCACAGTGGGGCTGTGTCCAGGACCCACCAGGCCAAGCCCACTTCCTTCTTTCTGCTTTTGCAGATGTGTTCTCTGCCTCCTTGGGAGGGAACCGGCTCTTGCGACATCTCTGCACTTTCCAGCACAATGAGCTCCTGTCAGGAGCCTTCGCTTGCTCCAGTACCAAAGCACATGGAAACCACAAACAAGAACCGTGGTGTTGCAACACCATTGTGCTGTCACAAGTCATCTCGGCTAAAAATAAACGGCTGCTAAACAACCTTCAGACTCGCTGTCACCAGATGCAGTAAGGAGGACGTCCATCAACAGCACTAATTCAGTGCACAAATAGCTTCACAAACTCTGAGAAGTTTCATTTTTTGTCTCCCTTCCGAGGGTGAGTCCCCCTAGGCGCTCTCCTGCCCCTCTCTCCTGATCAAGTACCCTGGAGCACCTGTGGCTTCTCCACAAGCTCTTCAATGAGAGGATTTTTTTTCTCTGCTCTCCTCACTTCAGGATACTCACAGAGCCCAAGGAGGGCAAATCCCCACATGGGGACAGGAACAACCCTCACCTTTGCTTTAAGCTGAGTTGAGGTGCCCTGTGAGCTCTGGTTCTTAGCTCACCCGTCATGTTTTGCGGCGATATGCAAGTTTTGCACAGCTTTGCAGGGAGCGGGGAACCAGCCTTGCGGAAAACCGCCCGCCCGCGGACAAAAGCCAGCAACAAAGCCCAGCGAGCTGTTTTTGTCTGAGCCAGGACTGCTCCGTCTCCGGCTTCTGCTGGGACTGGCAGCAGTGGAAAGCCAGGGTCGTTTTCTCAGCTGATCTTGCTTATGTCTTAGCAGGTTATCTGAAGTTCAGCTCTCCCCACCTGCCCCTGGGTGAGCGTGTTGTGTGATACCCGCCCTGAATCACAGCCACACATTGTCCTGCTGCTTGAAAAGCTGTGCTAGGCAGGCTCCTGTCAGCTCCTCACTTTTTAAAACAAGCTGGAGAGAGTGAAACTGTCCCATGATGCTCCCGAGGACACTTTTGCCAAACTGCTTGGTGTACATCAGACCCAGTCCCACTGCAGCAGCTGCTTCCCCTGTGACCAAAATAACAGCTCTCAGCTTCAGAGTGTGTCTCATTTATACAAGATTTTCCTTCCCTGTCCCACACACTTTCTTTCCATTATTTTCCAGCTCTGTAAGAAAAACGAAGAGCCTAGAAACAAAAAGTTAGATCTTTTTTCCCCTCCCTCTCTCCCAAAAGCAGAGCTGGGCTACAGCCCCACAAGACCCACCAGACTCTCCCATTGGGCTCAGTGGGAAGCCTTTGGTACCTCCTCAGTGCTGCCATCCTACTGACCTGCATAAGACACCAGGATGTGGTCTGGAAAGTTTTAGGATTTAGCCAATCTAAAATTGCTGAGGGGGAGAGCATAGCCCCTGCACCAATCCCAGCTCCAGCACATCCCCACAAATCCCATCAATGGCAGCAGAGACCCCATTACCTCTCACTCTACCTGCTTTGTTTCAAAATAGCCACATGCTTAACCCATGGGGTCACCAAGTCATGCCCAGGAGGAAATTCCCCACCCTTTATCCTCCTGCTTCGCCTTTTGGCCTTTTAAGAAGACTTGGACTAAGTAAGGGGACAGGACAAGGAGCTGGAGGGCAGGTCAGACTCTCAGCCTCCCACACTGCTCGGGCACAAGCAGTCCTGCTCCATGGAGAGGTGACATTCAGTCCTCACCTGGACCCTGTGGTGGGTGCCTTGTCCTCAAAGCTGGCTGCACAGCTATGGGCTGGCTTGTGCTGATAGGGCATGGGGAGAGCTGGAGGAGAAAATGCCCATTGGATCTTCATCGGCCCTCATGCAGCCGTGTCCCTGTTACCAGCACAGAGCAGCAGTGGGACAGGCAATGGTGGGAGATGAAATAGTGGGACATGCAATGGTGGGACATGCCCAGGGTTCAGCACAGGCACCCAGGAAGATTTATACAATGTGCCCGGTTTCAAACAGGACCAAGTCATGGGAAGGTTTTGATTCAGAGATACAAAACTACTTCCAAGTCAGAGCAAATGTATCTTCGATGCTCCTTCATCCAAGCGTTAAATTTTTAGCCTGGCTGAGCATGACACCTCACTGGGACACTGCTGAGTGAGGGCTGAGTGTTTTCTAGAGCACAGATCTCTGATGTAGGGCTTTGGAGCTGCTGGTGGAATCATTTGCCGCTTTGCCAAAAGAGTTCACCACCAGAGCCCCCTCAGGACTGCTTAACAGGGAGCAGCACAGTGCTGAGGAGTGTGGGGTGCCAGAATGGGGCCAGACCACCTCCAAACACTGCTCCGACCCAAATCCCAGTTGGAGCAGGCACAGGCATGAGCTGAGCCCATGTTAACCAAACAAAAGAGAGATGTGACTGGGGCCTAGTGAGCAGCAAGCACAGGATGCACGCCAGCTCCTTGTAACAAACCATTTCAGCTTCAACCCCGTGGAAAGGTTTGTGCTCACAGAAATTGCTGAAAAGCCCCAGGCACAGAAATCTTCGGGCAGGTCAATGTGATCAGCATAGAAAGGGTTGGGTTGGAAGAGACTTTGAAGATCATCTTGTTCCAATCCTGCTGCCACAGCCAGGGGCACCTTACACTATCCAAGGTTGCTCAGAGCCCCATCCAGCCTGGCCTTGGACACTTCCAGGGATGGGACAGTCACAGTTTCTCTGGGCAACCCATGCCAGGGCCTTACCACCCTCACAGTAAAGAATTTATTCCTGATATCCAATCTAAACCTACTCTTCGTCAGCTAAAAGCTTGGGTTTCTGTATTTTTTCAATCAACCTGATTTTCAATGTTTCTGCATAAATGCTTAACATTCTTCTGAAATGGCCTTTTAAGATTTTCCATTTTGAATAAAATCTGGAGGGTAAAAGAATAAAAAAGCATTAAAAAAAAAAAAGCTGCATGTAGCCAAAACAGACAAATTTGCCTGTATATAGGATTTGTGCTGAATCATTGTTATATTTGGCTCTTCCTAAAGTCAATACTCCCTGTGCTTTTAAGGCTGCATTAAAAATATAAAAAAGGACCCAGACAAGGACAAGGACAGTTCAGGCCAAACTTTGGTACCATTGAATTGGTCAAATATATAAAGCAGCTGCTTTAAGGTCCAGAATCAATATTTTCACATCAGAGCACTGCACAAAACACAAACCAGAGAAACTGGGGAGGTTTGGACAGGATTTTCTTTGGAAAGTCTTGGCTGGGCTGAGGTGGCCTGGAAGGCTGGGCTGGCAAGGAGTCAAGGCTGCAGAAAGCCTTTATAGGACCTTTGTGCTGGGAAAGATCCAAGTCTTTTATGGTTTTGCAGCTGTATGGGCCAAAGTGGAATTTGCTGGGCTGCAACTATTTTCCACTGGATCTACTGGGAGTTGCAGCTGCTATTCCGCAGGATAAATTTGGTTATGTGGTGATGTGAATTTCCTCACACGAAGAAAAACATTTCCCTGCCTGGTTTGTGTGTCCTGAAATATACCAAGAAGGGGAAAGCCATGCCAGATGGTGCAGAGCAGATAGGAACCCCATGGTTTGCACCCCACGTGATCCTCCTGGCTGACTGCACTGCTGAATAAATGGTGCTGCAGGGATGATAAGTTGGGATGCTGCTGCTTGGAGAGTAAACTACTGCTTTGTGAGTGAAAGCAGCAAGGTCTGTTCATCAGATATAACTCGTTCCTATGAGGATGGAAAAGCTCAAGCCAAGGAGCTTCTCTCCACAAAAGCAAAATTTGTGAAGCAGTTCATGCCAGGGAGTCATTACTTTTCTGATCAAAGCGTGCTTAAGATTAATAGAGGATCTCTCCATATACAACATGTATATGCACATGAATACCATGTCTCAACTGCTGTGTAGCTCCAGGAGATGGGAAGGTGGGGCAGCAGTAAAAAAGCTGGATTCATCCAGACAGCACACAGACAGCTGGTTTCTGAGGAGGAAAGAAAGAAAAAGAGTGGTTAGAAGAAAATGCGTAGGGGGCTGAGGCACTGGCACAGGTTCCTCAGAGAAGCTCTGGATGCCTCATCCCTGGAAGTGTTCAAGGCCAGGCTGGATAGGGGTCTGTGCAACCCGAGGTGTCCCTGCCCATGGCAGGGGTTTGAAATCAGAGGGTTTTTAAGGTCCCTTCCAACCCAAACCACTCTGTGATTTTATGAAAACTCTAAATAAATAAAACCAATATCAAAAAAAGAAAGCCCTGAGATATGAGAGGGATGCTCACTGATGCAGTGCTGGGCTGGGTTTGTCTTTCCCTGTTAGAGATTCTCTCTTGTTAGTTCAAATTACAAATTGAGAAAAGTCCTTGAAAATAAAACTGGAGTGAACTCTGAGAGCAAAGCTCACTTGACCGTGGCTTTCCAGGGTTTGCTTTTGCTGGGCCAGGCTCTTCAGCTGCTTCAATCATCCTTGCCAGGGAGGGAAGACACCACTAAGCCAGGGACAGAACAAATCCCTCCAGGCCGCTGCTGACCACTACAAACCGCTGCTGGAAATCACCGTGCCCTGAAGGTGATCAGTGGCTCAGGCAGTGTGAGGAAGGCAGGAGTGAGCCACAAATACACCCCAGATACTCTCCAACAAGGCCAAGGAGCTCATCTCCCCAGCCTGTGACACCCCAGCACCTCCTATTTATGTACCCTGCCTCCCACAATTGCCTGGCTCAGAGCTTTAACCACAAACACACGGGCGCAGTGAACTGACACCGCAGCGAGGGAGCCTCACCCTGCTCAGGCTCCCTGATGGCTGTGGAGGGTATCCAACATTGTGGTGCGGGGCAGGGGGGAGGGCTTGTGACCCCTTGTCAGATCCAGACCCCGATGGCAGTTTCTGGATGCTGCAGGAGTGCGACCACAGCTCTGGAAACATCTGCTCCACACCCCAACCTCGGCATCACAGGCAATGGCTGCACCCACCCAGCTGGAAGCTCCCTGTGTGGTATCACCTGGTTTAGGGCCACATCCAAAATCTGGGCATGGTCCATCTGGGATGGCCTTTGAACCTGAGGAGGGCAGCCATAAACCATACTCCTGAAGACCCCATCCCTCATGAACTGAAGAGGGGAGGAAAATAAGGCACTGGGCATGCTCAAATGCATGGTGCTAACACTCATTTCAGGATGGGATGAGCCTCTGGAATACTCTCACACTCACCCAGGCCCCAGAGCACACTGGGGAGCATTCAGGATGCTGTGGAGGGCCGAAACGTCCCAGGAGTGATTTAACTGGGGTGCACAGGTACCAGAAATGTGCTGGGTGATGCAGCTAAATCCCCCTGGGACAGTGAGATAGAGCCCTTAGTTGGCCCTAATGCACACCTGAGAAAGCAGTGGGGATGCTGAGGGAAAGGCAGTGGGGATGCTGAGCCTGCCTGGCTCACAGGGCCGGGATGGAAACCCTGGAAGTTTGGAAACAGAGCTTGGAAATGCCCGGTGGGTGAGGAGATGAAACCTGGTGTGCCAGGAAGTGGAAGGGTGAAGTAGTAAAAAACTCTGATAAGAAAGGCCATGTACCCAGAACAAATATTGAGTGATTCAGCAGCAACTGACCCAGGAAGGAGTAAAGGGCACTCCTTCCAATGTTTGCCTTGTCGGCTGCGATGGCGCAACAGCCTCAGACGAGGACGAGCAGCAAAGGCAGCGAGTGGGTGGCTCCTCCTGTCACCACGGCACCTGCTCGGCTTCTACAGCTGGGACCCCAAAAAAAAACCACCTCTGGGCTTCCCTCAGCTGAAAAATGCCTCCTTCTGTGGTAGTGCTGAGTCTCCATCCCACAGGGATGGCAACAGTCCTTGGTATCAGCTGCTGGGCAGGAGGCCAGGACTAACAGCCGGGTTGTTTGCTGCGTGTGCCAGTGGACAAACACTGCCACTGCCCGTATCCCTGCACCAGGGATGCTGCAAGAAACACAGTCCCCTCCCAGCCAATGCCTTGCAAGGAGGCAAATAAATGTCCCCACAGCCTGTGTTACTTGTGACTTGAGGGCAGGTCTGCCTTTAGCCCTCATTTCACAGTGCCAGGGTCTGTCCCCACAATGTTCACATCACCTCAGCTCTGGGCTTGGCAGCTAGGTCAGTGCTCAGCACGGATATTGCCTTTTTACCCCCCCTAAATCTCTGCAGCAGGTAGTCAGGAGGAGTCAGGCTTGCTCTCTTCCCATGGGATGCACTGGGAGGTGCCACACAATGGTCCACAGAGGGCCTTCCTGGAAAGGCTTTGGAAAACCGATGGTGCTTCAGGTCACAGGCAGGTTTTCCATCGCTTGGAGTCCAGGCTGAGCATCCACCTTCAGAAATTCAGACCTAGAGCTGCAATGGAAGAAAACAAACAGGAAAATACTAACCCAACCCCAGCAGCTCCCAAAACCACGACCCAAAGTTTACTTCTGAAAATCCAGGCTCTCACCCCATACCTAAACCACAGGTGTGTTTCCTGCTGGCTCCACCCTCTCACCCCAGGCGTGGCTGTTGTACCATCATACCCAGCTGGCAGAGAAATCTTCATCTTTCCAAGCAGAGACAGATGCCAGCTGGGGGTCTGTGACATGCAGGACCCCACAGCTTCAGCCCCTTTGCAGTTGGCTATCACAGATGAACCATGGATCAGAGGAAGGCTGGCGGGACACCTCTGGTACCTGTGGAAAACTGGCAAAGTCCACGGGGAGAAAAAGGCAACAAAAATGGTGGTTGATCCTATGAGGAAGGGTGGGAACAACTCCCTGTGCTGAGAGCGCCTGTCCCTTTCCATGGAAAGTGTCCAGTGATGGAGAGGTGGCCATGCCACCACCAAAGCTGGCCTTCAAACCAATGGCAACACTCTGCTCACACCACAGACCCACAGCAAAGACATCCTTACCCAGCTGGGCAGAGCTGTGCTTATTTGCACCACCTCCAAGTGCTGACTGAGCACTGGAGTAGCTCGGCAAGCTGGGAGAATGAACAACAAACAATCCCCCCAAAACAAACCACAGGCACCAACAGTGATAAAATAAACTTTTCAGAGGTCACATTGATACTTTTTCCTTGGTACAGTGCCTCTCCTCCCCAAACAGGGAGCTGAAACGGCACTGGAGGATCACAGATGGGCAAAAGGACAAAAGGAGGAGGATGAATAAGACAATGCACAGATCCTGCAGGTACGGGGTGAGGTGTATCTGTGGGCTGGCTTGGCTGAACGTGGATTTGCAAAGACTTGTCCAGTGATTGACCAACCTGCAAGTGCCGAGGTGCAGCTGAACATGACCTGCTAACAAGGCCAGATGGAAAGTCACTCCAAGACCTGCAGTTACTGGCTAAGAATTAGGGAAAAAGCCAAACAGAATATTTCACTGCTGCTGGAGAGCACAGTTGATGGGACAAAAATGCTTCCCCATCAGCATCAGTGAAATATCATTGGGGTTGGATGGGGGTTGGAGCAACCCGGTCTAGCAGAAGATGCCCATGGCAGGGGTTTGGAACAAGATAATCCTTAAGGTCCCTTCCAACCTAAATCATTTTATGATTCTATGAAAACACAAAACATTTGTCAGAGGCTTCTTGACATGGGCATTTGCTGCTGATTTAACTCTACATCAAGATTCTGCGCTCCACCTACAGAGTCCCTGGCCCATGGGAACACAGGTAGTAAAGCACCAGGGACTGCCAAGGAAGCCAACAGCTCTGGCAGCCCCCCAGAGCCCAGTGAAGAGCTGCTGCCATGTCACAGCACCCTGATGGCCCACACCGGCTCCGGACACCACGGACACTTTCCCAGCCCCGGTGGTGCAAGAGCTGCGGCTCATTGCATCATCCTCACTCCACCTCCCTGGGGCAGGTCTCCATCAGCCCCAAACCTGCCAGCTTTCCCAGGGGGATCTTCACCTGCTGGCCCCAGCCAGCTGAGAGGAGCTGGGGCAATGCTTGCCCCGCGTCCCAGAAAATACCCAGTATTTCAAATCATTTTCTGGTCCCAGGGCATGGCAAGATTAAGACCTTTCCCAGTACCTGGTGAGCAGAACCAGCTCCTGCTATTCTCCTGAGAGGGAATACCAGAATCCCTGCTCCAAGCCCTCTGTGCCATCTCCTGCCAGCTTGCAAAGACTTACCCCAGAGGGATGGAGTTAAAGGGTTTGGAAGTGCCTGGAAAGGGCTGTTATGGGCATGTATTCAGCTTTACCCATCATAAGCAAGACAGTTTTACTCAGGTTGCTGGGAGATCAGAAATGAAGGCAGAAATGGAGCCATTAGCCTCTGAGGAAAGGATGGAGAGGGGAGAGTTTAAGGGCAGGGTGGTTGTTCCTCAAGCCTGCCAGAGCTCAAGAAATGTTTGGACAAGGCTCTCGGGCACATGGTGGGATTCTTGGGGTGGTCCTGTGCAGGGCCAGGAGATGGACTTGGATGATCCTTGTGGGTCCTGCCCAACTCAGGATATTCTATGATTCTATGAAAGTGGAGCCTGAGTGTTCCCAGGAATGCCTCAGTAACACTGTCAGAGAAAAGCTGCTCCAAAAAATTTGCTCCCCTTGGGCTGGAGAGCAACCAGAGTCATTGCACCCCTGTTTCCGTGGCCACCCCTGCCTCTCCTGGGCTGGGAGGCACTGGAAAGCTCCCAGTTCTCCTGCCCCCTGCAGCAGGGTGGCCTGTGGCTCTGCCACCAGCCTGACACAGCAAAGTCCTAAAAGCAGATGCAACTGCATATTAATATAAACTCATCAAGATCTTTTGGCCTGAGGGATCCATGAAATCTGTGGACAAGGGGCCAGTGCCAGAGCCAGCTGAGGACCTTGGACACCCACCCGTGTCTCAGGGCATGGGGAGGGAGGGAGTGAAGCCATCACCGGGCATCACTGCATCACAGCCACAATTTTTCAGGCCTTCCTTTGTGGGCTTTTCTATTTTTGACCTGCTGCCTAATCGCATAAGCTGCTTCCCAGAGCAACTACAGCATCTGCAGCTTATATTGACTTCCTCTGAAAACACGACTGTGGATTGCCAGGAGGGAGATGCCAGAGCCACGCTCGCTTTGACGTGGTTTATTCACCTGGATTGTTCGTGGGCCTCAAATAACGCCAGGCAGGCAGCTGGGTAAGTGAAGGGCTGGCAGTGCCCAGGTGGCATCTCGAGACTCAGAAGTAAAATATATGATTAAAGCAAGAGCTGTTTGCTTACAGCTCTCACCACGCAGCAGACACTGAACTAGAAAGCCAAATCACCCTCCAGTCCACCATAACAGTGGGTGTTGTGTTTTAAGGGGCATCTCACCGTGACCTCAATGGCCAATTTTATGTGTGGTGGCATGGAAGGGAGCCCAAAGGTGAAAAGGCTTAATTAGTAATACTTGAAGCTGATTACCATGGCCCATATATAGGGTGACCTGCATCTACTATCACTTAGCATGGTAATGACTAAGTACAGTATGTGGTTTAAATATCTCCCTAGCACTAAAGCTAAATGCATCTATAGCCCTAACCCTCTAATTGACTGATTCTAAATATGATAGATTAGCTTTCCATCTCATTATATGTATCTAATCAGGGGATGAGGGCTCCTATACCCTTGGACAATTGGTTTTTCCTCTCCACTGTCATACAATGGCAATTAAAACAAAATTACTTCTCTGCTCGGGTTTGTTGCAGGCTCATCTCGTACCCTGTCTCAGGAAGATGCTGGATTTAGTTTATGATGATCATAAAAACAAGCTGCAGAATCCTGCTTTCTCTCTTGGTGGATACCAAGATTTAGAAGCCTAGATGTTGCCTGTGCGACCTTTTCCTGATGACCCTAAATCAGCATAGGGCTCCTGCTGCCTGTGGTGATCACTCCATCAACAACTGGCTCAGGGGCAGCAGAGCCCAGTGGGAAAGGCTGGGAGCAAGGAGCAGGGGAGGCACCAACAACAGCTTAGGTTTCAATCATCCTTTCTCAACTAGAATGCTTATTATTGTCTAAATGAGAGTGGTGCTGTGCAGGGCCAGAAATTGGACTCGATGATCCTTGTGGGTCCCTCCAACTCAGGATATTCTGCGATTCTATGCTTAAAAGAAGTTCCTGGATTCCAGTCCCAGGTGCCTTTTCCTGCACTGCTCAAGCTCAAGGTGCTGCACACCAGGTAGGCTCCACTGCCCCAGGAGCTGCTCACCATGGCCCCAGCCTGAGTGCACGCGTGGGTGGAGGACTAAGGCAAAGTCCCCGAGTGACCTCAAGTGCCTCTTCCAGCCCAGCTGAGCACTAATAAGCTTTCTGCATTAAGGCTTTCACTCCAGGCCTGGGTAGCTCCAGGCAATTCCTTGCTCATGCCTTGTCTCTGCCTAGGAAGCAGTCTCCAAGGCAGGACACCATGGGCCACACGCCTGCTCTGGAACTCCAGCTGCCCCAAACCCATTTCTTAGGGCTCAGGAGTCCTCGGGATACACTCATGGTCCACCAAAACTGTGGGACACCTACATGAGGTCACCCTGAAAATTTGATCACTGCCACCTGGCTCCTCCCTCTGACCCAGGAGACACGTTCCCTCTTGCTGAGAGGAGAGAGCATCCACCCATCCCTCCCTCCACTCCCTCTGCCCAGGCCTGGCTAACTGGGAGGGAAGAGGAGGTCGATGGCTCTTTGCCCAAGATGATCTCAGAGGAAATGAGGACCACACACACCTCTAAAAATTGTTAGGCCATGGGTGCTTTGTTTCCCCTGTGTTTAACCAAATACAGAGGCCATGGAGCCAAAAGAAAGGCTGGATACCTTTCCAGTCACCCTGGCTGCTCCAGACTATGTGTAGGCACAGAGTAATTGACCACGGGGAGATGAACCATGTTATAATTTTGTCATTTTCCACTCAGGCATCCTGGGCACTGATTGCAACTTGGGGATTTTCCATGTCAGACAAATTACCAGACTTCACCAAAATAACTGAGAGAGCCCCATTTTGGGTTACAACATCTTCACCAGATGGGCGCCAGCAGATGTCCCCTCTGTGTGCACAGGAGACTCGGGGCCATGGTAAATTGGTGCAATGGAAGGAAAATTAAAGGAGTCAGGGTAAGAGATGAGAGAAGACATCCCAAGCTGGCAGAGGGAACTCTTGCTCATTGTATGCAGAAACAAAAGAGCCTTTGGTTGCCAGGGTGTAATTTAGACACAGGCTCTACGTGGCCATTTCCATGGGTCTGCAGGGAGCCCTGGTGAAACTTGGGGATGAAGGTTCCCACAAGTGCAGGGATTTCATTGAACTCCAGGCCTAGCTGAGCATGCTTAAAGGTCACACGTGCCTTTATTTCTCCAGTTAAAACTGGGTTTTAAGCTAGTGAGATTAGCATTTGAAAGGGAACATCACCCTGTGACACAGGACTCACTTGACCTGTTTCCTAAGGCAGCTGGAGGCAGGTTTTTCCCACTGTCCAGGGAAGTGGCAGAAGTACTGAGCTGTTCAAAACCACCACCCAGCCTTCCCCTTGGAGAAAGGGTTGGCAGTGAGCAAGAATAAAGGGCCTGAGAAGAGGCAAGCAGAAAGGCTGCCCCAAGGAGAGCAACGTGTCCAGATATGTCTGTCAGATAACAATACCTCAGCTCGAGCCCTTCACGGAGCTTAAAAATAATGGTGACTCAGCTCCAGGTGAAATACTCACCTCTAATGCTGCCCTCCTGCCTCCACCAGGTTTGAGCTACTGATGGTGCTGCCTTTGCTCCAAACTGGGGAGACAGCAACCTCCCAGATGCACTACCTCCTCCAGTAATTTGCAAACCCCCTTCTTGGGGGAAACTGTCTCAGTTCAGAAGAAAACTGTGGTTAGCACCAATCTCTAACAAAGCTCTTGACACCCTGTTTCTTCCAGACAGCATTTGGGAAAAGCAAGCCAGACTTTTGTACAGGAGACATCTCTGGGCAGCAGACAGGCCTGCAATGACTGGGAGGTCTGGAACTGCTTCCCATCTGGGTCTAGCAGTAGATAAGATGGAGATACATGAAATTGCCTCTCGCTCCCAGCTGAGCTACAGCACACCTTGGCCAGTCTCAAAACAGGGCTCATTAACGACTTCTGCAACGTTCTCCTGGCAGAGGTGGTGGTTATAGTGGTGGTGTTGAAGTCGTTGCAGTGGTTTGAAGATCTGAAGATCCTGTTCCTGGAATCAAGTGAGGTTCCGTCTAAGAAGAAATGCAGTTTTAGTTGTCACTGTTACAAAAAAACTGAGGCCCTGACCCCAGTCCACATTAAATGGTTGGAAATGAGAAACCAGGTGATGAATAACCCCTCATTTGAAGGAGGGGGAAGCAGGCCCTGGAAGAACTGAGTCACTGGTTTTGAGCAATCCTGAACTCACTGCTAAAATCTCTCAACTCCACTTTTATAAGACCCGCTGCCAACAACACACATGGGAGCTCAGAGCTGGAGCAGAACTGACACCACGGGCAAGTTCAAACTCTTTCAGGGCTAAAACCTTCACACTGACATGTTACCTGGGGGAGCCCACACAGGGAAGACTTTGTCTGACCCAAGCTTATTTCAAGCTTCCTTCTTGGGATGAAGGCGTTTGGGGAGGTTCCTTTGCAATTCTGCCCAGCAACTTTTACCCACAACGCCTTTTAACTCCCACATCCCCGAGACCTGTGATCCCCAAGTCTCCTCGATCAAACTGCCCTCATGGAGGGTATTCCCCTATGTGGATGGGGCAGAAATGATGACGATTCTTGCGTGCCTTCACTGTCTGCAAGTGGCCCGAGGCACTTCTAAAATACAGTGCATCCTGTCAGCCACAACCCAGAGCTGTGACCCCATTTCTTGAGGACATTGCCCTGTCTCCTCTCTTTTTTAGCTTCTGTTAAAGGCATGAGAAGGGAGACAGCCTGGCCTTCTCCCTCAGCTGCCAGTCACGTCCATGGATGTACCAAAGGCCCCATGACAAAACGCCACGGTTGCCAAACACCAACATCACTCCCTTTCCTCCACGCTTTTTGATCTCCTGCTCTTCCTGCAGGCCTGGCTCCATCAGCAGGACACTTCCAGCCCATGGCAGCCTGAGGGATGATGCTGAATGCTGTGCCCAGGGGAAGGCAGCACGGGCAGTGTGGGATGCAGAAGGTGACAGGCTTGTGCAAGGGCTGATGCACGAGTTCAGAAATGCTGCTGGACAAGCCCCACACACAGTGACTACAGAGCACATAAATGCCTTCCCCAGCCTTCCTCTCTTCTCCTTCCTCACTCCCATGCCTTCTGCGTGCCCTGCTCTGTGGGTTTGGAGACAAGGAGGCAAGGGACCACGCTGTGGTGACTGTACATAAACAATAGGAAGAGATGGAAAAATACATAAACCCCACGCCTGGTCACAGTTTTATCACCCACCTCTTGGTGTTTGGCATTTTTCTCCATGCTCTGATGCCTGGCTTCACATCAATTCACAGACCCCCAGCTTTCATCTAAAAAAAATTATAATTACACAACTTTCCAGCTCCTATTGATGTGGAGAAGCTCAAGTCAGGATCCAAAATATTCATAATACAGATGTTGAAAAAAAGAAAAAAAGAAGAGAAAGAAAAAAAGCAAGAAAAGGACTTTGACATTTATTGTTTTGGAAAGCTCTTGATTCCTGAGTGAACTCAATTTTCAGACATCCTGACTCATCATTTCTGAATGCTTTGGTTTGGCAGCCCTGTATATATTTAGTAATACAAACCCTGACTTGCAGCTTCCAATGAGAATCCTAATGGCATGATAAGACAGATTTTCATCTCATTCACGTCATTTCCAAATATCAGGACATTTACTTAGCGGGAAGAGTTGTAAAAGCTGTGAAATGGTCTCCGTGGGGAGGAGCAGAAACCTTCTGGCTACACGCTTGAGCAGCTGAGCAAACCGAGGGAGAGCAGGCAGCAGCGAACAGCTCTTTCCTTTCTGGCCAAGGGACAGAGCAGATGATCCCAGACATGTTTTCCTCTTCACTGCTCCTGGCTCTGGGCACTGCTAATCAAGTCCATTGCCACACCACAGCCACTGGAGCTTCTCTCAAATCCAACTGGAGAAAGAGCAGCTTCTGTTGGAGGAGCACGCAGCACCAAGGGAAAAACTACTGTTGCAAACCATTTAGGACTTCACAAGGAGTGAGGAACTTTTGCCAGTCCTTGAGAACGCATTCAAAGCATCCTCAGCCAGCAGTCAGAATTGAATTCTTTACTTTAAAATCCCTTGGGCACTGGAAGTCTGTGAGATTTTTCCATTGCCTATCAAGCAGCGGTATTAAAAACGACATCTTTGGCAGCACAGCCAGCATGAGCAGTTGTGAGATGATTTTCATCTCTTCATCCCAGAACATCTGCTTCTTACCCTCAACTTTCAAAGGCCTTGAAGGAGATGTAGGCCACTGAATTTTATTGCTAGGTTTCACGAACCTCTTTGAAAATGAAAGGATTGCACCGAACACAAATTTACAGACATCAAAGGGATCTTCTCTTTTCATGCAAGCACTAAAAGCAGTGCAAAGGGAACTAATTACGATTTGCTCAATTGCCAGTTTTCACACTGGAGTGAATACAAGCATTTTATGCTTTAAACCTTACAAACGTGTGGCTGCTAGCTTAATATACTTCTAAAGCCAGAACCAAATTAGTAGACTAAAACCATCTTGCATCCACTGAGGCAAGCAATGAAGCCAAAAGAGCTGGTATGGTAGCTCCTGGAAAACTCCTGCGCTTTTTTTGTACCCCTGCTTGGTTTTTTGTATTTTTTAAAAATAAATCAGTATTTCTTTACATATTCAATGATAGTACAAACACTAATCCATCTTTTTCAAAAGCAAAGCTATTGCATAGTTACTTTTTATTGAGCTGATCTTCATCCATAGTGCTGACAGAGTCTCAGGGAACACAACTGAAATGGCAGCTCCTCATAAAATGTATGGGAGAGTTCAGGGATCTTGGCCAAATGTGGCTGACTCAGGATCTGCTGACTCCAGTGGCTGAAATCATTACACAGACATGAGTTCCAGGCAGGCAGTGGAGGGGAAGAGCTGCCCTAAATCACAAATCAGGATCCAGGTGAAAATTGTGAAAATCGAGAAAATTCCTATATAGCAGAACCTTAGGCTTCCAAGTCCAATCACAGATCTGTCTGTGAGTTTGCACCAAGAATGATGGAAGGATGGAGTGACACTGATGCCACTTAAAATCAACGAAAAGTGAAGCTGGGGAAAAAACTCCCTTTGTTATTTGAACCCTGCCCCGTGAAGCCAAGCCCTGGGCCACAGCAGGTACTGGCTGGCCACAGTGAGAGCTTTCCTGCTCCCCAAAACACCATCTTACATCCTCCAGAGGTGTACAAGTTTCTGGTTTGCAGTGCACAACAATCCTAACAGACCACCTCCAGAGGTGACTTTGTTTCCACTCTCCAAGCTTTCAGGACACAGATTGGTGGGTATTGGTGTGAAATATGAGATATCATACAGGCACACCAACAAAGGTCTGCAAAGGTGACTACTGCACATTCTTCATGCTGTCAGTGGTGTAAACACTCAGATCCTGGGGCCATGGAGATGGGATCGCATTTTGATGCTGAAGGCAACACTGTGGCAGCAGTAACGATTCTGTAAGGTCTCCAGAGTCCCAAAGTATAACATAACCAATGAAATCCTGGGATGACACCACTGTGCTGGCAGTAAAAAGTGTATCACTTACTGATCTCCAGGGAAGGAGAGGCTGCTCACAATCCTTGACAGCAGGAGAGTCAAAAAGCCTCCAACACCAAGTTCACAGACAGTTTTGGGGCTCCCACTCTCAGTGGCCAACTTAGCTGCACTTACCCCTTGCCAAGCAAGCACTGCTGCAGCTGTGGAGCCAGGAAACCGAGCGGGAATTGGAGCGAGGAACTGCATTGGGCCGTGTCTGCACCAGACAGGCGAACACCACGCGTCACTCACACGTGAACAAGGTGCCTCAGTGGGCCCCTCATGCAAATACATCCACCCCTGTACTGTTTCTTCCTGTGTGGGAAAGCAACTCAAGCCAGCCTGCACGACTGGTTCTTGGATCATTTTTCTGGAAATCTGCTCTTTTTCTCCCACTTATACAACACAACCTGCCTTTCTTCCTCTCTTGCCCCACTTTGGACGAGCTGGGTATCATCTACAGACCAGCAAAGGTATGGGCTGAAATGTGGCCAGAAGGTGCCCACGGAAGGGAAGGGAGACCAGAGGATGAAGCTCTGCTTATTGGAAGAGGAGACACAGGAAAGAGAGAGGGAGAACTGGTGGAACACACAAGCACAAAGACAAGAAGAGTCCAAGGGTCAATGAGCCTCTGCCCCACCTGTCAGACAGTTCAGCGATGCTTTAGAGGTAGAAGTGACTCAGCCAAGTAGAGCAGACTGGAGAGGGAAGGAGTTATTCTTGCATGTAGGTCTCAGCTTTGATTTCTTCTTTCTAACTTGGTCTCAGGGCGGGTGAGCAGGTACAGACCAGGGGGCCTGTGCTGTAATGGGGGTTGTGCCTGTGCAATTGCCGTGCCAAAGGCTGCTGCTCCCCATCACAACCTCCACAGCTGCAGTGGGGCAAGGTCTGTGCAGAACTGTCCCTCTCTGCTGCATCTCACCCTTCTCTCAAGTTAAAGCATGTGAGGAGCCCTATATAAACATCATCAGTTTTGCAAGAGGGTAGAAAACCTTTTCCTTCTCCAGAAATTCAGATCTGCCCAAGGAAGAGGCTATAAACCTGTCACACAGTTTCAAGGCCAGTAAGCAGTGCAAAGGTGTGCCAAGGAGCTACAGAAAGATCATCCAACTTCCAGGAGAAGGGGCAAAGCACAGAACCACCTCCCAGAGCACCTGGGTTCTAAAATCTGCACTGAAAACCCATCTCGGTCTGCCTGTGGCAGAAGTGTGAGGATGCACCCAATAAAAACTGCCCCATGAGTAAAGAGCCCTTAAATCCACACCAAAACAAGCCACTCTGTATCTTAGATAAGGTTTATCACTCTCATGGGAGAAAAGCTGTCCTTTTGTGTTACCTGTTGGTTGACAACTCTGCTGTCAAGCAGCTTGCCAGCCCTGCGTTCTCATCGCAATAACGCTACAAGATAATTTATAAGTGCTACCACTTTGGATCAAAATTTTAATGAGGCACTAAACCCACAAAAGGGGCTCTGTGTAACATAATTAAATAGAAAGGGCCTAAATAAACAGTACAACAAGTTACATTCTAGTTGAAAACAGCTGGGAGGCAAAGAAAGGAGCATTGAAGATGCATGATGTAAAAAGGCATTTCACAGAATGCAAACACTAAAACTTCTCAACACGCACAAACAGTAAAACACTACGAGCACATGACTTCCCTTTAATTTGGAAGAATCTGTGTGGGGCACAGGGCATTTGTTTTTTTTTCCTTCTGCTAGTCAGCACAATGAAATATTTCACATGGGAACCCAAACAGTGTCAAAGAGAGCCATTTGTGCTTCGGAAAGAAATAAATACTGCAGGAAACAGGTAAAGTCAGTAGGAACATCTGGTTCAGTCAGGCCACGGGATGTTGGATCATGTCTCCAAAACGCTGGACAGTGCTGGGACTCCTCAAAAGAGTCTTGCAAACAATCAGCATTGTAACAAGTCTGTTTGGCTCAGGGCTGCAAGACACTTGTTTCATGCTCACGCCGACTCCTCGAATCCACTGCAAGCGGTGACATTCAGGCTGAGCCAACCAGCTCAGCATTCAATGCTCTGTCTGCATCAGCTATTTACAGTATCATGTTTGTTCCACCCCTGTCAATATTTGATCCAAGAGCTGCAGAAGTCCTACAAACATGGGAAGGTTTCAATTTCACATTAAGGTAACATTGACAGTGGTGCTGCTGCACCATGCAAGTCAATGCACTGTTACTCCTTGAGAATGAAATTACTGGTAAACTTGGTTTTCATTTAATTTCCTCCCAGTCCTCTGAGCAACCTCTCTCCAGAGCCATAGCTATTGCTGCAGTTCTGAGCTGGTGAATGAAAAGTTTCTAAATTCATCTTGGTTTATCATGGGAAGGATCCCTTCTTCAATGGGGGTCAGGATGGGCTCCTCTTTTATAAAATCTGGATCAAAGTTGCTCACGTCATCTTTGGATTTCTGTCAAATGGGAAAGACAAAGGAAAGACACGTCAAACGTATGTATTATCTGTTTGATCCTTGCTCTGCATCTGAGTGCATTGAACCATCACTTCCATAACCCAGGCTGAGCTGAGACTTTTCAGGGCTTGGACTTTGAGCAGCCATCCCCGCAGAGCCTCTTACAGAGCACAGCCTTTTCCAGCCTCTGCAGGTTTCTGACAGGGAACCCCCTCTCAGATTTAACTGACAGCAACTCTGGGGGCTTCCCTGGCCAGACACGGCAGGGCAGGACGCATAAATCAGTCCCTTCCCTCAAGTGGCAGCACAGACCACGTGCAGTTATCAGCTGTGTTCCCAACTGACTCCACACAGTCCCTCCTTATCTGCACAGTGTCTCAGCTGGGTTTTGGGAGGGGGTGGAGGACACTCCTCTTTGTGCCAGCCATTAAACTTGCACAATACTGAATTACTGGGCCGTGGGAAGACAAATGGGCTGGCCTCCAGGTGCTGGATTCCTTGCTGTGTGCCACAGAGTGGGGCTGTTTAGAATGCACACACACAAACTGGGTTTGTGGCACATTTTCATGAGGCATGTGTTTTTCCTGCACCCAGAGCAAGATATTTTATTGACATTGAAGTCTAACTTTCCCAGGTTTCCCAGGTTCTGTCCAGCTCGTGGCAGACTGAGCAGCCTCCCTTAGCCTTTGATTCAGGCTAAGGGGCAACTCAAGATTTTGCTTTTGAGCTGTCACACCTCCCCCGAGTACCTGGTCCTGCATCCAGTGTTCAGGGAGCAGGACTGGATGGACCACTGCCACTGAGATCTTGCAGAGTGACCACAGCATTAGACAAGCCACTCCAGGCAATAATTTCGAAGACAAGGAAGGCACAGAGACAACTCTGGAAAGGTTGCCCATAGAGAGCAGCACTCTTTTCTCACAGGCTGTGTGGCACCACTGGGGACAGGGGCAGCACGGTGTCCTCTGCAGCCTCTCTGCCATTTGAAGCACTCACTGACAGTGGCCTGAGCAGGTCACACTGTGCTGAGTGCTGAACACACAGAGACAAGGGAGAGACAGCCCTGCTGTGAAGGTGTAGCAGCAGTGAGCAGGATGAGGATTACTCACCCTGTTTTATCTTTGGGCAAGCCAAAGGGTACCTGAGTGCCTAATGTGCTGCAGCTGCTTCTACAAATCTGCATCTTTTCACTGAGCTGCCTTTGAAAATCCAGCATGGAGGGGAAAAGAGGTGGCTAACCAGGTGGCCAACCAGCAGCCAAGCCAGGGCCAGAGGCCTCACTTCCCTTCCTTCACCTCTTTCCTGTCTCATGGGACTAAATCTGCTTATACAGCCAAAAAGAAGAAGAAAGCCCCCAGGGATGCCTTTCCCCCACCCCTCCTCCCCACGTACAATCCGGGGCCTGAAGGGGGGCTCCATCTGCCGCTGGTTCAGCAGCTCCCAGTCCAGCTCCTTGAAGTAGGGGTGCCGCAGGATCGCGCTCTCGCCGCCCAGCCCGGGGCTGCCCAGCCGCATCGTGGGGTTCTTTGTCATGAACTGCAAAACAGAAAGGGCTGTTTGTTCCCTCCCATCCGGCACGGCCACGGGAGAGGGACCCATTAGCACTCACACAAAAGCTTGTCCTCAGCTTTCCTGTTGAACCCAGTTGCTGGCCAGACTTCTCAAGTTCCTTGCAATGGAACCACGTGCAAGGAACTTGACTCACTCGCCAGAGGAAGAAGTAGGGGTGTATTTCTCCCTGGTCCTTTTGCTTTTGGTGAAATCCTTGATTACCACAGTAAGAAAAGAAAGTTGAATTGCATCATTTGCGACATTACAAATGTTGCCCAGTGGGTTTGGTCATTATTTGTTTCTGCATTAATTTCTCAGGAGTATGAGCTTGCTCTCAAACGCTGCCCAGCAGCCAGCCAGGCTTTGGCCTGGAGTCAGTCCTGAGCTGTGCCTTTTTCCTAAACCTCTCCCAGCTGAAGCACTGCCAGATGCCTACGCTTTCCTTCCTGTCATCTCAGGAAACAGAGGAAAACAGGCAAAGTGCTGGCTTTTGGAGCACCCCGACCCTGAGCTGATGAGAACAGACAGGTGACCGTCTCCTCCTCTCTCGCTGCCGAAATGCCAAAAAAGGATTCCATTTTGTAACATTTTTATTCTGCTGCCAGTGAAAAAAAATCTCAAAAACCTCAGTCAAAGTGCCCTGACTTGCCTGGGAGCAATGAGGAAAGCCATACATCACAAGGATGGTGTGAGAGGGCCCTGGTGGGTGCCCTTTAGGTCCTGATGAAAATGATGAAGTGTGAATGCTGTGGATATTCTTAAAGGGGAGGAGGAGAATCCTTTCCCCAGGAAGGAAAAGAGCTGGTTGGCTTGCTAATTTAGGACTACAGTTCTTGAAAATTCAGTAATAAACAATCTTTCCCCTTCCCTCGAGTATTTCCAATTCACTGGTGAAATCAGGTTATGTTTAAACCGGGAAAATAGCTGCTTTTATTTGCCTATTGAAACAGCAGCATAAAGCAAGCCGCACTCCGGTGGAGGTGTCCAGACGATTTCCTGGAAGATGAAAGAGCATTATGTTTAGCAAACAGCTGAACCAGCCAAACCAGACAATCGGTCACTGTTCCAGGAATGGCCAGGTCTGCTGCATCTCAGCAATGGGGAAGTGAAAAGAAGGGGAGGTGCACTGAGAGACCAGCTTCATTCTGACTGCAGGAGCCTTTCACGAGGTACAGACTCTCCCAGGACGAGTGGATAAAAGGTCTAGTCATTCCCCACCTAGAGAGAAGGTGGGGAGGAGAAAGACGACTGCCTGGTTTAAAGAATTCTCCCCAACATCCCATTCTGAGGGGGCTTCAGGGTCAAAGCAAATAAAGGTGTCTTTAGCTGACACCTTGCAGGACCCCAGACTCTGCTGGCATCAGCACAGACCCCCCAGCTCCAGCCTGACCGCTTCAAGGACATGTGCTGCCACAGGATTCCCTACAGCAGAACCATTTTCCAGCACTCCACCCACAACATCAGCAGAAAGAGCTGCAGAGTGCACCCAGATTTGTAAGGGCAGTCACCAGGACAGGGGCAAAGCCAACGTGGCTGTCTCAGCTCTTCCCATGCTCCTCTGGCTCAACCCCTGGTGATGCAGCATTTTCAGGGTCAGGCCCAAGGACAAGCAGAACTTCTGTGTCTCCCCAGCCTTTCCAGCTTGTTCTTCTCCTTTTCTACCAGCAGAACTTCAACAATTTGTTTCCCAAGAGACTGCCCCAAAATTTCTGTAGGATAGTGATCCCCAGACACAGCTTGGTTTCCAAAGAAGAAATGGGTAAAGCCAAAATCTCTGAGAGACCTGGTTCAGGCAAGCCTTTGCAAGTCTTGAACTAGGCTTCTTTGTTTTGCAAAACAGGCCAGAAACCTCCTGGCAGCCCTGTCTTTTTCTAGAAATTCATTCTTTGTCCCCACAGATGGATATCTGCACCTCACTACCTCTTATCTGCATTGCTGAAACACCTAGAAAGCTCAAACAAGACCAGAGCTCGTTGGTGCTGGGAGTGGTATAGACCCAAAACAGTCCAGAAACACATGAAAAAAATGGAGGAAAGATCTGGGAATACATCACATGTCTCCTGGCTCCTGCCCTACCGTCACCTCCATTACACCAGGAACCTTCTGTTAAATGTGGAAAGGGAAAAAATAATCATGAAAGCAAATAAACTCTGAAAAGGACTGGCAACACACTTTGCTTGGGTTCCCATTCATGCCCAACCATATAAGACCAAAACCTGAACCCAACTGCCCATTTTCAGACCAGTTCAGAGCCCTGGGATATAAAAGTGTGTTTGCATTCCTATTTGCTTGATGTAGTCCATGTGATGCCAAAACTGCACCAAGCGAAGGCATCCAATGTAACAAGTCAAGAGCCAACACAAATTCACTCCTGGCCCTTGTTAAAACACCCTTTTTGTTAGGACAATGAGGATTAGGCAAAGGCCATCCCCTAAGGTGGGCTGTTTTGAGGTCTGAGAAAGTAAAATAACATTCAAACCAAAACTGTTTAAATTGAAGGTGAATTTTGGAGGCAGCAGGTCCGTCACAGTCTGGTGAAGGGGGTGTGTTTCTCTGGGAAGAGGCTCCAGCCTTTTATCTGGGCTGAAAAGCAGGAGTGTAAACCATGACTCCAACAGAGACAGCACTGATGTTCAGCACTGGAACCGTTGCCTGCTTTGCTGCAAGAGGTATATAAAATGACAGAAGGAAGTTTTTGATGCCTGCTTCCACTAAAATGAATAGCAAAGCCTCTCAAACACTATTTGAATTCACCAAAAATTATTGCACTGACACAGAAATGGAGGAATTTTCAGTTTGTGTTGCCCAGTAGGCAGGAAAACCCAAAAGACTCTAATGACCTCTCAAAGGCTCCAAAACCCATGAATCCTGCTTCCTCCCTGCCTGAGGCAGCACTGACATTTCTCTGCTGCAGCAGGGCAGCATCTGGCAGCCTGTCTCGTGCTGCCTCTGCTGTCTGATGGCACTTCCAGCAAAGCAAAGAGCTCAAGATTTCTGAAAAACTTAATTACAAGCTCACCTCCATCTCTGAAACGAGTATCTGCAGCCCATGCCCCTGCCCTGACCATGTGAGAGGCTCTTGTGCAGCAGGGGGTTAAAGTGCCCAGACCACACAGACACTGCCCTCTGCACACACAGGGGAAAGGTTTTCAGAAGTGGAGCTCCTCTCCCCCATGATCCCTTTGGCTGCACTCAGAAACAGCTGGAAAATGTCTTACAAAGTGTTGGCTGTTCCTGCCATTCCCGGGAAGGCCAGAGTCTGACACTTGCTTCACAGGTTTGATAGCCCTCAATGTCCTTCCAAGGACAACCCTCCAGTGCAGGTGATGACAGATGTTCAGCAGAAAGTTTTTTTGTGGAAAGATGTCATCTCCTAATGTTTAATTGAATATCTGTAATTTTCCACAATAACCACGAACGCAGCATAAACCTCAACCTCTGGCACACAGATGAAGAAATGAAGAAACACAAAGAAAAAAAATTTAACAGCAACAACAACAACAAGGCAAACCAGAGGTGTTCCTGAGCAAAAAGAAACCGAAATCCAAGATGCCTCCCAGCAAAACCAATAGCAACACTATCAAGCTCAAACCTGAACAAGGCTGTCAAGCCCTTGCTCTGTGACCACATCCAGCCATGGGAAATTATCCCATTCCCAGGGCAAGGAGCCCCTTGGGAGCATCCTCAGACTGGGATCCTTTGGGCTACACCAGTTTGCCGAGCAGCAAACTGGAGCAAGGCTCTCCCTGACCTCAGCTAACCCTCCCAGCAGCACCGCAGCCAAAACCAGCAGCTGGCATCAGCCAAAACCATGACTTCACAAGATCATTTGAAAACCTTCACTGAGACAAAATGCAGCAAGCCATGACAAGAAATTAAAAGCTGGGGATTAGTCCACAGAAGGCTCGTGAAGTTACAAGGAAAAAATGCTGCCACAGCAGTGCCAACCACTGGGAAAAATCTGCATCAGCCCTAGGAGCTCAGCCTGCAGCAGGTGAGGTGGATCTGTGCCAGTCCTCCCCTTCACCCACAGCTCAGACCATGCTGGGAAGGGCTCCAGGACCCCTGGAACACTGGGCAAGGCTGTAGTGGACTCTCCCAGTGCTGCTCACACGCAGCATTGCAACTTCTGTCTCAAGAGGCTGAGTCTGCAAATCAGTCTAACGGCCTGGGAGTCACTGCAGGGATGTTTGCACAAACCAGCCCTTTCCTTGCATTAATTTCCTTGAATTACAAGTCTCCTTTCTCAATACTGGAATCCCTGATTGGTTTTACGTAACTGATGTATGTGTTATTTGCATCAGGACAATTAATTTCATGAGTAATATCACAGATTACGTGAGATTGCATCACGTTCTAGGAAAACATTAACAAGGCTCAATCCTCTCACAGAAGTGCTGCACTTCAGGAAGAGAAATACAACTTTCTGCTCAGCCAGTCCCTTCACATTATCAGCCATCTGGACAAGGAAGAAATCATTCTTTCTTGCACTAAAGAACATTTTAGACACACCAGTTCCCACCAGGACTCTGGTGTGTTTACCCTGTAAGAGAAAACCTGTGCCCCAGCAGTTCATCTTTCCAACACAAGCACAGAGCAGAGATGGAGGATATTCCCAACCATACAGGCAGGAAACAGAGACCAAGGAAAATTCATCATTTTATGTTGCCAGGAGCCCAAGGGCAGCCTGTCACAGACAGGGTGGCAGTACCTCAGTGTCACCTCCTTTCCACTACACCACGTGCCTCACAGGACCCATGCTCAGACTGTGGCAGTGTAATTGTCAAATCAAACCATTAAAGGAATGGAAGATTTCCCTGTTCATGGTTTAAAAATTTGCCTGTTGGTGCTTCTTCCATGTTGCTACCAAAGTAAAGAGCAGCAGTAGCAGCACAGGAGATTAATGCCTCACAGTCTCCCCTCCAGTAACCAGGGAGAGCAGGAGATCAGGAGATACCCAAGGTGCTTCTCTTCATTAAGAGTCATGAGCTAAAGTAACAGGGCAGAAATTAACTGGAAAGGAAATAAGATTTCTCAAAGATCCATTTGATCTCAGACAAAAGGGAATCATTATATAAATAGAGCAATTACTCTAATTAAGGCTTCCCTCCATGAATCTCTCGACTGAATGCTGCAGTTGCTGAAAACAGTTTGGCTGCCTATTATGTAAGGCAAACAAACCCACGGTCTGGGGTGTCATTAGCTTTAAACAAAGGAGAAGAAAGATGGTTCTATGGCTCTGTCTGTTAATGTCTATATTATTTTTAATGATTGGAAGCCAGGAATCTTTTTTTTT
>VZTJ01001091.1:305996-385878 GCA_013397795.1 Orthonyx spaldingii | reverse complement strand
TTTTTTAATTTTTTTAATTGTTTAGAAACAGGAAATTTTTTTTTTTTTTTTTTTTTTTTTTTAATAAAAAGCTGCTCGTTTTGAGCCAGAATTGTCTTTTGCTCTCCTGGGCAAAGCTCCCATCAGCCTCCATCCCAGCGCTGCCAGGTGATGCTCACAAATGTGCCTCATTTCCCTATGCAAGAGCAATCCAGGGCTCTGACACACGAGTGGGTTACAGGGGGCGAGGGAGGCAGCACAGCTCAGTTTCACTCAATGGAGTGGTCAGAGAGCTCTCCCCTGGCAGTCCCTTACTTAGGGCAGCTCAGCCAGTGCCTGGTTGTGGGTGTGAGCCAGACTCTTGGAAGCTGGAATCCTCCTGACCATCCCCGAGCACTGTGCTGCTGAGGACAGGGCTGGAGCGCTCTCAAATGCCACCTCTGCTTCACTCTGGGGGTTTGCTCTAACTGCAGACATCAGAGGCCATGTGGTGTTTCTGCTCCTCTCCTGCACACAGAGGGATCAATTGCTGAAAGCCCTGATTCCTACCAGTGCAATTCATCGTGGTGCTGAGCCAGAATGTGACCCCACAGGGTGTGGGTACCCCACACTGCAGTCCTGGCTACACCAAACTGGGAGCAGGTGAAATCCTTCCGTGCAGAGAAGGTCCAGCAAGCACAGTGCCAGGGTTCAAAAGTACATGACTGCCCTGAAAGCATTTTAAGGAGGGGGGAAGGAAGGGGGGAAGAAGAGACAGAGTGTGAAATATCTGTTATCTCCTTTTCCAGATAAAAAGGGGAAGGGAGGTAAAAATAAATCTTCAGCCCAGCTCCCTAAAAGCCAGAAGACTGTAACAATAAGCATGACAGCAGTCACATGTCCAATGTGCCAGCCCCAGGCAAGAAGGACAAAATGTCAGTGCAGTGGGTATTAAGCAGATAAATTTGATCTCACTCTCCCCCGGTGCAGGAATGGCTGCTCGATGCTGCCCAGACAAGGCTCGAGGGAACAAGAAGGATTAACTGGATTGCAAACAGTGCTGAGCAAGAGAACAGCAAAATAAACCCAGGTGGACAGACTAGCAAAATAAACCCAGGTGGCTAGAGCAACTCCCATGTGGGACAGACACATCTGGCTCCAAATCTCCCAGTGGTGTAAACTGATGAGACTTTGCTGACTACCACAATGAAATGTCGGAATAGCTACAAACTTCCTCACTGTGATGGAATCTACCTGTTTCCTTGTCTCTCCCCACTCATCAACAACTAATGGAGAATAAAAAGGCCAGAAATATAAAGTATATTGGCCCCTGAGGGTAACTAGTGATTTTTGACACTTCTGCTTTTGGTACTGCTGTAGTAAGTAATAATAAGCAGAAAATAACTCTAGTCATTAGATATATGGAATACTTGCCGTAGGTTTCGGTCAAGATGTCACTGCAGAAAGCTGTGCTTTCAGAACTGAGGAGTCACCCCCAGCTCCCACATGGGTCACCAGCTGCAGAGGTTGCTCAGGCAGTATCAAACTCCTGCTGCTGGTTTTCAATTACCACAGCCAGGCTATAGGTACAGCACGGGGATCTACAGGTCCATTACTAAATCAATACATCAATCAGAGTAACACAAACAAGAAGGCAGAATGAGCATCACACTTATTAACAGACTGGCAGTGTGATCCCGCTCTCGTTTTAAGCAGGAGTAAAATCTCCCTTGGGTTGCACGGGAAAACAATTAATCCTCTTCTGACAGTCCCATCAAGAGGAACTGGGAATCTGTTACACAACCCTGGGTGGTCTATTTACATAGGGTCAAGTACAAAGGGGTCTAAAGTGCCCTGCACAAACCCGTAAAGGCCAATTAAGAAAAAAAAATACTTCAAAGGAGCTTTTTTTTGTAGTCCTGGTTATATTTCAATTCTTTTAATTTTGAAGTTCCTGAAAAGACACGGCATGTCATAAAGTTCAAAGCCAGAGGGACGAGTAAGACCTAAAGCCCTGAATGGCTCAGCCAGTCAGAGTTTTGTTACCTCTATCACCGTGTGAAGACCTCCCAGTTAGAGGGGCCAGCCCCCTCTGCCAGGGGCTGCACAGCCAGAGCTGGCCCCATCATCCAGCAGTCATTCCCAAATCCAGGCTGGACCCAGGCTCTCAAGGGAATCCTTCCCCAAGACTGGATTTTAATGGAGTTCACCAAACCCCTGTTGTGGGTCTGTAATATCAGTGCAGCTGTGGCAGAGCTGAGGAAGGAGCCTGGGCCACAAGTCTTAGGCTCAGACATGGGAATCGCTCCTTCCTGAGCACCAGGGAGTAAGCAGGAAAAAAAGATGGGGAAGACAATGTTGGCACAATGAATACACCTTCATTTTCCCCATCCCTGGCAGGAAAGAGGAGGATGAGTCACACTTGACATTACAATAGGCTGGTTTAGGAGCTTTTCTGAAGTAAATCTGAGCTTGCATGTTGCAGACTTAAATGCGAAGCTAATTTCAGCCTGTTGGAAAGGGAATGGTGAAAGACCTAATGGCTATTCCAGGATGAATTTGGCCTCGGCAAGCTCTATATAGATGTCTGTAGTTTTCCTTCAGAGTGAATTATTCAGAAGCATGGGACTATCACTGTGGGGAAGAGGAACACTTGAGAAAGAGGTGTGATCAATCGATAGAAGAGATCAAAATCACTGGGGAAATCTGTTTGCTGTTTGACAATTAGGAGGGAAAGAATAAGAGACAGCAGGTTACAGACATGGATGTGCAAGCTCAGGCAAAAGAGGTAAGAAGGCAACCTGTGGTGGGGCACAGTCCTGTCACCTCACCACGGCGTGTGTTTATGGCAGAAATGGTCTAGGCAAGAGATCATTTAAAACTGCAGAACTCCTCCCCAGCTGGGAAACAACAAGCTCCAGAGCCCTGCTTTTGCTGCAGTGGCTGTGGAGCCAACCAGGAAATGCAAGATGAAAGCATTTCTGAAAAACAAAATAAAGGAAAAATGTGTACACAGATCCAGCACGGAGCTCCACAGAGAGATTTAAATATCAGCCTCACACTGAAAGCCAAAGTTGAATCAAATGGTGCAAGAGAATTTATGGAGACTGCCAACTCTGAAGAGATGCCAAGGAGAATAATTCATTGGCATATTTGAAGGCACTTTTAATATCTATCTGCCTTTGTTAGCAGGCTCCTCAGCTCTGAGGATAAAGCAATGAGCTCATCAGCTCCCTCTTTGATTTCAGTGGGTCCACCATCGTGCTGTCCCTTTTCCTTTTGAACTTTGCCTAAAAAATACTCACATCTGGTTCATTCAGAAACAAGTTCATTCTGGCTATTCCAGCACTGAATGTGAAACAGATTATCCGCCTTTTTCTGTCACTTGGAAAGGAAGAACCTGGCCCACATCTGCAGGATACAAATGCAAAGGAGAGACATGCCTTGTGCAGAGTGACACAAAGGCACCATCAGCATCTGGCTGCCTCTTTTCACCCCTTGGAGGTGATCAGGAGAGGGCTGGGAAGCACAAACACAGGGGTTTGGTGTTGTTTATGCAGTGCCCAGGACTTAGGGAAAAGGTGAGGCATGAAGGCAGTAGAAAGCACAGATGTTATAATGAGTGATGTGCTGAGGGAGGATGCAGACATCCATGTGGTATCTGAGCTGGTGACAGCTGCTTCTGACCTCCCCATATCCACAGGTGTTGGACCCCAAGCAACTGCAGAGTATGAACAGAATAAACTTCTCCAAAGTCCAGAGGACCTCACCCCTCCTGCTGACGTCAGGGGCGAGCAGCTGCAGCGAGTAGGCAGCTTGGATCATCCACACCTCTCCTGAATTCAGACATCCTCGTCAGCAATTTGGAAACAGCCCTTTCCCCTCCACTCCTCTGTCACAGCAGACTGTTTGTTTTGGTTATGTTAAAAAATCTGTCTCTAAATCTTTCTGCTGTAAAAACTCCATCCCTTTGCCACCTCTCCTCATTAAAGGCATTTCCAATTTTCCCACAGTGCTGGGGCCGGTCTGGTTGAGCACAGAGAAATCACCATCCACAAAGCCTTTCTGAAAATAAGGGGTCCCCACCAAGGGTGTGGGCACTCCTGGTGCCACCCTCAGGGTGGGCAGTTCACTCCTCCCACAGCACAGCTCAGTGCTCACTTTGCTTTCTCTCCCTTAGAAAGCCCTGGATGAAGCATCCCAGGGAATTTTCCTTTGTATGTGTATGTGGACACTTCCAGTATTTAAAGGGAGCTTATACGAAAGTGGGAGAAGGACTTTATACACCAGCAGATAAGGACAAGGGGAAGAGTTTTAAACTGAGAGGAGAGATACAGACTAGATACAAGGAAGAAATTCTTGACTATGGGGTGGTGAGGCACTGGCACAGGTTGCCCAGAGAAGCTGTGAATGACTCTTGGAAGTGTTCAAGGCCGGGCTGGATGGGGTTTGGAGCAACCTGGTCTGATGGAAGGTGTCCCTATCCCTGGCAGGGTGTTGGAACTGGATGATGTTTAAAGTCCCTTCCAACCCAAACCATTCTGTGATCTCTCCAATCTTCTCCCTTCTCAGCCCATTATGGTAGGTGCCTGCACAGCCTGAGTCTCCAAGGGCTCTGCTGGAGCTGTTATCCTGCATCCAGCCAAACTGGACTGCCCTGTGCACCAGCCATGTGGGACATGAGTAGCTCCTCAGTATTTCTGTGGAATGCTAACTTGTACTCCCCAGGGAGTCCTGGATTCAACTCACACATACAAACATTGTAATAAAATTTATCTCACTTTATCATCACTTAGGATTCCTGAAAAATTATGGGAAACACAGCTCCTTTTCACCACAAGGAGGGACAGAGGAAGGTAGCCTTCAAATACAGTTTTTCCTCACCTAGAATCAGCTGCAAATTTAGGGAAGAAGAAAACCACACACACACACACACACTTTCTTAACTTCCACCAAACATATTTCTCTGTATGCACATGGGTACACATAGGAAATCCCAACTCCCTCACCTTGTGGTCTGACAGCCAGAAACAAGCCCATAAAACACAGGTCACCAGAGCAGGAGCAGGCTCCTGCTGACCCACAGAGCCCCATTACTGCTGCAGCTGAGTCTGAAGCACCCCTCCCAGACAGAACAGCCCCTTGGAGTTAACCTGACAGTGCCAAGGGGATTTTACACAATTCTGCAAGAACAAAGACTCAGTGGTGGCTGGAGGGGGGAAAGGAACTCAGTGACACAAAGCAGGAGAGTTCACTCAACCAGACCATTTGCCTTTTGAGTCAGCATCACTTCCAGGCTGTTCTTCTCTAGAAACACAGAGAAGTTTTTTCTTTTGCACTTTTTCTTTTGCATCCTTGGCATTGGAGTGCTGATGCCATTTTTCTCATGCTTGCCCTCAGCCAAGCTCCCTCACTTTCCCACCCCTCTCACTCTTCACATTTATCCAGGGGCATTTGGACTCCCTGGTGCTGTTCCACCTGGGCTGAGAGCACAGGCTGCTAAAACCACAGCAAATTTCCTCTGCACCTTCCTCATTTCTTGTCTGGTGTTTATTTTTCACACAAAAACCACTTGGAGGCGGATATAACCACTTCTGCCCACTCTCTTAACTCCACTAGTGTTTTTCTCAAAATGCATGTCTTTAACCAGCTGGAGGAAAAACAGGCTTTAGTCTCATTTGTGTCCCCAAAATATAAAGCTACAGGCAAGGCTGCCTAAGCCTCACTTTTGGAAGGAGCATTTCAGCTAGGCCAGAAGTGTTTCAGAGCTCTCATTAAGACTGGGGATTAGCATAAAAATGCCAAGAGACATCCTTGGCTTCAGCAAACTCAGCTGTGACAGGAGTTTGGAAATCCAGGGTGCAGAAGGCAGAGCAGTACTAACACTTCCCTAGGGAGATGCTGCTTTGCCGGCCCTGCTGCTACCAGGCTCTGAGGGTGAAAATATCTAAGCTGCAATTGCTCATCCAAATTTCCAAGCCTTTGGGCCAAGCATTGCTACTTGAGATCACCAGTCCATGGAGCGATTCAATAGGCTTAGCCCTTCTCTCCTCATCTGAAACCACACTCAGAAAGGAAAATCCCTGCAGCTTTCCCTGGGAATTTGCTTCCCATTATGCCATCGACTTCTGAGACCTGATTTTCACTGTGCCCCTCCATTCTCCCCTCAAACTAAGCTGCCTGTGAGCAGGGCAGCGTGGCTGAATTGCATCTGAAAAAACCATGCACGAAGTGAGTGAAACAGGCTGCCAAAACCCCACCCCGCTTATGGGAAGCAAGAGGATTGTATTTCATTTTGCAGTTCACTCAGCTGAATCCCAAAGCTTCAGGCTGCCTGGAAAGCTCCCCTCTCTGCTCCAGCACTTTTTGCTGGTGACAATTAACAAATTCAGAATATTGATATGCTGTAACAAAGTAATCCCTAGCTGCACTCTCCCTGTAGGAGATCTGGTGCAGCAGTCTCTGCTCTCTGCATACTCACAGTTTCTCCCTCACAGTTTCTCCATCATCAGACCCCGGTGACTGCTCTGTCAGCTGATGGCAAAGAGTATTTGAAAGAATTTATTTGCCACACACAAACCCAATAGCTCCTCTGCCATGACCTCCTTGTAACTGCATTCAGGTAGGGTGATGGAGAAATCTTTTTCCTTTAGGAATTATAATCAAAGCAAAACTTCTGTCTAGAACAAGCTGGAGTGGTCTGAATTCATTCAGCAGCAATTCTTCTCTTCTGCACTTTTATTACTCCTACAAGCAAATCCATGCCCAGTTTGACTTGCTCACACAAGCAGAGGAGACCTCAGTTTGAGTCCTCTCCTCCTGACTTGAAGCATCAGTACCTGAATTCCCCAGTGACACATTCAGACAGGGCAGTGTACACAAGTGAAATGTTCAACTTTCCTCCTCTGGGAGTACTAACTCCATCACACCCTGCTGATTTACCTCTGTCCTACTCCCTCCCCAGCTCTTCAGGGGAAATTTCAAGGACAAAAAAAAAATAGAAAGGGAAACAGACAAAAAAGTTTTTTTTCTGGAGCACAAATATTTCTGCTTTCAATTCTATGCAAAGTCACAGGGCACTGAGGTTAGTTTTGTTTTCCTTGGTACCAGTGCTCACAAACCCTCCAGGAAGACCCAGTGACGTAAATGAGGTCCTAAGAACATAGTTTAGTTATTATCAAGAAACTGCAAAGATGAACAGGGTGCAATCTCCAGAAATTGTGTGGTTTCTGACAGGGGGAAATTGGTGAAACACAATTATGCAAAATGAAAGCAAAACAAGGCAACAGCATCTGTGAAATGAGTCCTAAAACTTACTATCCTTGTTTAAAATGAAGCTCTTCACAAAGGCAAGTGAATCAAGTGCCTTCTAAACCTAGATATTATCTATTTGTAGACAGTCTCTAAGCACCTACACCTAAGTGCATCTTCCTAGCAGAAGAATTTGATTTTCATTTCAGCACTTTGTACCATTCAAACTCAGTGAATTCTCACTAGTCCTGTTCAAGGTTAGAGGCCAGAACTTTTAGTGAGGGGATAATCCAGTTATTAAGGCTATTAAGGCCTTAGCCTGCAATACAAGAGAACCCAGGTTTAATTCTCTGATCTTCCACAGGCTTCCTGTGCCATGTAAATTACTTACAGTCATTTATGTCACTGCAGTAGTTGGATGCTGATTTTCCAGAGCTCTTAGCATCATGGTTAGAAAGCACTGTCACAGCATTAAATTAGAGAGCTCAAGTGCACGTTTTGTTGGAGAAAAAATAGCGATTAGAAGATGCTCATTTAGTTATAATGCTGTATCTAAGAGACATATTAGCATCAGAAGTCTGTGTAAAAGAAAGTCTACATATTTAGCAGCTAGAAAATCTACTGTCTCCCTCAGAAAAAACAGGTTGACCACTCTGTGTTATACCAGCACCCAAAAATACTGACCAAACATTATTGGTGCACTGCAAAAATAATACCTCAGCAGTGATAACATTTGCTGTCATTAAAAATAAATCAAACTGTGTGTGTGTGGTTTCCATTTTAATCTAGGGCCCCAAAAAAATCCCATGACAGGATGTTTCCTTCCCACTAAAGCCAACATGCTCTGATGCCCCAAAAACTCAGTGTAAGAAAGAAATGAGGACAGCAGGAGCTCTTCCAGCGAATGGCTCTTGGGCCCAAAAGCAGCTACTGTGAAGCTGCAGAAATAAGATGCAAAAATCACCTCCAGGGAGCAGAAACACTGAAGGTCCAGTAAACATCTCAGTTGTAACTTCCCACTAGTTAATCACAAGACTCCTGGTGAATGGCCCAAATTTCACCCCTTTCCCCAGAGCAGACACAGCGCAGTGCTTCTCTTGAGCAGTGCAGGTGCATTTCAGAGAGGCAGTTTTGCTTTCACTTGTGTGTCACCAGCAACACATAATACAGCAGACAAGCAAGGGGCTGGAGAGGAGACTGTTTTTCAGACAAGGAACCAGCAGTTACTGAGCTGTTGTTTTGGAGATGCTCAATTGTTTTCTGTTTAAATCCTCAGCTCTCTCCTCAATTCTGGCCCTCTTTCTCCAGGGCCCCTCATCATGTTCCTTGCCTGTTAATCACAGAAGGGACCTTAAGTTGTTAAAATCTGGGCTCTAAACACAAGCTAGAGCAGCCTGCGGTCACTGCAGCTTGCACTGGCTGTTTCTGGGAGGCCCTATCAGAGTGAGGAAAACACTCATTTCATGAAGAGGCCAAAACACAAATCCTATTTTATTACACCCTGAGATTCCTGTTATGACAAGTATCTACAGGAGCACATTTTACCTCCATCTCATAATTATGCAATATACCTGCAACAAATCCACTCCTCTAGTACTTGTCACTGCAGAAGAGGAATTAGTACTTAAGAGGTACTTAGGAGTCCAAACCCAACCACATGAATGCTGCTCCAGAAGCTGCAATGACTCTGATGTTCACATGTCTATATTTCAAATATGCTGCAAGTTATTTCCAAAACCCAAGAGGGCCTCCAGCATGACAAACAATCAATTCTGAGCACAACCTGTGATTTCAAAGCTCCTCTGACTCCTCCAGGAGTGGATTTTATTGTCAGTTAATTTCTGTGGAATTTATTACATGTGTTTTCAGCTACAGGAAGTAGTTGCTCAACTCATATACAACAGAAACCTTTCAGCAGAAAATTGCCAGATTTTCACTACTAAAAAGCTGATGAAAACAAATTGTCCTGTTCCATTAAATGGTCCCATCATTGATTACCCCATTTCTTTGGCTCAGTGCTCCATGACTTTCTATAAATTACTACCTCATCCAATTTTTTCTTAGATCCTCTATTACCACAATTTAGTGGTATCCAGACTTAAAGGCATCTTTGTCCACAGTGTTTTTTCAAGAAAAGGGAATGCTCTGATCATTCTCTTTCCAAAAGGTTCTTAGAGCTATTTAGTGATTCGATGAGGGCCAGGAAGAAGTCAGTAGCAGAGAACAGCCAAGTTAGGTCTCCCAATTCGTAGTTTAACACTCTTGTCATAGAATCATCTTCTGATTCATTACAGAAAAGTCAGGCAGTTCCAGTGCATTAGGCTCACACACAGCCCAAAATCTTAAAAGTTTAATTCCCATGTCACAGGGATGTGAGGCACATGGATAAAAGAACTCATGGAAAAAGTCAGGAATACATGGCTGGACAAGGACAAAGCAATAGCTCTCCTCAAATTTTTGCTGTACAGCCTCCGTTTTTTTCCTCCCAAACACACAAAAATCAAACCCGTGTCGTTGCATGCAGCTAGGCAGCAATCCCAGGGGATGCTGGCATTACGAGGGAGGATTATCAGGAAGCCTTCACTTCTTGGCCATATGGTTGCTGCCGATTAAACCCTGTGTTTACCTGCTGCTCCTGTTCCAGGAGACGACCACACACTGTCAATCATTAAGCAAGCAGGGGAATGCCCAGACACACAGACTCACATTCCGCTTGCCAAGTTGGCTACTGAACCATATAAAGGCCATAACTATGCAAACACACCTAAGTGTGGCAGGATGTTTTTTCTGTTTACCCTTCAGTCCGAGATAAGAAGAGAGTCAGGGTCAAGGTAACTGCGATTTCTGCGTGCCAATACCCCGGGCCCTGCTCTCTTTTGCTGGAATTAGGCTGGAGAAAGCCAGGACAGAGAGCAAACAGCCAAAGGAACTCACTGCTTTGAGGATTGCCACTGCGTCCTGCTGGAGCCACGTGGGGTAGACGACTTCATCATTCAGAATGGCCTCAAAGAGGTCGTCCTCGTTCTCGGCCTCGAAGGGCGCGTGGCCGCACAGCATCTCGTACAGCAGCACTCCCATGGCCCACCAGTCCACGTCGGGGCCATACAGCATCTCCTGCAGGATCTGCAGCACAGATGGGAAAGAAACATCAAGCCTGAAGCTGCATAACTGAGCAGGGGAGGGAGGAAAAAAGGATTTAGGAACATTAATGCAGAAGTTCTTGCTATGCCCTAAGAGTGCTCTCTGCTAGGCTGGTGGATGTTCAGGAACATAAACGTGATCTTGCTCTGGGAAACTCCAGAGCAGCACAAAGGCACATCAGATGCTTTAAGCAAGGGCTGAATTCGCTTGGCTGGGTCACCTGGGAAACAAGCCCTTAGGACAATGCTGGGGCTGAGCTGGAGGAGAAGGGGCACTTCAGCAAAACTGGCTGAGCCTCAGAAGCAGCAGAGCAGGCACATGTGTGAGCTGACATGGCCTCCTCCTTGCTCTTGGGAAGAAAATACTCACCTGGCTCCAACAGCAAGGCTTTCAGCCGGAGAGGGGAAGCAGTGCAAGTGTGTGAGAATGGTGCAAACATCAACCACAGACAGAAATGCAATTGTGTTGAAGGATGTGAAACCCTGTCAGAACATCTGGCAGCATCTGGAGGGCACGTGTTCCTTAAAGAGGTGTTCATTAATTTTGTAGTGAGATTGGGGAATGATAGGGAGTGTGAGGAGGTAGAAAAGGAACTGAAAAACGAAGGAGAATTCAATCTCCTTTCAAATCAAGCTGGGACAGCATTTGTATGTGCCTCTCAAGATTTTTGCAGCTGTATTTCCATTTTTCACCTCACATTTTCTAAAGGAAAATGAAGGCTTACTTTGGTGCATACAGCAGCCTGAAGATTTACTCATGCTTTATTTCACAAGGGGCTGATAATACATCTAAGGAGGAAACCTAGAGCCCAGCAACCAAATTAGGCATAGCCAAAGACACCAGGGAGCACACTGGCTGTTCCAGAGCTAACCTACACTTTTCACATGGAGACCATTTTCCTGACCAAAGAAAGGTTTCCTGTACCTCTGGAGCAATGTAGTCTGGTGTGCCACAGAAGGTGGCTGTGGTGATGCCATCATGAATGCCCTCCTTGCACATTCCAAAGTCTGCCAGCTTGCAGTGCCCCTCGTAGTCCAGCAGTACATTGTCCAGCTTCAAGTCCCTGCAAGGAGAATCATTCAGAGTCACTGCATGCTTGGAGCAGCCCCACACAGATGCAGGCAGCATCCCAGGCCCAGAAGCTCAACCTGCAACCTGGACAAGCCTCATCATCATTAAAAAAAACCCCAAAAGTCATGCAGGAGGGATTTTCATTTGCTTCATCTCTTACAAAAGGGAGGGAGGAAGAAGTATCATTCTGTTGAGCGGCATTCAATGGGGGCAGGTGCTGCAGGAGTTTGCCCACATGGCTTTCCAAACACACCACAAGCCTGGCTGGCAGGGCTCCTGCTCATTTAGCTCTGGGACTCACTGGAGCAGAGGTTGCCAGAGCTGTCAGATTGCGTAAGGATGTCATGATGCAGCAAAATGCTCTGCATGAGCCACACTCTGATTCAGCAAAGCTGCACTGGAGCAGGCACTGGAGCTGGGGAGCAGAGCAAGGCCTCTACAGAGGGGAAGCAGATTACATATTCTTCTGAGGTGTTGGGGCTTCAGTCCCAGATTTCCTTGTTATCAGCCTGACTGACAAACCCCACCTGGAGCATTATCCAAGCTGAGAAGAAAAGAAACTTCCTGCTGACATCACTGCACATGGGCAGGGGGAATCTTCAGGCAGCACAGGATGCCTCCATCATAAGGCAAAGTCTTAAAGTCCTCCCAGCTGTATCAATTCCAGCAGTGCACTAATCCAGCAGTGAACATCCCCCACCAGTGCTCACTGGAGTGGGGACCTCCTTGTCACTGTCACAAGAGACCTGCAGCCCAACACACTGCGGAGAGAACTTTTTCCAATACGTCACCTCTAACAGCCTGGGAGCTCCTCATTGAAAGCAGAGCTGCCAAAATGACAGAGCCCTAACAAAGCTTATCAGCTTGCCTGACCTTGAGATTGCCCACGGGAATAGCCCGAAGCCAGAAGCACTGTCAGGAACATGACCAGAAAGCACGGGGTCATCTGCAGGCTTAGGCAATGCCTGCCTAAAAATACACCAGCTCATAGCACCTCTGCGTTGCAGTTGCCAGACAAGCTCCAGGCACCACTGCAGATGCAGGAGAGGAGCTCTGACGGGAGCTCTGGGCAGCACAAACAGGTCACAGCTCGTTTTTTGAACTGTCTCAGATGTTGGCCCAAGAGCTGCTCAGAGCCCTCACAGCAGCTTCGTGATGGGGGGGATCCTTGACAAAGCCACCTTCGAAGTTATTCTGATGCCCACATCAGGATCAAAAAACTAAATACATTTTAGAGTCTCAGAGCCCCTTCACAAAACACATTTTGCCCTTTGGTTAGATACCTATTTCCCTGGGAAGGGGGAGCAGTAGGGAGGGTGGTAACATAGGTGGTGACATCTTCGTATCAATATAAAAGCCTATGGCTAAGCTGAAATCTGAATCCAGCTTGATCCTGTTCATCCTCCATCCATGATCCTAATGTGAGAATCAGGAGGTTGATGGCTCTGTTGTGCACTGGCATTTTCAAGCCCATGGGACTCCAGACAGCCTTCCCTGAGCTACACTGTTGCAGTGGAAAGATCAAGGACACATTGTGTAAGACAATCAGAGCCACATCCTCTCCTAAAGAGATAAGGAAAAGTATTCTTAGCCTCTTTTGAATGGATGGGAAAGCGAAGGACAGCAGCTAAGAAATTTGCCCATGCCCCCCAGAGACAAGGCTGAACAGCAGCTTCCTGACCTCCAGCTCCGGATCTTAATCACAAGATCACACATCCTCTCTCTTCAACTTTAACACAGCTTGGCAATGCAGGACAGCAGAAAGCCTTCTGCAACCCTGCTACCCTTCCCAGCAGGCCCACGAGCTCTCCAGTGGCCACTGAAATCTGGATGCCAAGGACAGTGCCCATGCCTGTCTCACACTGCAGTGTTTACTCTGAGCAGGATGTTCAGCAGGAGACACTTTATTTTTTCCCTTCTGAGAATCACAAATGATGGCTGAGGCCTGTGGGCAAAGGCTTGTCCTGGAAAGGCTTTAGGCGAGCACAGGCAGAGGTCTGTGCGTGGTTGCCCACGACAGCCCATCTTCAGGAGCAGTTCACAGCCAAAGCTCCTGTTGCTCTTCCCTGAGGTTCCTGGCAGGGCAAGGAAGCCCTCCAAGCATGAAGGCAGGCCTTGTTTTCAGGAATCCACCATGATGTGGTGGAAACGCACAGTTTATTCTTGGCTCGGGTTTAAATGCAGCAAACACCTTCCCAGTCCTGGGCAGTGCTGACTGTTGTGGTGTTGCCCCAAAAGATACAACTGGAAGGGGAATTTTGGTGAACTCGCTTGGAGATCCCCCTGTTCCCTGAAACATCCACCAAGTCCTGGCATGCTTTGGGAATACCTCAAAATACACCATCCTTACACCTGAGCCAGCAGAAACACAGTCACCAACGTGGAAGAGCAGAGGCAAGAGACAGCTACGGGGCTGGCCCAGCTCGCTGACCATGTCACCAGGGCACGCTGCCACTTCCCAGCCTCTGCCCCACAGGGCACACTGCAGGAACCCCCAAATCCCTGATGGCTGCAGAGTGCACCATTCCCACCCCAGCTCTGAGACAGCAGGAGTCCTGCAGGTGCGAGAGTACTGTGTTGGCTGTGTCCTCCCAGGGAGCCTCTACCTTTGTAATTGCCATTAAATTCAAGCTGGCTGCCTCTCACTTGGTAAGCATAGTTTTAACCACACGAGGCAAAGCTCCAGCCCTTGGCTTCTCCACACTGTACGTTAAACCCATTAACAGTGTCTGTTGTCTCCTCCTGACTTCTGTCCAGCCGTGTGAAACCCAACACTTGCATTTTCTATTTGCACATAACCTGTAATGTGACGTTACTCTGGCTCTCACTCGCTCAGGCCCTTGGCTACGTGCAGATCATTTCAGAAGGACCTCCTGTGACCACAGAAGGCTGCTCAATGCTCTCTGCTCGGCAGAGTGACAGGAGATCACTCCACACGTCCCTCTCGGAGCAGGTCTCGTAGGCCAGCACAGTGGCAGCCTCAGCCACTGGCTCCTCTGGAGCCTGCTCTCTCTGGCTGCCCCATAAGACAATTCCCTGGGAAAGCTGTGGTTTGAGCATTTGTCCCAAGCCATCCCAGCAGCTGTGAGCTCTGAACTCACTGCTTGATACTGACAGGTCTCCCCACGCACCAAACCCCGTAAGCCAGCACGGCCACATGAGAGGAAAAACACTGACAGTTCTCTGAGATTTACAAGGAGCTCTTCATTTTCACAGCAAGGATTCCGGGAAGCTGATGAAACTGGAAGCCATCCAGCTCAGAAAGGCCAAATCTACCTCATTTCCTTAATACTTGCATTTTCCATTCAATATTTTTAGCAGTTCCATGAAGCAGTAACGGCAGAGAGGTTTTCTGAGGCTGCGTTTCTAAGGTCCAGCTGAGCTTCTGCCTTTCACTGGCAAACCTTCCCTGGAAAACAGGCTTCATCCTGACTCAGAAAAGGCTGTCTTTGTCCTCACCCTCAGCTATGGCACACTGGCTTAATGGCCTTGTTTAGTCTAGACCCAGAAGAAATGACAAAATGAGCTGCTTCAGCGTCACTCGCTGCAAGAGGTGTTCTTTGCACATCTGCTGCTTGAGTTTGACATTCGTAAAAAACCCAAAATTACAATTGCACATGATCTGGTCCTTTTCCAAAGTATCTGTCAAATGCAATTTCCCTGCACCAGGGAGCTTTGCCAGGGAATGTGTGTTATACACGTACCTGCCACTCGCTCCACAATGACCATCTCACTTGTGAGGTAGAAATTGAATTTGAAAGGATGAAGTTTGGTGGGTTTTTCCCTTATTTTGGTTTTATCACCCTGTTGTGGTAAAGGTTGTACATGTAGTAAGGATCTTCTTCAGAGGAGTAAGGGTGGCAGACACTGGCTGCCTGCCTCTGTTCAAGGTTATCCCAGGTTTGTTAATCTCAAAGGTCCGGTTTAAAGCTCATTAAGGCCTGGTGTTCCCATCTCAATGCTAATCATTCAGTCATGAAAGCTGTGGGTTCCACCCACAAAGGTAGGTGTGACTAACAGAAAACTCCAGCCAAAGGGTTTTCAAAAAATACACAACTAGAAACAAAATCCCCAAACCTGAAATTAGCTAAATGAGTAACTTTGACATTTCTGAAAGGGAAAAACTTTCCCTTTAGATACTCCTTGGAAACATTTTTAGGTGAGCAAATGTGCATTCAAGTCCCTTTGCAAGCAGGGATGAGATTTTAATTTTTCTCCAACTCTTCTGCTGAAGTAATTTTACTTCACAGAAATACTGCAATCTCCATCATGATGCAGAAAAATGTGTTTCTACTGGCTGCTCAGGTAGCCAAAGCAATACACATTTCCAGCTCCTGCTCCAATGATATTGTAATTTTTATTTTTATGTTTTTTTGGAAAATTAAGCAACTTCAACAGAAGAGCGCGAAAGATGTACAACCTGCAGAATAGCACAGTTGGTAAGATACTTAAGGAAAAGGTAGTATTTTTCAAGTTGGAGGCTTTGTTCCAAATACAGTGGACAACAGATTTAAACCCATACTTTGATTAAATAAGGAGGAGAACAGATGGAGGTCTCAGTTTTATGTAAAGCCCTAAATACTCATGTGAAGCTGATGTTGTTTCCCATTTTCCTTTGCATTCATTAGGAAAATCCAAACCAAAATACTTTATTTTACCTGAAACCAACACTCTCTTGACTTGAAAAAAAGCATTGCTTCTAAAAAGCCTTAACATTTATTTTGGGCCCACAAAATTATTTTCTATCTTTCTTTCCATACTAAATTTTGGAGACTCAGTTACAAAGCTCAAAGAAAAGAATTATTTTCATGAATCTATTCCCACCATCTTTGGACTAGGGACCTCCACATTTTGTTCCCAAGACTTTATACCACTTTGGGAATTAAGACTATTTCTACTGTTTGTCTTGGGTTGTAGAGAACTTGCTTATAAATTCCTTCACGGAAAATGGTTCACATCTCCCACATTTTTCTAAAAACAACCAAACATTATTTATTTGCATGATCAAGTAAGCTTTTATAACCAGAAACTCACATTCTGACAGCCCCAAGGAAGAGTTAAGCACGTCCTAGGCAGTAGTAAAGCTGCATGGCAGCAGTAAATACAGGCTGAAGCTGATACCTGCAACATATTCTACCAGAGCTAAGACATAAGAACCCAGGATGAGCTGCTGGTACTTGCTTAGGCACATCTTTAGGGCAGGACGAAACACTGAAATCACAAATTAAACACCAGGTTACCGGCCTTTGATACAGGGAGCCACAAAGCAGAGATCAGAGAAAGATCAAGCTGCACCGAGCTGGAGAAAAACAATTGAAAACCTGAGTTTTGCTGCCAAATAAAAAGATGAGGTGTCACTCCCTTCCAGTCCTGGAGGCTTCATTTAATTTGACTCCTGTTGTACTTTACAGGGGGAAATTATCACAGCTGGAGCAACCCCCTGTGCTTACAGAGGGACCCTCGTGGGCACAGCACCAAGGGAAGAACCAGAGGTAGCTCAGTGCTGATACACAGCACTTAACCAGTGTGTAGGCATTTACACACACCACTGCGTGGGCACTGCAGGCTGAGAGGGAAAGTGTTGCTTTACACACCTACAGCTTCCCAGTACAATCCCTAAAATCCCACGGGATTTAGTGTGTGCGCCCCATCCTCCCCAGCACTGCACGAAATAACGTCAAAATACACAGGGGTTGCAAAACATAACTTCAACTCTTTGTTTCCTTGAAAAACATTCCTTTGGGTAAAGAAAACATTCCTTCTGGTTTCCAAACAAACCTCTGAGGCAAAACCCACCCAGACCACTGTCAGCCACACAGACAGCCTGGCTACAGCAAACTGCAACCAGCAGTGCAGCGCAACAGGACAGAAATGAAGGGAAGATCTCTCCAGATTTGTAATTTGCAATTACCAGAGAGTAGAAATGAAACATAGCAAGTGGTCTTCTGCACTGGCCTAACAGCCAGAAGTTGTTTTCAAAAGCTGACCATACTTAAGTGTTTAGGGTCTGTAAATACAGCTACCATGGCTCCAGGCTGACCTCCTCATTTCTCACAAACGAAGTAATAGCAGAGATGTGATAAAATGATTCAAGGATCCAACTCTGATTTGGGGTAAGTGGTACAAATAAGTGAAACTCCACTGAAAATCCACACTCACTATTGGGCCATTTAACAGCAGACAGCTGCCTGTCCTTGCTGGCTGCTCAGGGCAGCCATGGGAGCCAGAGGAGGCTTGTGGGGAAGGTGCATCCTACAGGCACCTCAGCAGTGCTCCAGCCAGGAGCCCAGAATCATTCCTGGGGCTTTTACATCCTCATCCCACCACAGCACATCCTGCAGACTCTGCAGAGAGCTGGGGAGGGGAATGTAGCAGAATACAAGAGCCTCCTGGCTTGTCTCTGCTTCACCCAACCCGCCCCGCTGGCACGCAGAGCACAGACCTTTGGAAATCTCTGCACCCATGGGTTAGGATAAAGGTCTGATGGATTACGGACACTCGGCCTTCAAAGCAGGCTCCACCTCTCTTGCAACACAAGATCTTACAGACTGATGCAATATGCACTCGAGTCTGGGGTCAGACACAACCCCAGAACATCCTGAAAACTCTCACCCACAGCACACGACCAAGGACCGCCCTGAGGGCAGGGTCAGGGGTGTGTGAATGAGTGCCAGACAGATCCTCACCCCTGCATCTGTGCTCTTCTCGATGTCCAAAGGCACTCGGTGTCAGTCTTGCACACTCACTGGGGTAAATCTGATTAAGCTTGGAAATACACTCTTGCTCTGTTGCTTGAACTTCAGACTAAACAGACTGGCAAGCACTGTACCCAGAGTGCTCTGTTACTATTATTATTATTTTAATCTTAAAGTCAAGCAGCCCTTCAAGCACAAGGACAAGTTTCTGCAAGCAATCTGCCTGCATTAAGGCAGCACCACGGGGTTTTTGGCAGAGATGGGCTGGAGCCCAGCACTGCTGGCTGTCCATCTGTCTGACCCCTTTATGTCAGTGAGGGCTCCCTGGTAGCAGTTCCCCAGCCCACCTCAGAGCACCGGCCCTCTCCTGGCAAAGCCCAGGCTGCTGCTCTGAAGACAAAGTGGTGCCCAAGGCACTGACTTCTCTTACAGCACAGGAGATGGCATTACCCAGGATCCAAGACCTCTCCGGTGGTTTGAAGGAGCAGCACTCCCACCTCCCCTCCCTCTGGGCACTTCAGAAGGGCACCTGTGGAAGCTTAACACAATTACTCACAGGATTTCATTGCTGCTGAGATGAGCAGGAGTGATTCATCCTCCAGTTACAACAAGAGTGGTAGGCTCAAGTATAAAGACAGAGACTAAAAACCCTGGGCATACCACAAGAGATAATCACACCCACGCTGGTGGTACGGATCCAGTGGGACCTCAAGAGTGCCCCGAGTCCCTCTGGGGTCAGGCACACCTACAAGCTTCCCCTGCAAGCTTCCCCTTTATTATACCCACAGCAGCTGTGAGAGAGCTGATGACAGTGTCCAAAGGCAGCTTTACAAGGGCAAAAAGAAAGGACACTCTTGTGAAATGGGGCAGCCACGAGCCAGAGCCATTACTGGTGAAACACAGACGCGCTGGGGGTTGCCACACTGGAGTAATCCCAAAGATGGCACAATCCCTATAACATATTTATACATCCAAATTGGTGTGCGTGCCTTCTTTATAGACACTTATATATAATCTATGTATTATTTGCTGTACTTTTATGTGGAACTCTAATCAGGAAAGAGGAGCCACACTTGAGGTATTTCCCTGTATCCCAGAGCAAATGTCCTCCCATTTACTGCAGGAAGGGGAGAGGTGGACAGAAAAAGGCTTCGTGTCCAGCCTTTGGTATGCACGCCACGCGTTCCCTCTCCGGATGAGCCGCCAGCCCAGTCCTGTGATAGACTCCTCAGTCCCACTGGGCAGCAACACTGGAATTTGCTGGCCCTGAAACATTACTTGCTGAGTTGCTCCCAACAGAGCTCCTATTTTACCGCTGCCAGAAAAAGAGGGAAAAAGGAAAAAAAAAAAAAAAGAAAAAACAACCACAATGCTTCTTTCTGTGCATCCCATTGCCTGAAGTCTTCAGAGGAGGCACACAACAGAGTCAAGACCCAAATGCAGGAACAAGAATCAGGTGACTGATGGAGCTAGGAGAGGTTAAAAAGCACAAGCCTGTTGTGTCACTTTGACAAAAATAGATCAATGTTGATTCAAAGCCCGATATGGAAATTAAAATGAAATCAGATTTGTGCCCGCAGCACAGCGTGGTCTCAACACTACAAGACGGAGCGAGAGTTATCCAGGATTAGTCATCACCAGCTGCCCACAGCCCACCACGGGGCTGCTGAAGGCCCTGTCCCAGCTCCAGGCTGTCCTGGTAGGATCAGGGTTGGCCTGTGTTCCTGAAAAGGCTCCTCCTTGCACCGGCACACAGTGACAGGTCCCCATTTCACCGCCGTGTGCCACTAAGCCTGCCCTGGGGGAATGAGCCAGGAGCCCACACCAAAGCAACTCTCCTGCTCATCCCACAGCTGCCATGGAATCCACCCTCCCCACACTCCAGTTTCAGAAGGAATGTTTCGCTCCCAGAAATATCAAAGAAAATAAAAATAAAGGTCCCTATCCATCAGGATGATGTGTGCAGACTGCCTGTGGCACCAGCTTGGGCAGCAAACCAACCTGTGCTGGTACTGGCAATGCCAGCAGGGTTCTGTAGGGAGGACACTCCTGCCTGGAACCTGTAAATCTGGTCAGGCAGACTGCTCCACATTCATCTGATACAGGTAAGATTCACTGTACTCTGAGCCTGATTCTGAATCCAGGGAAATCAGCGGAAAAGAGACTCCTGTCAAGTTCACTTGATTTTGAAGTAGGCCCCGAGAAAAAAAATTACTTAACCTTATTAAGGCTCTGAATTACAGATCCAGATTTATAAAGCTAAGGCTATAGGTGCTAATCTCCTTTCCATAATGGAATAAACAAAGCTGAAGGTAGAAGTACTGTATTTTTAGACAGGATTTTTTAAAGCACCTTGCTTTGCCCTGTAGATTTCCACTGCCAAACTTACTATTAACTTTTGAGGGAGCATCCATGCTGGCCCAGCGTGGATGCTTTTGAAAATCCCACCATCTGCACTGAATTTTTATGCACAGAGCAAAAGAACAGTCTCCCTGCTAGTGACACATTGTGGGCACAAAGCACACAGCCATCCCACTGCTGCACAGGAGGGGGTTCTGCCTGGTTCCCCTTGGAACAAAGTTTGAATGAATTTCCTAGGAAATGCTGTCTTGGGAGCTGTTCCTTAAAAAAACAAACTGACACCATCACTGATATAATTGGCTCCTTTGTTTTGAATACTCCAGGGAATCTTTGGGCGAACACAGCGCTTTTCTGACTGCTCTGATCTCCCTGCTTTTGGCCACAACAATCACTTAAATGTAAGATGGAAGAGGCTTTTGCAGGAGCCTAGCAGATCGGTCATTATCCCAAGATTTAGTTTCTCATTTCATGTGATTTTCTGTTGCTGTTCATTCATTCATTACAGGTGATTCACTCAGAGCTGTGTGAAGCCCAAGGATCCTGGATAAGCAGGGCAGAGCCAGGTGGAATTCCTGGCTGGGCATGCCGAGCCCTCTGCAGTCCCGCTCCGACTCCTCCCAGGCTGCCTGCGTGCAGTAACCAGTGACACTGACCTTTGTGCCAGGCCAGCAGGGACAGCTTAGATCCCATGTGCTACCCCAAATGCCACACAGCATCCACCAAACAGACCCCAAACTGCCCATGAACAATGCTGGCTGGTGTCGTCACAACGCCACACCAACTACTTAACCCACAAGTCTCATTGGTCCAGGCTCCCTCTTCAGCTGGCACAGGGGAACAGATGCTTTCCAAAGCCACTTCAGCCCCTCCAAATTTGACTCACCAGCTGAAAAGGCTACAGAAGTTCCCAATTTATGTGCCTTAGGTGGCTGCCTGAGTGCAAGCAAAGCAGAAGTAGCTCAGAGCAGGAGTCAAGTGATGCTCACCTGACATGGCTCCCAGGCACAAGGAGCTGCCAACTCCCTCATTCCTGTTATATATGAAACACATGAATCATAAAATGAAACAAGCACTGGCTCCACTGACCCCATTAAGAAAAAAAATAGAAATGGAACATTAATGAGGGATGTCTGTCTTTACACTGCTCAGCCCTTGAACTTTTAGCACTTTGATATGTCAAGTACCTACAAGTCCCTTTGGCCTCTGCAACCTGTGACCATGGAGAAGGATACCCAGGGTACTGTGGGTCTGTGTGCCTGGAAATATGCCTCTTGGCATATTCACATTTTAATATTTTAGCTGTGGAAGACCTGAGGCTGTCAGGTCCCTCTTGCTTACAAAAGCCTTTGCTATATATCTTGCTTATAAATCCCTTTGAGTCAGGAAGAACACACTGCAAATCCCCACCAAAACTTGTTTCTAGTCTAGGGAGACAAGAAACATCAGGCAAAAACCTTGGTGTCTCAGCAAGAGGCACCGCATCAGATCAAAACTCAGATTTTCTATCTGGACCTCCCATGTTTACAACCCAGGCCAGAACTGCACAACAATACACATTTTCTATCACAATATGAAAGTTAGTCAACTCGAAGGCAAGATGATTCTCAAAAAACTCCTTGTCTGCACTCACTAAAGTTACAGCCAGCTGACATCTAAAGTGCATTGGTTTTTAGCTCATGTCCTCATCAAAGTTTAGCACTCTCCACCTACAAGGCTATATTTTTATTTTGTGGCAGGAAAAGTAGTTCTTAATGTTATTGACAATTCCAGTGGGTTCAGCTATCAAGTACTTCAAACTCATCTCCACGGACAAGCACTGCTGCTCTCAGATTGGACTGCTGCTTTCAGATACTCTCCCATGAATAAATAATTGATTGAGGACTAATGGAAAACCATGGATGCTCAGAGAAAGCAGAATGACTGCATTGTCCTGAGAAAAAGGAATAAAAAGGGCATTATTTTAATACCAACATGCTGGAATGCATCACCCACAACAGACACATTAGAGCTAATGAACCCCTGGAACTTCTGTAGATGGATTTGCAGACATGGAGCAATAGATGGCCCGTGTCCTCTCTGCACTCTGGGGACATCATTTGTAAGTTTACCTGTCCTCCATCTCTATTCTCAAATAGACTCCACAACACTTTACTTCACAAACGATTTGCAAACTTCTTCACTATTTTGCACCAGGAATGATTTCACGGTACCTGAAATGATCCCACGGCTGTGAGAGCACAGGGCACTGAGTGGGAGTTGGTGGTGTGGGTGCTGCAGTGTGCTCTGTCCTGGGCTGTTAACAGGAAAGCGACCACACCATGACACAGCAGCCGCTTTCCCATCAAGGTTACATCCAAGGGCATTTGGAATCAGCTTTTAAACACTGGGCTACTTTCACTCCCCACCTCCCATTGTCCCTGTGGTGACTTGGGAAGCACCACAGTGTACAAAGGCAAATCCATCCTGCTTCCTCTCCAGCCAATCTCTTAATTTTGCGCTGCAGATTTTGAATCCCTGAGTTTCCGTTGCACACACCTGCATCCCCACAGCCACCCCACCTACCTGGAACTCAACCCTTGGGCATTTGGTTTGCTGCCCCCACCCCAAGCGCTTGCTGGCACTCCTGGCACCACCAGCAACCATCACCACGGCTGGAATGACTCAAAACAGAGAACACCCAACAAGATGACAACGTTTATCAACAGCCTCTCATCCCTCCACAGCAACCAGGACGGCTCTGCCCAGGCAGGGAGCGGGAGCAGCCGACACCCAGGGTGATGCTGGGATGCAGCAGGCTCTGCCCCAGAGCTGATCCAAGCTGCAGGGATCAGGCAGAAACGCTTTTCCCGCTCATCCCCAGACGAGCCTGCCTGGCGGACTTCTTTGCCAAGTGTTTCTCCACCCCGGCTTTCCATCTCAAGGAGCAGCACTCCACAGCCCGCCAGCTGCGGTGCCCACGCGGCAGCTTCATACCACAGGAGCCAGAGCTGGGCGCTGGTGACACATGACTCAAACACGCGGTGCACTGCTCTTAATCCCAGCAGCCGAGCGAGCAGAGCTCCCCTCTGTCCTCAGCTGCCCTTTTCTGGGCAGCTGCAGCTTTTCCTGGCACCTGACTGGAAACCCTGTGGCTTTTACCTCATGTGCACGAGGTAAAACATGGATTTGGGCTTAGAGCCTTCCTACATCTTGAAAGGGAAGTATTCGAGTTTAGCACTGTTCAGCTTTTCAGAACCTAAAGACAGCAAGATCCCTTTTTCTGGTAATTTAAGCCTCCTCCTCCAGGAGCATGGCCAGTGCTCTCCAGCTGTACCTGCCCTCCCATACCCTGTCCCATCCGTGCTTTTTGGAGCAGTGAAGGTGCTGCATGCCTCACAGGCCGTGTCCTGCAGTGATGAGGGGGAACCCAGTGCTTCTCGACACCCTACAAAACCTCAGAGGCAAAAGGAAGGCCCTGTGTGTGACACAGCCGCAGGCTGTGCCCCAGGCAGAGGACAGCACTTCACCTTACTCATGTTACAGGCAGTTACAGGAATGGAGGCATTTCCCGGGTGACTCTGGCCAAGCTCCCCCCACAGATCTGTGTGGTGCTACACTTCAGGGAATCACAGAATGGTTGAGGCTGGGAGGGAGCCTAAAGATTATCTCCTTCCAACCCGGTTGCCATGGGCAGGACACCTTCCCCCACAGCAGATTGCTCCAAGCCCCACCCAGCCTGGCCTTGAACACTTCCAGGGATGGGGCAGCCACAGCCTCTCTGGCCAGCCTGTTCAGGGGGCAGCCTCAGTGACTTCAGCCAGCCCCTCTCCTCCCTATCATACACTCCAAATTTTACCAGACCCTGCCTGCATCACACTTTGCTGCTCCACAGCACTGTCCCCTAAACGGGCTGAGCCATTCCTAGGATCAAGTACCACTCAGATGAGGGAGACTGAAAAAGCCTCGCCCCGCCTCCACGCGAGTCCCACATCACTCTGTTGTTGGTGTAAACCACAAGTTACTTCACGACTTTCTGGCACCCACAATCGGCATCATCAGCCAGCGAGTGGGACGGGCTGCACACGCATGAGAGCAAAACCACAGAGGGGTTAACCCTGCAGTGAGCTGGGAGAAAACCCATGGCACTGAGAGCTCTCAGAGTAGCCAGAGAGCCAAAGGCTGTGACTCACCGGGAGAGGCTGCACAAAAAGAGGGCTTTCAGCAAGGCCCACAGGAATTTCTGCAGGGAGATTCTTCCCCTGGAGACAGGCAAGGGAACTCACCTCACCTTTCCCATCAGGGAGCAGATCCGATGACTGCTGTGCCAGGAGAGGAATTCACTATTGTCCGGCTGGTTGTTTCCAGTCTGGCTAAAAATGGGATCACAGGAGACTAATTGCTTCACTGGAGGAAAAAAAGAACCAGTCTGGAGTGACGGAATTATTTTGTAGACTGTTGTTGTTTGGGTTTGTTTCCATCCTGGCTTAACGAGCACTAATGACTTCAGATGGGGGGAGGAAAGCCATTAGGGAGAACATGATCCACACAGATACCTCTGGCCCAGCACACACTTCTGTCCCAGCCAACCTCTACAGCCCTGATGGCATCCCTGCCTCCTCCAGCCCTTCAGAATGGAGGAAGGTGGCTGAGAGCAAAGGGAAATGTTAATTTTTCCCTTTTAATCAGCCTGACTGGAAGTTCCAGCCTCCCTGCAGCTCAAATACTTGAGCATGTTAGCTATGCTTGGCAGCAACTCCAGAAGAACTGCTGTCCCCTCCTCAATGGCAGGGAAACAAAGGGAAAACGTCCCAGAAGAGCGGATGCTCCTGGCAGAAAGCAGCAGAGCCCAGAGCCTGTGAAATAAAGTTTGTTTGTTTTGTTTGTGGAAGCCACACTGAATCTTCTGAGACTCATTCTGGTGTATGGAGAGACAGAATGAAGCCCAAAGCCAAGACAGGTAATTAATGTTGAAATTCCTCCTTACATAGCAGCGCTGGGACAGACACTCACTTGTCCAGTGCCGTGCGTGGCTGTGCCAGCACAGCCCAAAGAAAGCCTGGGAGCAAGCGGTGCCTGTGCTACACCCAGTGGCTCCAGGCACCCTCACATACTCACTGTGGGCTCCAGGGAAATAGGGATCATATGGGAATGATGTGCTTATTTCTGTAACCCAACTCTACTGAAGGACAGTTGACTTTTAAGTGCATCCCCCAGGGAACAGGAGACCAGCCTGAACTACCCCAAACCACAGCACGGTCCCAAGGAAGACACAGGCAGAGCAAAGACTTGGGAATGTTAGGAGCTTCCCTGGAGAAGAGGTGGAGAATTTCAGCATGAGCCTGGTTCTAAGGGAAGCGAAATAGGGAAGGCTCTCAGGCAGTCAAACAGTGACTTCAATCAACCTGTCCTAGACATAAAGGAACGTGAGATACCCAATACTCCATGCCACAATTAACTCATGCAGAGGCAACAACCAGGCCCTAAAGATCATCCCCTCTCTTCCATGTGTCCCCATTCCAATGTCAGCTTTCTGGCAATATTTGGCATTTGCTGCCTCGCTTCCTGGCCAGCAGGGATCCAGAGGTGCCACTGGCTGATGCTGGAAAGCAGCATCCAACAGCTCCGTCAGCAACTTCTGCTGACTGTCCTGTGGCTTGGGAAAACTGTCAGTCCTGAAGGACCCCCAAGGCAGCTCTGAGTGGAGACGATGAGATGCAGTAAATAGGGCAGGCTGCGAGATAGTTTCCCATTAATTTTATCACACCAAATACCTGTCTTTCCCTCAGGGGTTACCCCTGTCAGGGCAGTCACCAGTTTGAGTGAGCAGAGCAATTTTGCAAGATCAAACGAGTGTAGGGGGATCTGTGACACAGAGACTTTCCACTCACAACTCCAACTTCAGCCTACTCAAGCCACAGATGACTTGTGGCGTTAGGGGTTTGAAAGCTGGTCTCCCTTTGCTCTGGCTCATTTCCAAAAGCTCATGAGTTCCAAGAAACAGCACAGTTTAGTATTGCCTTTTTAGAAAGCAGACAGGGAACTATGGTTCAAGTGGCTCAGTCACTGATAAAAGCTATTTAACAGATATGGTGCCACAAAGGCTTATTTGGGCATTTTCTCTTTGTGTAAGGATAGGGGAAAAAACCACGAATTCAGGTGTTAGTTACACCAGTCTTATCTCAAACCTACCACCAGCAGATCAGCTGCCATCCATCGGCCACCCCAACTTCAAAAACTAACTCCGCAGTGTGAGGCATGAGCTGACTGCCTCAATCCCCCCTGGCTTGCTGCATCCCAAGCAGCAAAAGGACACTGACAGCTGTCATCCTCCTGTGGGGATTGGCCCTGGCTCCAAAGAGACCCCAGCAGGAGCAGGACTGGCAGGACCAGCTCTGGCTCCACGCTCTGTGCTGCTGCAAGGGTGGAGTGGCCGGGCAGTGCTGCCTTCTGACCTTCCCAGTGGGTGGACTATCTCTTTGGGAGCTTGGCCAGCTGGCAGGAGTCACAGCTTCTCCTTGGCTTTCTCATTTATCAAGGCTGGGCAGAGCAGCAAGAAGCACGACTCAGCTGCCAAGGTTTTTGCTCCCTCTGTGCTCACCAGGGTCTGAAGGTAGAAATTCTGGCTGTAAAGCTGGTGTTTGGGCACCAAGTTTCAAGCTACTGCTCAAAATGTATGAGAAATGATATGAATAATACTGGAATGGGGAGCTCCAGCTAGAAAGAATGGCTATAAAGTAAAAAAAAAAAAAATAAGACAAGGTGCAGGAAATGTCAAAGGTTCCATTACATTGATAAGATTGTGTCAAAATTCCCAAAGCATAGATAAGCATACAATTCCTCACCTTATGGTTAAGAGACACTGACAAACAGAAATACAAAGCACACTAATTCAGCTTTTAGGCACGAGTCAACGAGGACATGGGACTCTGCTACGTTTTCATGCCCAGGTAAATGTCAAAAGGAACGTAACAAGATCCCGAGAAGGGAGGAGAAAACCCAAAGCCTGCTTGCTAAATGTCACATAGCAGCTCAAGGCTCTCAGCACGAGTGCCACAGAGTCTGGACACTGAGACACGCTGCAGCCTCGCTCCCACAGCCCACGCTGGCTGCCTGGACTGTCCTTGGAGAGTCTGGAGGGAACACTTCCTACTGCCCCTGCTACCACCCAGGTTTGCACACGGCATCATTTCCCCTGCTACCTTGCACAGCTAACCCTGCTTTTCCCAATTTACCTCCTCCTCCATCCCCCCCACCCTTTCCTTTTCCAGCACAACCACCAAAGATGGCATGACCCAGCCTGGCCAGGCACCATGACAAAAATGCTTCAGATCAGAAACGCTTCAGATGTGGACGCACACATCCTATTGGACAGACTTAGCCATGGCAGTATGCCTGGATCAGGGATTTAGCCAGTAAATAACCTCTCCTACTTGGAAGTAATTTTCCTGATTCATGAGCACTCCTCTGCCATGCTGCCGAGAGATTTGTGAAAGCAGCTCTGGATGTTAATAATAAATTGTGCTTGTGAAACTTTATTTGATAAAGAAGAAATCAGCTCAGAGCGTGGAGGATCTCTGTGGTTTTGAATACATCACATTTGTACACACTTGAGACTTGAAGGCTTGATCCCCTTTCCATTGTTGTCAGCTGGAATACTGCCACTGCTCCAGTGGAATAATAACCAGGTAATACAATTCCAAGATTAAATTGTGCCCTTAGGCACAGCCTCATAAAAGGGGAGGTTCTCCATCCTATTAACAGTAAAGGTGCCGTGACTCAGAGGCCAAATGATGAGCAATGCTTTCCCCTTGCTCCATGGGAATAGGCCCCACAACCTGCATCCTGGCCTGCAGCAGCAGCTGAGGACAAGCCCCAGCACCAGCTCCGCTGGCACACAGAGGGCAGAAACAAAGCTGTGTCCACCATCCTGCCCAGGGTACCACTGGCAGAAGAGGGAATTCTCTCCCACAGAAATTCTGAATTGTAAAACAGCTATTCCTGCAGCACTACCATGTAAGAGTTTACATTTTCCATTGTGTTGTTATTTTTAGTTAATATCTGTATCACTACAGGCAGCTCTGAACTGGAATCTACAGACAGGGTGTGACAGTGATGCACCACTGGTAAGAAAAGTTGCTGGGTGGCTTCACAAAATTCCTCTGTTTGCATAAAAGCAGAGTAACCCACCTGCTCCCTGGCGTAAAGAAAACGATCTAAACATTGGGATTACTGACCAAGGAAACATCAGGTGCCAACCTTGCTACAGCTAAAAGAGTAAGTCAAACTCTCCCTGGATAGTTACAGCTGTTGCTGCAGGCCAGATATTTCAACACTGAGTCTCTCATTGTGTCCCTTACAAATACAGCAACTTCACTCACTGCAACACGTTGTGAGGCAAGAAATCTTCCATTTCAGCAAGTCAGAGGAGAAGATGCAACAGCATTTTGTCAGCACGATCCTTTCAAAAAGTTGTACAAAACATTTATTAAGGTTGACAGAGAGACCTTTTCCCCAGCTATATATATCAGCCTCCCTAATGCCAACCCAGGGCTCATGTTCCCTGACAGTGACACTGAAAGCTTCCTGGTTTCGAGATGGGTACAAAGATCAATAAAATTACTGGATTAATGCTGGGCAGTTCTGGAGATCTTAGAGCAAATGTTTTCAAAATTCATGAAATCGTAGACCTGAATGCCCTTAGTATCAGGGAACATGTTAAAAGTCAGATGAGCAGTTCTGGCTAAAAACATAGCAATAATATTTAGGGGCAGTTTTTAAAAATAAATCTTAACATCAAATATATTTCAATTTTTTCTTCTTCTTCTCATGACCTTTACACCTTTAAAATAGGAGGAAGAGAGCAGGAAAGACAGAAAACCAGTATTTTTGTAGAAAAGGTTCTTAGTTCCAAAAGTTCTAATCTAAATATTTCCAGGTGCCCTGGGACTTAAAGATTTAGCCTAACTCTGGTTTCTAAGTCTCCCTTTTTTACGAACTTGTCTGTAATTGTTACACATAGCTATTTCTTAATTGTATCTGCATGCTCTTTAATTGTGAAATGCCTCCATAAGGGTGTATTAGTCACAAAAGGGAATGCCAGAACACAACTCACATCTAATCACTTATCCCCTCCACAGATGAGCAGTACTGCTTATTTTTATTGCACCAGCACCAGAATTCTCAAACAACACCGAGCTCTCATTGCAAGCATCCAGTAAATGAGTCTGTGCCTGCAAGAGTTCACAAGTTTTTATATGCAAATATAGCAGTTACACCAAAAAAGAAAGTATGAGAGACCTGCATTCAGGTAAAGGCTCTTCAGCCTTGGGGCAGGTGGATGAACTACACAAACTCTTGAGGCCCCTACGAGCTGGGTTTTTTAATGATTTATACAAACTCATTATGTGCAGGGTTTGCAGGTTTCAAATCAATCCCTTTAAATAACCATAAAGGAAAAGTAGACACTAGCAGAGCCAACAACTTCTGTAGGCTATTCAGTAGTCCTTAGTCATGTGGAAAGTTCCACCAAAGTTCACAGACGATATACAGTGGAGTCAATGGGGCACAGAGATCGGATATGTGGATCTCAAAACAGGACTGCTCTTCGTAAGCATAACTGTAAATCAGGACTAAACTGTCCTGCACTCTGACTGATTCAACATGACACGGAAACGTGAGAGGCTGGGGTTTTTTTCTCGCTGCACTTTCCATTTGATCAAGTGCAGAGAAACAACCCTTTAAGCACTGCATGCCGGAGGCTGTAAAAGAGCCCATCTCACAAGCGTGCAACAACCACATCTGAGTGGAAAACTGTGTGGAAGATGCACTGTCTAGAAGCACAAATCAGTCTACACGAGCTGTTGACTGTCAGATAAGATAGCCACAGACATCACTACACTCTTGACCCTCAGAGACATCCCTTTATGTTTTCTAAAGCTGAATGAAGCATTTCTAGAGACTCCAGCACAAAAATTCCTCTTCTACGCTAAGCAGTTGTTGTAGGGATGGGACTGCTGGTATGCTATTCTGTGCCGGTCTAAAGCTTTTAGCTGATTTGCTTCCCTCATTCACTACATAATCAGCTTATATGTCATCCCTTCTGCTGCTCTCAGAACACAGCATATCCTTCATTTTGCTCTGCTTACATATATCCACACTCTGGTCTTCGGGACCCCAATCCCACACAGCACCGAGCCTTGGAACTCTCCCAAAAAGAGTTCTTGAAGTGCCAGCGAGCAGATCCCAAAGCTGAGGTTATGGAGACTCACACCCATTTTGGCACTGGTTGAGTTGTTTCCCACCCTTTCCTCTCAGATGCAAACAACTCTGCCCACACAGCCGAATCCATGGGGAAGAGAGAGGCATGCAATACATCAAATCAGCAAGGATTACCTACAGAGGCATCGACTGTAGCACATTCAAGCAAAAACTTTCACCAAATAGTAAAACAGTTTGGATTGGAAGGGACCTTAAAGATCATCTCATTCCAACCCCCACTGCAATGGGCAGGGACACCTTCCCTGTCCAACCTGGCCTTGAACACTTCCAGGGATGGGGCATCCACAGCTTCTCTGGGCAACCTGTGCCAGGGCCTCTTTTAAAAATCTAAATCTACCCTTCTTCAGCTTAAGGCCATTCTCCCTTGTCTTATCACTTCATACCCTTGCAAAAAGTCTCTCTCCAGCCTTCTTGTAGACCCCCTCTAGGTATTAGAAGGCTTCTCTCAAGTCTCCAGGCTGCTATAAGGTCTTTCTCTTTCAGAAAAGCTTAAAAACACCTCATTGAACCAAATCTTTACTTGCCAAGAAAACAAAGCTATGCACAGCACCTAAGCAAACCACCAGTAATCCCTGGATAGCCCCCCACCCAGCCAGTTTGCCTTGCAGAGCACTGCTGCTATCAGTCACAGATCCAGTTCAACCTCTCATTTACCTCCCTGGGGAAAGCCCCTTGACTTCAGGGAAAACAAGATCTGGCTCCAGATGTGAAAAAGGGCATGAGATGAGAATAAACAAAATCACCAGCCGCAAAAAAAACCCCACCACACAAAAAAACCAACAACCAAGAAACAACAAAGAGGAATCCCATGTCTACACTGTCTTGACCCATGGAAAAAGCAAACAGCACACTAATAAAAGTTGCTCTGTTAACAGTGGCTGTATGTAATTAGGAAAGGCATTCAGCTTCTTTTTTCAGCACGTAATTTTTAATTGATTTTGCTGAAAGAAACCTTAGTGTTGTTTCAGTTAGCAGGAGCCTTTCCAGCAAAACTGGTCTCCATAAAAGGCTTATGTAAAGCTTCCTTCAAGTGTCACAGGCTCATTGTTTGAATTGGCAGGGACTTAACCTGTTGCAAAAAGCCCACTCCCTATAAAAGCCAACAGTCATGAGACACAGCTGCAGACCTGATGGGTCTCCTCCACTAAGGAAGGATGGTGATTTCAGAGACCTGGCCAGTATCCAGCAACCTTTCCAGATCCCAGAGGAGAAAGTTTTTCCCTGTCATAAAGAGTACCGCACATACAAAGGAGATGCTCTCAGGTAACACACAGAGGAGTAACCACTTCCTGTGAATATGCTTATCCTATCTTCCCCAAGAGATGGAGTTCAGCCCCAAAGCCAGACCATGCTCTCATCTGGATAACTGCATAAATATCTTCTGCCTTCCAAAGGGACCATGCATCCTATTAAACACCATCGAGTCACAGGATCTACGTAATGGTGGCCTCCAGACTCTGTGCACACCATCCCACATCCAGAGGTGTGGTGGGGCACCAGCAGACCCCCAACATCTCCAGATGAGTCAGCTGCATTAGAAACATCAATACAGACTCAAAGGCAGTGGAATGAGCTGACCAGCACAAGCCCTCAGAATAAAAACAAGGTTCTTCAGCCAGCCAATAACCAGTCCTTTTCCCCAGCCTTTCAGCTCCTCTGGCTCCTGGGCTGACTGCTCTATGTTGCCTCTAGAAAGGCCATTATCTTACTGTAAACCTCTAAGCCTTCTCCTTCAAAAAAATCCAACCCCACAACAACCAAATTTAAAGAAATATATGCATTTGCCCTCAATATACAAGTAGGTGACCTTGGCACATGGATCCATCCACTCCCAAAGCTGTACATCAGCCTATGCCAAGGTCTGAATTTGAGGGCAGCAGGGCAGACCAGCCATTTTCACAGTGGCTACACAGAAGGAAATAGTCTGCTTTTAAAATAAACCCTTATAATCATCCACTGTCTCTTTGTTTTTTAGCAGACTGTGAGTGGACCAGCTCCCTCTCATCGAGTAAGCCACTGTGCAGCCTAATTCTGCTCAGATATGCTGCTTTGTTTTATTTCTGGCACGCACAGAAGCCAAAATATGCTTCCCCTACCCTGGGAACTGCTGAACTGGAAAGTGAAAGTCGGCAAGAGCTGCCTCAAGGAAAATAGCACATACAGCCATTAGATAAAATGACAAACCAACCTGCCTATCTGCAACAGGACCCAGCACACCAATTTCCTTTAGAAACAAACTTAGAGAAAGCAACAGTGCACAAATATCGCCCTGTGAGCAAACATTTTATTTACAATAACCATGATTATTACCCAACATTTTCCTGGCAACATCCAGCACGAGCTGATCCCAAACATGTCCTTGTCCTACTCCTCTGTTGTTACGACTGCACAATACACTGTGATGTGACATGTAAAAAGATTGTTTTCATGTCTGGATGCATTCCCCTGTATGATGGGATAAGGAACCCCACTGTACTTGCTGATTTTTTTTTTTTTTTTCAGGAAGCAACTATAAATAGATGCTGCTAAGTTGACAGCTAAACCTCAGCTCAGGGCAAGACAGAAATCTTTCCTTGATAAGGCCAGAAAGTCATCTCTACTTTGTGCTGCTGTAAATGAAGAGAAAAACTAAAGGTTTTTGAAACTGAAAGCTCTTTTAAAGAGCCCCAAATACATAGAATGGATGTTTATGGGACTCCTATTCTGGCCACAGCTTAGTAACAGAAAAGGAATTTCCTTAAAGTGAGGAGCAAACTCACTGAAAATTTCAGTTGAATCATGAAAACCATCCTATGAGAGCACCAATCCAGCTGTAAGCCCAGTTTTAACATTAAAAATCACATATAACCAGAATGTATCATCTGCCTCAGGAACTCCATTCTCAGGGATTTAGAGGAGCAATTGCAAAAATATTGCACTACAGCTATTTCAAACTGTTTGTGTGTGGCTGAAAAAGGAATCAATGAACACCTGATTTTAGCAGCCACCAGCACCGTCCTGCCAGGCCACAGTGACAAGTTTCAGCTACATTTTGATGAACTTTCAGTGCTGTCTCTCAAACCTCTCTGGCATTTCAAAGAAGATAAAGATTCTCAGCTTTTGGCAGCACTTGTGGCAAATGCAACTTGACTTACCAGGAGAACACTCATTGCATTGGTAAATGCAGATTCCCTCCTGAACTGCTCAATCTCGAAGGGGACAAGGAAAAATACAGCATTATTAAGTTTAGCCCAAAAGAAAAACAAACGACCCAGGGTATTCCAGGCCAGCAACTCTCTTCCTCCACTGACCCTGTGAATCCAGAAAGAAGAGACACCTTGAAGAGCTTGTGACAAAACCCTTTCTGGTCAGGCTATTTCTGGTGTCTGCCCCCTGCTCCCTAAGCGAGCACTCGCATTCTGATGATAAAATCTGATCCAAACTCTCTTACACAAGTGCAGTGATTCCATTCTGAGTATCCCCTTCCATCCTGCACACTCCCTCCCAGAGCCTGGTGTTTGTGACCTGACAGAAGCAACCTCAGCTCAGCACAGCCCCAGCCAGCAGCTCTCTCCTCTTACATCTTCCAGAACCCCAGCTAATGATAAGAAACCAAGTCACCCCCCTGCAGATCTGCCCCATGCAGCTGAAGCTACCTGACTCCACAGCTCAACCAGTTTCTCAACAAGATCAAAGCCCGTGCAGTTGTTCGAGGAGCTTTTCAATTACTCCTCCGGTTTCTATCATGAATTACAGCAGCACTTGAAGAGTGCCAAAACCCAGAGGGATCAGTTACTCCTGCCCTGTGACAGGCAGCAGGCTGGGGCAGACAGAACAAGCTGTAAGCACAAGGCATTACATTATGCACAGACCCAGTTTTGCTACTGAATGATTGACAACAACTACTGGATGTCACTATTTTAAGGATAATGTCATTTGCGTAATTATCTGGCAGGGTCTCTCCTCAGCGGCTGGCATTATTCACAAGGGAAGAATTAGACTGAAATCCAGCTGTAGAGTAAGGAGATTTGCTATTCTATGCAGACAATCACTGTGCTTTAGGAGCTTGATACATAGGGTATATATCACTAGTCATCTTCAGACTCTCAGGACATGGAGAATATTAAAATTACACTCATTCTCTATTTCACTGTGCCATATATGTCACATGAGTTCATACCTTAAAATATTTCAATATTCTCTGTCCTCACACCTGACCATCTATTTCTTACTAGAAGAAATACTTTCTTACTAGCTCAAGCTAGGAAGAGACAGAGAAATTGCTTTTTCTTGACTGATCCTATCATCTCACCATCAGATATGAAAGTGCCCCTTGCACAGCCCCCAGCCCTTAGGTCACTTTATCCCTCAGCTATTCTTGTTTAAATGAGTTCAAATCTGGGTTTATCTGTCATGGGATAACCCTACTACCTGGGTTAAACTATGTAAAGTCCCAAATCAGACAGCATTTGGCCCAACCCACAGAAATGGCACTAACAGAGCTGGACTGGGATCGGAACTGGTCCCATCCTGCACCCAGCTCTGGGTCCCAGCAGCTTAATTGTAACCAAGCAGCAAAAAAGTGAGGCTTGACATTATTCTTTGCAGTGCTGGCATTCCACAAGTGGAACTGAGCAGGGCTACAGCAGACCATGCTCAAAAATGTGTGCTTTGCTGCTGGATTCCAGGTACCAGCATTCCAAAGAAAACAACTGTCTGCTCTTCCTCCCCAGTGCTCTGGGCACAAGGATGCCAGAGGTGTTCTGTGAAATATGACAGAAAGAAACCTTTCTGTACAACCAGACGGTCTCAGTGCTGACACCTCCCTGCTCCAGCTGTCCTACTCCACCCCTGAAGAGGCCTTGCTCTGCCCCTGGGGCATAAGGGAGGATGCTGGTCAAATGGTCATGCTGGGCAGGGAGGCCTCTGCACGGCAGCCTGGCTCTGAGCCATGCTGGCTGCTCCATGTCTTTATGCTTGAGCTGACATGGGAGCACTTCAGCAGCACAGAAAGGAAAAAATATAACCAAACTGCCCCCCTGAGTACAGAAAAATGACAAATAACAAAGGAGAGCTATATATGGGAAATAGCTTCCTGAGAACAGCCTTGAGACCCGGAGCGGAGGCTGACGCATGGAGGCAACGATGCTCCGGTCCTATTGCAAACACAAAGATGCCAGACATGGACAGCAAGGAAAAACTCCTGCTGTAGGACCACAGCATGAATGAAAAGACTTTTAGTGGCTGAGATGAGTGGCACTGGATAGGTATGTGAAATAGATAGGGTTTAAACACAGTAGCTATGGCATGGAAGCAGAGGCTTTGGTGTGACCAGCACGTATGAGCCTTGAAGTAACATGACACACTGTGGCAAAAGCAACAGATCCTTACATTCACCTCCCAGAAAATCTGGGAAGGTTTCATTTAATGCCTGCCCAGAAGGTTTCATTTAATGCCTGCCCAGAAATTTCACTCCCTCCTGGAAAGTGGTGCACCTTGGCCAATGTGCAGGGGGAATGTGGAGATACTGTGATCCCAGCTGACAACTCGTTCCTGGTGGGCAGCAAGTGACATTTTTTATTCAAGCAGAAAACTTCAGCTCTCATCTCAGCCACGGAGTTCAGACAAAGCGAAGCAATGAAAGCAGAGCTCACCGGTAAATGATGCCTCTTTCATGGAGAAACATGAGGGCTGAAATAATTTCTGCAGCGTAGAACCGGGCCCGATCTTCGTCGAAGCGCCGCGACTTCTGGATGTGGAACATCAAGTCCCCGCCGTTGACGAACTCCATCACAAAGAACAGGCGATCCTACACACAGGGAAACACAACAAACATGGACAGCATTAATCACATCCTCGCTCAGGCTTAGAAAAGTCTTAGTAAAACTATTATCTCCCAAACAAAAACAGATTAAGTAAGCATGCGACGGTGTGTATGGGGAATGGCTGATATTTTTCAGGAAAAATCAAATCAATACCAGGAGGATCTGTTAGTACCTCCCTGCCCTGCACTCCTCGTAAAAGTTTTGACCCCAGTTGTGAAACGAATTCCTGTTCACATGTGGATTGGGCATATTAGTAGATGTGTGCTCATCACTAATCAGCTCTCATTGAGTTTCCATGAATTACCCTTAGCCTAAATCAGCAGGGAATGATACCCCTTCATCAGTACTCCCCGAGCTGAGTGGCACAAGAGATATGTAAAAAATCACTCATCCCCTAGTAAACACCTCAGATCTCTGGGGAAAGCTGCTCCATAACACAATGTACATAACCAGACTGCAGCTTCACCACTACATCACAACACTGTCTCGAGGATATCCCACCATTATTTCTGGAGAATGTGTGCTGTTTTCCAGGGTGGGATTTCCTGCCATACACTTGCATGGCAGCTGCTTTTTGGGCCCTCAGGTTCCAGCTTTCCTCTGATTAACCTGCAGAGACCTCTGGGCAGTAAAGCAACTGGTAAGGATGAAGTATAAATAAAAGTTTCTGCTGAGCAGGAAAGCAACCTGTTTGATAAAGTTCAGTTCATTAACCACAGCTGTTGGTCTCTGAGGTTTCTTTTTTGGCTTTGTTCTGGCTTTTGCAAAAGCCTACAGATAGGAAAGCACTTCCTTAAGCTGTGTGCTCAACAGTGAGTAGGGGTTTCATATGTGCTAAGCTGATTGTAAGAGGAAGGACACAGAGAGATCTGGCACAAAAATAAACTCTGGAATTGTTGCAGTCTAGTTCAGAAATTTCTCTTAGCAAGTGTTTCAGGACATTCAGTATTTGTTGTTTCAGTTTTACTCTGAATATCAGGAACAAGCAGATTGGAAAACAGGCATAGAACTCAACGGAGACCAGCCAGGCTTTTAATGGTAATATCTGCCCTTTTTTCCCACAAGCCTCTTCCCAGGTCTGATGTTAATTATCTACAAGCTACTTTTAAACCCTCTCTAAGTTTAAGAGGATAAGCATTATAGTGCTCCACTTTCTGGCAGCCAGCCAGCTTGAAATGACTACTGGTATTAACATCTTGAGATGCACACGACAGAAGAAAAGCAACCAGAAAATCTCTCATTTCTCAATGGACATGAGCAGGAAAGCAAATGGCTCGTGACACATGGGGACAGCTTGCTTCTCATTGCTCTGCCCAACAGCTCCTTCTGGGCTCCTTCCAGAAGGTAAAGATCATTAAATCATAGAATCATCTGGATTGGAAAAGACCTTTAGAGACCATCAACCACTAACCCAACTCTGCCAAGCCCACCACTAAACCACGTCCCCAAGTGCCACACATCTACACATCTTTTAAATACCTCCAGGTATGGTGACTCCACCATGGCCCTGGGCAGACTGTTCCAGGCAGCCTGACCACCCTTTCACTGAATAAATTGTTTCTCACATCCAATCTAAACCTCCCCTGGTGCAACTTCAAACCATTTCCTCTTGTCCTGTCCCTTGTTCCTTGGGAGCAGAGCCTGACCCCCACCTGGCTGCACCCTCCTGTCAGGCAGTTGTGGAGAGTGAGAAGGTCCCTCCTGAGTCTCCTCTTCTCCAATCTCAGCCCCTCCAGCTCCCTCAGCTGCTCCTCATCAGACTTGTGCTCCAGACCCTTGCCCAGCTCCACTGTCCTTCCCTGGACACACTCCAGCCCCTCAATGTCCTTCGTGCAGTGAGGGTCCCAAAACTGAATGCAGAATTTGAGGTGCAGCCTCACCACTGCTCCCAGCACTCACAACACTATTGTAGCACCAAGGCCATGTGCCGACTGCTATCTCCAGTCCATATAAACAACACCACCTCACTGTTTCACTCTGTCTTTATTAGAGGGCACTGAAAGACACCCGAGCTGGCTTGTCTACAGCAGCAGTCTGAGCCAGAGCAGCATGGACTGTGCAAACCCCCCAGCAGCCTTGGCTCTTCAGCCCACATCAGCCCTCTAATGCCACAGATTCACTGTAGCTGGTTAAACTCAGCCTGGCTGTGCTGTGCCTGCCTGTTCCTCCAGCTGCAGCTCAGGTATCACCTCTGCCTCGCCAGTCGGGCCGGCTTTTACATCTCCTTGTTATTCTTTCCCACCTCCTTCCGTGCTGATCCCTCCACATGACACACTCTTATCCAGCCCAGCTTGTCCAGGCATATCCTCAAGCCCACACTTAAAAAAGAAATCCCTCTTGCCAGATCGCCAACAGGAAGCAATTGAATTTACCAACAGCCCAGAGAGGGATGGTGTGTGTGTGTGTGGATTTATGTAAGTGATACATGTGCCTGTATAAACATGCACGCACTTAGGTGAACGCACACGGATTTTCCACTCTTTCCTTAAAGGTGACCTTCAGGGAAACAAAATTAACTCTTCCTATCTTAAAACATCTGTGTCCAGCTTCTCCAGTGCAGGCAAAACTCCACAGCCCATCTCAGATTTCTGGTTGTACTCTTCTCTACTATGATGCTTACAGGAAGACATTACTTCTTTCTCAAATGTTCAGGTGAGCACCAAAACAGCTGATTTTAAAATTCCGATCACTGCTGCCATGGAATTAGCAGCTTTTTTCTAAAAACTGCTCTTGCTTCAGACTAACTGCAAACCTGAGCAAGTATAACTGCAGATGTTACACGGTCACACCCACCCATGGGCTCATATCACTGGTCAAGCATAAATACAGAACTTTGGGTTACTCAATTTTAATTTTTTTTTTTCAATTTATTTTAAGAAGGTCCAGCTAATTGTCTGCCCAGTTTCTTAACACTTAGAAATCCCATGGGGCTGCTGAAGAAAAGAGCAGGATGGGTATTACACCTGGTTTATAATGCAGCATTTGTGCATTGGTCTGCTACATGTCTGGAAACAAGCATTAGGAAAATCAGCACTAATGACCATTCTTTGGGGAAAAGCATCTAAAAGCCAGTCAAGGCATCCCATTTTTACTCTTAAGGAAGACCATCAGCTTGCCAAGCTGCAAAGACCAACCCTCTCCCAGGAATCATTAAGAAATAAAATAAACAGTGGTTTCCTATCAAAAAAAAAAAAAAAAAAAAAAGGGGGAAAGGAAAAAGACAAAAAACCCAGAGTAGTTCTACATTGTCCGCTCCAGTGTCNAGAGGGGGGGACACGAAAAGACAGGACAAGAAGGAGGAAAGGGGGAGGAAGAGGGGAGAAGAGAGAGGGAGTGAGGGAGGGAAAAAAAGACGAAAGAAGAAAAAAAGAAAGAAGGCAATTTGCAGCCAGAAGAGTAAGACTGAGTAAATAACTTTAAAAGGGGCCAGGAAAAGTAAATCTTAAAACAGTAGCTAGTTCAGACACTTGCAAATTTGACCTGACTTAAGGGTCAGTTACGTGTCTCCTTTCTTGGGGACTACCAGTGGGAATTAGAAGGAGTTGAAAGCTGGATTGTTTTTTGACAGGGCCCAATGCTGAACTCCTCACATGTCTGTTTTTCTATTGTGCTTTGCCCAGAAGTCTCCCTGATCTGGTATCTCTGACGTGGTAAGAAAGGAGCATTTGAGTCAACAGGAAATAGTGACACGAAAGGCTTCGCAGCAAGTGGCAGCCACAGGAGGAAATCACATTGCACCATTCCTGGACTGGGACCAAGATGAATAAAGTCTCAGAGCAATTGTTACTGTAAATTAAAGAAACACTTGGAGGAAACAAAGCCCATGGGATCAGGTGGGCTCATTTCAAGGCTGGCCTGCACCTAGAGATTACCCCTTCTAATTTTTGTGCAAGAGAGCTTTTTCTCTTTTTTTGGCTTTTAAAAAAAATTTATTTATTTCAATTTCAGATTTCCGTCCTTATTTGTTCACCTATTAGCAGGGCAGGGGCTGTTGGAAGCACAGCAGTGTTTGACAGCAGTTTCATTTACCCATTATATTTGTTCATTGTCTTAGGGGGTTTTGTGGGGCTTGAAGAGAATCCCTGACTGCAAAAGCCACTGAGAAGGACAATCCACACCCTGGTTACTGCCCCTTGCCAACGCTGAAATCCATCTCAAGAATCACTTTAGCCCTCTGTCCTCACCAGCTCTACAAGCTGTTTTGGATCCTCACACCTTTCCTCTTTGTCATCACAGGGGAAATAAAAAAAATACAGATTTTATTAAAAGAGCATCCTTTCTCTCCCTGTGCCCAAAAAGGACAGTGTGACAACTTCTACCCTCTTCTAGTTAAAAGGGTAGAACATAGACATAGCTGATGTCATTGTACAACCCACACAAGACCAAAGACCTCTGAAGACAGCTTGGGACCTTATCTCCAATCACAAGGGTCCAATCTTCCCCCCAAAAACATCAGCCTGGCTCAGGAATTCCACTTAGTTTGCATCTCATCTTTTTTGAAATAATTCATGCACACAACTCCTTAGGAAATCAGCTTTGGGCTCAATCCGAGTTCACTGAAGCCAAAGGGTTTCCCCAAGAAAACAGTCATTTTTCCCTGTTTTGGCAGTTTATGCTTTGCAGAGCAGAAGGCAGGCTTTCCAAATCATCCCCAAACAGAGACAGCTGTGTTGCTGCTTCCCAGAGAAACTTTATTGTTTCCAAAAAGAGTAGCAGGGCTTAGGGAGGTTGCAAGCAAATTATTACAAGATAATTACAAGAGCTGGCAGGCTGTCTCAGTGTTCCCAATGTTCTCCCTTTGTGGTCCACAACCCCCACACAAAGCAAGTCTGCCCTAGGTCTTGCTGGGAGCGAGCAAACAAACCGTGATTTCTCAGTACTGGGCTCCAGAAAGCCACATGTCCAACTCCCCAGCACTGCAAGTGGCCTTCTGTCTCTGGGTCAAGGCACTGCAAAGAACAGGATCCAGGGGAGCAATAAGAAACAGGTTTGTAAGTGAATATTTATCTTCGTAGGACTAACACAGCCATGCCCCACGCTTAGATGCTGCTCTGTGAGGAAATGCCTGTCCTCTATACCCAGCCCGCCAAAGAATCTGAATTCCTGTTGCAAACGCCTCCCCTTCATATCCATTCCTTCACAGCATTCACAGATTCTATGAATTCCTGTTGGAAATGCTTCCCCTCCCTCACTGTGGTCTCCAACATTCTCATGAGGGGAAGCAGAGGGGCAGGCACTGATCTCCTCGCTCTTGTGACCAGTGATGGGATGTGAGGGAATGGCCTGACGTTGTGTCAGAGGAGGTTTAGGTTGACTATTAGGAAAAGGTTCTTCAATCAGAGGGTGGCTGGGCACTGGAACAGCTCCCCAGGGCAGTGGTCACAGCACCAAGCCTGACAGAGCTCAAGGAGGGTTTGGACAATGCTGTCAGGCACAGGGTGTGACTCTTGGGGATGGTGCAGTGCAGGGCCAGGAGTTCGATTCAGTGGTCGTGCTGGGTCCCTTCCAACTCAGCATATTCTGTGACCTATGATTCCATACCCAGCCCTTCAGAGAATTCACTGATTCTATGAATTCCTGCTGGAAATGCCTCCCAATTTACACCCAGCCCTTGGCCCAAGGCAGCGCTGCACCCTCACGAGCTGCCCACTGCTCCCAGCACTGAGGGTTAAGGGGGGCAGGCTGTCCAGGGGGTTTCAAACACAGGTGTCCTGTCAACAGGCTCACTACGAAGCAGTCACCACAACAACCCTTGCACAAACACGTGTGTGAGCACAAGAGCAGATCTAATGAGCTCAGCCCCAAATTTCCGGACAAAGCCGCTCTCGCCTGACTGCAACGGAGCAAGGCAGTGACCGATGCCAGGTGAAGATTTGCTCCTTTGGTTTCAAATCCGAGCAATTGCATCAAGGAACACCTCTGCCCCATGCTGGCTCAGCTGGAACCCCACACATGTGATAGATGATGGCCACAGTGTGGCTCGGGACTCCCAAGCAGAGGGGCAGCAGGTTTTACAGCCATCTGCTCGCCCAGCAGCACTGCTCTGTGAGCTGTTCTTCCTCCCTGCTTCAGTGGCTGCAGAAGTGCCCGCCAGCCCCAGCAACCACTTCTGCCTCAGGGAACCAAGCCACACACAGCACATCCAGCCCTGGGGCTGCCCAGATGAGGGATCGCTGTGTTATGCAGCTGAAAGGCTGAGAAAGGGAAGGCTTCTTTCTTCTGCTGGTTTTGTAAGCTAGAAGGAGGTGCAGTGAAAAGCCAACTCAGAATGGGCATAAGGTGCATGTGGTGTCTCCTCTGGGTTGGGCAGCTGGTGAACACATTTCTGAGAAGCTCAGGTCACTTCCCCACACCAGGCTCGTTTTGAGCTCCTTTAGCAGAGTCACCAACCACTGTCACAACCACATTATCATTGGTTATCACCCCACCCATGCTCTGCTCTCTGACACTGCTGGCAGTGGGTACCACGAGGCTCCCACTGCAGTGAGACACACGCACATCGCCCAGAGAATCACAAATTGGCTCTTGCCATTTGCATAAATAAACTCTGCAGGGTCCCTGGGGGTGAAGGCAGCCCTGGCACTCGGGTGCACAGTGCAGCATCAACGCTGAGCTCACTCCAGAGGAGCTCAACAATGACAACCACAAACCAGGGTGAGCTGAGGGGAGTTGTGGGTTCCCACTTGCCCCAGGGCAAAAAAAAAAACTAGAACAAAACAAAAAACCCCAAATCTAACTGCATCCTCCAAATTTCTGCCCCTATTTTCTTAATCACTTGGCTGAAATTTCCATCTCATACACTGGAGTGTTTATGTAACAGGCAAATTCAGTCATTTGTCTGGAACAATGCATCTTCTGGGGTATTCAAGTGAACCATACACACATCCTTCCTCCTCATCCCCTCCCTGCAAGACAGCCTAATTCACAGCAGCATTGCATTATTAGCTCATCTTGTCACTAGAAACTTTTACACAGCATATGTACAAAAGGATGGTTATTTTCTTCTTCACCTGTATCTGTTCCATCTGACATAAAACCAGACCCAAATTAGAAAAAAACCCCAAAACTCAGATAAGCCAACCAATTTAATTATGCACAAAAAAAGCCTGGTTTTTAATCCCAATTTCAAAAAAAAGACACTTGGAGCATCATTAAAATAAAATATCAAAAGGATAGAAAACAAATCGAAAGAAGAAGCAAAACAAAATCTTACCCTCCAGACCTTTTAAAATGGTATAGAAAACTACATAAACACTCCCTTCCACCTGAAAGATTAAAAAAAAATTCAAAGGACTGGCTGAATTTAGAGGATAATAAATTGAAAAATAAGCAACTAGAGTGTATGACACTATAGACATTACCTGTTAATCAAAGATTTATAGGACATCTGCACCCCTCAGCTGGCTGCTGGCATCTTGATGTCTCAGAAGAGAAAAGCCCTGTAAATATCATGCTTTTCTGACAGTCCTCAGTTCAGAAAAAGGCTACTGAAATTGGTGTTTTCAGTTTGGAGCAACCAACCTTGTAACAGCTCTATTCTGTTTTACAAAATACTGAGCTCTGCAATATCTGCTGGCTCAGGAAGAGCTGGGGAAGGTTAGAGACCTCTACAAGCTCTGCCAAAGGTCTTCATGACAATTAAGAGCGCCAAAACACCCAAAAGCCACTTGGAAACAGCTTGCTGTGAGGGTTTGTGGATCCCCTTCTCACCTTAAACATCACCTGGAAAGCAATATGGATTCAAAGAGCCTGAAACCTAATGCAGCACTGGCTCACACCTCAGTTAGTTACCTCTTCTCTGAGCTTTGATTACTTTTTTTTTTTTCCCCCCTTCCTTCTCAATACTGACCACCGCCTGCTCGCTCAGGCTGCTTGAAAGCTGCTTCCATTTTGATCCCTTTTTATGCCACAACTTCCTTGATTTTAAGGCCAAAAAATACTAGTTTCACACACTGTGGCTAACCATAGGCAACACACTTGGCTACCCTTGCACTGAGCTTGATGATTTGTCCAAGCTAGTCTCTCCCCTAAGCCACTGCAGATGGAGACAGGCATTTATATCAGCTTCATGAAAATGCAAGTATCCAAAGTCCCTCAGCCATCTGGGGTCAGAAAGTTACACTGGGGAGCTACGACACGACGATGGCAGCTGACCCTTCCAACCCTCCAGCTCATGTTTTCACCTCAGCTCGCATCGCCTCAGCGTGCAGCCCAAGTGTGGACATCCAGCAAAGTTCACAGATTAGAGTCAGAAATGTCAGTCTGATCTTGTTTCACCTCCTGCCTGCAAAAAAAACCCCCGACCTCGAATGTTCCTGCAATAAGGTGACCACTGCCAGGTGTCACTGCACTCGTCAGAAAAAGCGGAGCCTTCCAGACCAGGCCGCGGAGGCCTCACGGGTCTGGTTTACAGACAGCTGGAAGCAGCATGCCAGCAAACACATCGGGGGTTTTTGGTGGATGTGAACACTGTCAAACCACACAAAGATGCATTTTTGACCAGTCTGCCTTTATTCTGTGCTAGACAGGAGTCAGAGGAAAGCAGAAACCGGCTGTCCCTGCTGTAGTCACCACAAAGCCACCATAAGGGCATCACGGCACACACACCTGCAGGAGCTGCACTGGAGAGTGCAGGTGGGAGAGGAAATTCCCCCGTACCTTCCTGTCCAAGAACCCCCCAAAAACCAACCTGCCACCCCAGGTAAAGCACAACTCGAGCTCCTTCAAGCCTGGCTTGCAGAGCCTTCCACCAGAGTGGCTTGGGGCTAACACGGGTGTCAGCTCTCAAGAATAAGAGAAAAAGTCTCAGTGCCTGCAAAAAAGCTTCCAAGAAGTGCATTTGGCTGTCACGTGAATGCATGCATAGAGCTGTGCCTCCACCACGTGCCACAGAGGGAATGCTGGGGGTTCAGAGCCTGGGAGTGGATCAAAGCCATCCTCTCTGCTCCCAAAGGGCTCCCTCTCAGTGCCTTTCAAAGAGAACATCAAAGAGGCCTCACTGCTTCCTGAACGCCCACCAGCACACTCCAAAGTCTGTGTCAGGGCACTTGTTCACCTCCCAGAGCCCCAGGAAGGCTGTCACTGCCTCTCCAGACCCCCTCACCTCCACCACACCGGGTTCTGCCCTGTGCTCTACCCATTTGGTGACACTGGAGTGGCTGGTGGACAACTAGGCTGACGTTGGAGATCCCCTGGAGGGATCATGACCCAGGACTCCCCTGGAAATACAAGGGCACTTAGACCTCCCTGGTGGTACCTGGGGGCAAGGGGTGGGTGAGCTGCCATTTCTCAGTCCCACCACTTTGGATCTTGGGCCCTCACTTGAAAATGATGCCTTTGTTGAAGGCTCCAGGTCAGCTCTGACGCTTGTAGGAGGTGAAATATGGGCCCATCTCTCTAAATAACTGGGTGACCCATGACAAGATGCCCACACTGACCCTGGCAGAACTGCCTGAGTGCCCCAAGAGCCAGCGGAGATGTGGAGAAACCTTCCCCTTCCAGGCTGAGAGCAAGACATCAGCCTGCAGCCAGTAAAGGGGACAAAAAGCTGCGTGCCAAACAGCAGGCTGCCCTCGTAAAATGGGACCAGCTCCATGATTATACTGTCCTGGAGTCCCAGGCCAGTCCTGCCTGGCTTAAATAGCACCCTGCTCATTATTATCTTGAAGGACGCTTGTTATAGAAAATCACATCCCTCTGCCAAGTTCTCGTGTCTCACTATTTTTGGAACGACAGGGGCAGGCTCTGAGCCTCAGCTACTGCCAGCAGAGCCAGAGGGAAAGCAAATCCATATAACGATCAGGATGGCTGATGGGGACAGTGCTGAGAACAGCATTGCCTGGGGGACAGTCCCCTGGAAGGACCCTTTGGTCATGAGAAAAGGGATGAGGGCAATAAACATAAAACCCAGAAGCTATTCGACACTATTTGCATGGGAAGCTGATCTCCCCCAGCCCTCTTCATTCTCATGCATATGAGTGGAGACAAAAGGATTTAAAGGCAAACCACCTGTGCAGGAAGGATGGCTCCTAAACCCCAAAGAAGACAGGACCTACTTACTGCAAACTGATTTTAATTAAAACATTCCAGGATTCACATTCCCCAGGATTACATTACTGACTTAGCTGTTTATACATATAGCCTCTTTCACCCCTTCCAGGACAGTATTGTTGAGGTGTTGGATGACACCAGTGTCAGGTAAACGGAAACAAACACTTTTTGGTGCTTGTGACCCCTAATGCAGGATCCACGATTATCCACAGGTCCCAGCACCTGTCAGCAACTCACAGATTACTGGAGAGGAAGCATAATCCTCTCTGGCACTAAAGAATTATTCTACAGCCCTAGAAAAAGCAGAGGTAAATGGCCTAGGCAAGGTAGAAAGCTCCCAAGGCAAGGCCATAAATTTAAAAAAAAATTAAAAATTTAAAAAACCAGACAGGTGGTGAGCAAGGAAGATCTCCCACAGATGCAGCTGGAGCAGGATTTAAGCTGCCCCCCTGCAATGGAGCAGCTGGATTCCTTCCTTGCCTTTCATAGGAAAGGAATCCGGAGGTGCAAGCCCAAAACTGCCCAGCCCAGTGCTGGGCACACAGATGGCTACATCCAGCCTCCGCCAGCCCGCTGAGCTGCTGATATTTCATCTTTAGGCTCTGAAAACTCTGACCCACACCAGGCAGAGCCAGCCCTTGCAGCTCCTACCACCTAGTGGCTGCAGGATTCAGCCCTGATGGAGCGAGGAGGCTGCCTGGAGGTCAGCCCACCCTGGGCAAATAAAGCTGCCCTTGCTGGAGGGCATCACTTATGCTGCAGCTGAGACTAAAGCAGGCTCACACTGAGCACAGAGGCAGCACAAGAGAACAAAAAACCTTTCTGAAAACCATCAGTGGCTAATGTAAGCTCAGAAAAACCTCAGCCAGCTCTAAAATAGGCAAGCAGAAGTAGCAGCAGTATAAATGAACTCGGGTAATGCATTGCTGTTTCGGGTACTTGTGGCAGCTCAGCTAATCATAGAATCACAGAATGGTTTGGGTTTGAAGGGATGTTAAAGATCATCTGGTTACAATTCTCCTCTCCTGTACAGGGACACCTTTCACTGGACCAGGTTGCTCAGAGCTTTATCCAGCCTGGCCTTGGACACTTCTAGGGATGGGGCATCCCTGGAATAATCCTGCATTCCTGGCACTGCATGACATCACACTGTGCAGCACAGACATGTCCCAGGCTGTTAAAGCCACCCCCAGGCTGCTTAAGCCAGGGGAAGAGTTTGCTGGTTTAGGTGGGATATTGTAAAAGAACCAGAATGCAAACGGCTCTGGATCCAGCCAAATCCTCAGACCCTGTGAGTGCTCTGTCCTCAAACTGCAGCAGCATCTCAGGTGCTTCCAAGAGCCTTCCTTTTGAGTTTCCCCGATCTCCTCTTGAACTGGGAGGGGGGAGCCCATAACTGGACACTCCTGTTCTAGGTGCAGCCTCGCCAGTGCCAGGCAGAAGGGATAATGACTCTCCCCAGCTCCTGAAGGAGCCCAGTCCATCATTTAGCTCACATTCCATGGGGCTTCACTGCTGGCTCATACTGAACCTGGCACCTACCATAAGCTCTGGGTGCCTTCCAGCTCCCAGTCAGTCCTAGCTTGTCCTCATCTTATGGGATCAGGCTCTGACTTGGCCTTGACAAATGGTAAGAAGCCTCAAAATGGCTAGTTCTTGAAAAATTCCTACAGGCAGGCCCAGTACATCATTATGTATTCAGGATCTCCATGGCAGACTGGAGTCATGCTTTGTTTTTTATAGCATGAACCATTAATACCACGTTTTCAGAGTCTGGGCTATAAGTGTGATACATGTGATGTGGTTTCCATGAACGGCAAACTGAGTATTTGTGCTACCATGCCCTCAATCCATAAATTTTTAAATATGGCTGCAGGATGACATTTTGAATAACTGGTTACCCTTTATCTATATATAATGGTTTATATATATATATATATATATCTTTTTCTGCCAAAGTCTTGTTAATGGCAGGGATATCCCCATGCCATATAAAGAATAAGCAGAAACCCCAAGTTTGTATCAGCCTGGTTGAGCTCTCCTGAAAGGATTGTGTTCACTGAATACCCTGGTGTTGCAATCATTTCTCTACTATAGCAAAGGGGGTTTAATTGTGCTTTTATAAGCAATTTAAATCTGGTTATTCTGGATTGAAGTGGGTGTCACTGAGTGCAGACCATGGGCAAAAGACGTCACGAACCACCTTAATTTGAAGTTTACATTTTCTTTGTGAACACTTCCCTTTTCGGTGTTGTCTATCCTCAGAGGGGAAGTGGTTTTCTGTTACAGACAATTCAGATAATGAAACAAAGTGGGATTCAAGTAAAAGAGGAACCCAAGAAAGACTGGAAACAGCAGAGTTCTGCTGTACAAGCACCACTCCCTTGGCACCATTTCAAGGACTGACCAGCTCTGTGTTCAGGGCACCAAGGGCTGAAGGGTTCTTTCCTCTGCTCCTCTGATGACAAGCTGGTCCAGAAATTCCTGTTCCAGGCTGCTCTACTGTTTAGAAAACTCCTTTTAATTTCCAGTCTAACTGTACCCATGGCCAGTCTAGACTCATTTCATCTTAGCCAGCATCTTGACAGCTTTGCTTCCGTCCTCGGTGGTTGACATCTGCAGACATCAATCAGATCCTCTTTTTTGCTTTCAATTTGCTAGTCTGAACAGGCTGAGTTCTTCCCTTTTCTTCCTCTTTGCAAAAGACTCTGCAATAACTTCACCAACCCAGAAGACCTTGTCTGCACCCATAGCAGATTGAGTTCAGTTTTTTTGAACGTGACGGATGGCGCTCACACAGTGACCTTGAATCTTCCCTAAGTTCATGGGAAACGCTCTGCACAGCCCAGGAGCACTCTAGTGTTGTTTTCACATCTACACTGCAAATTCAGTCAGCCAAGCCATAGCAAAGGGCCTAGCAACGAGTGGCAAACCCCACATTTGACCTCAAACACAACATATCAATACTGGACATTTCTGATATTTCAGGAGAGCCATTATAAGTTGAAATATCATGAAATAGAAGTTTCCTTGGTTACTAGTGACAACAGTGAGCTTTGAGTTTCATTCCTGCTACACAGCACAGCTGCTCTGTGAACCATGTGAGCTGTAAAACCCCAACACAAACCATCTCATTTCTGTTAGGTGAGTCTAACCAAGGGCTCCACCCTAAATGAGCACAGTTCTTCACCGCCATAGCTGGCTGTTGCATCACCCCAGTGAAAAGAGAAATGGGTGGGTGGCAGAATACATTTGTCTGCTCTTTTTTTGGTTTTTTTAAAGTATTTTGGGTTTACGTAGGGGGAGCGAAGCCGCAATTAAAAGGGCAAGTTTCTCCTGCCTCTTGTAAGAGGAAAACAAGCTCTACTGCCCTTTAGCAAAGAACAAAATGCAACCGGGAAGGAGCCCAGGCAGTTTTGAAGAGTTACACTGCCGAAAATGCTTTGGTCCTAATAACAGCTTAGCTGAGGGACTCCCAAATTCACCTTGCCATAGATGGCTGTGGCCACTGCCTTCATCTGAGCCACTCCTCCCTCCCCCACCCACACCAGCAAGAGGCTCCCAGCACCAGCTCACACCAAATGAGGCTCCCAGCCAGGCACTCAGCCCATGTGCTGTCCTCCACTGAGGTACATAGGGCACATGTGACAGCAATGCTGCCGTTTGTCTTCCCTACACAAAACGAAACACTAGCTGTGCATGGAGCTGACTCAGTGTCCACACAAGTCAGGCAGACCCTTTCCTGGAACCCCAGAAGGATCTTTCATTCAGTTCTGAGCAGTCTACAAAGGCTGGCAGAGACAGGAGGCTACCTCTGGTTCCAAGTGCAAATCTAAGTTTGCAGAAAACTCAATGCAAATACAGCCCTGTTAAAAATTCAGGCAGCAACAGAGCAGAGCCTGAGCTCCCACAGCAACCAGAGGACACTGCAGGTGTGTAGACATTTGCACAAACATTCAATGGCATGGAGATGTTTCTAGGGAAGGCACAAAGAAAGGTTTTGTGCTTTACCAATTTGTTAGGGAGCTTAGAAAAAGCCAGGATTTTGTTTGCCAAATGCCCAGCAGACGTTAGAGGTGGAATATAGCAGAGTGCTCTGTTCATCCTCGAGCAGAGAGGTTTCTCCTGGGTGTGAGGTGGACATTTATATAATGGTTTATACCAAATACTCAGCAGGGTTCCTCATGCCAGCCAGTGTCAGGAGCAAGGCTGGCCACTGCCTGGGCTATACTTACAGGAGTCTGGAAGCAACAGTAGAGCTTGGTGAGGAAGGGGTGGTTCCTTGCTAAGGAGAGGATGCGTTTCTCGGTCATGGTGCATTCAACATCATCATCCTGTAGAATGACGTCCTTCTTCAGCACCTTCACTGCATACAGCTGCCCACTCTCCTTCATCTTGGCAAGCATCACCTAAACCAAAAGGGAGTGTGAATGGCAAGGGCTGAGCCCTCTGTCTCTGAGCAGCACAGAGCCTCTTGCACCTACCCGGGCTGGAAAGGTCAGTTATCTCATGACCGGGCTTGTGAACCCAAGTGAGTCAGCCTGTTAGCATGGGCATCAGTGTACAATCAATGCCACACACCACTGCCTGCAGCAGAAATACCCGGTTCCACTGCTCCTGGCTGGCACAGGGCTGGCTGGTCGAAGGTCACCCACTGCACCAGCACAAACTGCCTGAGCAGGGCCATCCATCCCACCTCCCTCCTCAGTTATAAAACTCAAACACACTCTTTCACATCAGCTTCGTGGCAAGGCAGAGAAACAAAACCAACATCTCACCACATTTGAAAACACTGCCTTGTTGCCTTTAAAGGAAAAGTCTTTACATGCTCCAAGAAACGCTGCCCAAACCAGTGTTAACACACACACTTGCAGCTCCTGGTATAGGCCCTGGCATGCAGCTGTTCCTTCAGGTGCTAACTTCTTTTTTGTGATATCCAATTCTTCACTTTGCTGCCAGCTTTTTTCTCTTCCCTTTTCTCCCTGCTCTCTGCAATCAACTTTGTTGCACAAAGCAAGTACCACTTAGCACTTGCTCTGCACTACCACTGGACAGCCTGTGTGCCATGTTATGAAATTACTTCATCTACCTTGGGGCTTCTTCAATAAGGAATGTGGTTCCTCACAAGAGAGCCACGAGTAACTCTCACCTTTCCAAAGCTTCCCTTTCCCAATACACGAAGGAAGGTTAAGTCTTTGATCCCAAGTTTGCTTGCTGAAGTTTCACTAATGTTGTCACCATCCTTCATGCTGCCTTTTCCCTGATGTTTCAACGTAGATCTCGAAGCCAGTTTCTGTGGAAGAAAGCAAAGAAGTGTCAGTGTCTGCATAGGAATTGTACTTCTACCTCAGAGGTGCTCACAGGTGGTCAACCCATCAATCAGGGCATTTGGGACCTGTTCAGGGGCACTTTATGGCTACTGGGACAGAAAGGGTGTTGGTATCATCACACAGCTATCATGTGTGACCAGCCAGACCGGGCACGGCTCAGGGCTGTGCTGACATGTCAACACCAGCTCCTGACCTGGGCATTTTGGGTTGTAAACCCACTGCCCAGCAGATGGGATAATCACAGAATATGCTGAGTTGGAAGTGACCCACAAGGATCATCAAGTCCAACTCCAGGCCCTGCACAGGACCATTCCCAAAAGTCAAGGTTGACTCTCCATCCTCACTTCCCACAAAAAAAAAAAGAGAATGAGTGGGGAAATCCAAGTCTCCTATCTAACAGCAGAGCAAGGAGAACTGCTTAATTTCTGCAAAAAGCAAAATGCTGGTGAGATTTAGAACCCTAGCAGATCTTATCTGAATTTCTTACGTTTCTACCTGATTTTAAGACTCTCACTCAAAGCCCAGTTCAGTGGGACCCCAACTTCAAAACATGTTTCTTTCCCACATCTGGGCTGCTGGCTTGCTCCACTGCTCTAAATTTGATGGAAAGCTGTTCATTCCCATGCCAGCCGTGAGGTGCTGCATATTCAGGAGTTGCACCAGTATTAGCACACATTTCTAGAGCTCGTAATTTTGAAGTACAGAAAGATCAAGCCCACCTCCAGTGCCCTCTGCTCACAGCTCTCCAGGTATGCACGTGCATACAAACGAGCACTTCTATTCAGTTCATCGGTCTGAACAAAGTCACTCGGACTTCGTGAGCTCCATCTTGTGACTACTTTGGTGTACAGCAAAGTTCCTCCTGCACAGGAGACTCATCACCACGGGCAAGAAACCAAGAGCAGTCACAGAGACACAGAATGGTTTGGGTTGAAATGGACCTTCAGGACTTGGTTCTAATGCTCTACCATGTGTAGGGACACCTTCCACTAGAGCAGGTTGCTCAAAACCCCATCCAACCTGATCTTGAACATTTCCAGGGATGCGGCATCCACAGCTTCTCTGGGCAACCTGGGCCAGGATCTCACCAGTCTGACAGTAAAGAATTTCTTCCTAATATATTATCTAAATCCACTCTCATTCAGCTTAAAGCCATTCAGGGCTGTCCTTACAGCACAGTCTGAACGCTTTCCTAGGCCCTTTAGCTCACGAACAACAAGAAGAGACTGTTAAACACCAAGCACAGATTGTTATTTTTTTCTGTTTTCATCTCCTTTTGATGTGCAGATGATGCAAACAACAAATGTTAACAAGTGCTGATTTCTGCAGAATGGAGAAGGGAATATGGGATTTCCCTGTAACTCCCAGGATAACTGTCCCCCTGAACTGCTACAGGGGGAAGAGCAAAGATAAGAGTTTGCTATGAACCAACTGAAATCAAAAGGGGCAGAACAGCCTAATGAGCCTGCTAGGCTGATACAGCATGATGTGGTTGATCAATGTAGTTGGCTAATTGTATGAGAATATTTACCATGTCTGGAAATTATGTTTTGGGTTTTAATATTTTCTTTTTGTTGACAGGGACCACAGATTTTTGGCCAGGGATGTAGCGACGAGTGAAATGGTATCCCCGAAATCACACAGAAAGAGTGACAAAGCTGGGAAGAGAAGTAGATTTGTTCTTGAGCTCTTCTGCTCTGTCACAAGCCACACATGCAGACAGCATTTGTGCTTGCAGTAAAAATAAAAAAATGCACATCATGAATGATATTGATCACTAATTAGTCAGGGGGTCTTTTTCTGCTCTCATTTGTGACAAGCAGATAAAAGAGTGTTGAAGAGTCACAGCACCGTGAAACATAAGCACCTAGCAAAGCAACACCTACAGAGCAAAGCCTGCACCAGGGTAAATCTGGGTATCAAACACTCATTTTCCAGGTAGGGCGTTTGCCACAAGCCACAGACCTATTCCTGTAGTCCACCACCCAACACCATCCATCCTGTGGGAAGCCCCTGCCCTCTCCTGCACCCATATAAAGACTCACTTGTTGATGTTTTAAATAGACAAGAAAAAAAAGAAAAGACTCACCGAATTTGGGGAGATGCTTCCTGGTTGCAGACCCATGCAGGCCAAGGTTTTTGCAAGCTCTGCTGAGTTCACCCCACAGTTTGGAGCAACGTTTGCTTGGCAGCGGATGTGGACGTTCATTTTACAGACTGACAGGGGCAATGGAAAGTAAAAGCAAAGGAACAATTGAAATAACTTGGAGGGGTTTACGGCTGAGAAACAATTTAGCAATTCCACTTTAGGAAATACACCCATCTGAATCTACTCTGTATCTTTAAACTAGAGGGATTTTTGCCACTGAACTAAGTAGAAGCAAAATTAGGACTCTTTTAAGAGAATAAACTCCTGGAACCCAGGAATAGACCCCAAACTCTCCAAGCAGGATGCCACGTTGCCTAAAGCTTTTCAGAAGCACGTATTTTTGAGGTACATACCTACCATTGCAGCTATGCCTGTGAGTACAATTAGTATTTATAATGCCACAGAATTCACAACAAACATCCCCTGCATTTTCATGTATCTAATTTTAAAGACAGTGTTCAGTGGGAAACAAAAATCACTCCTGCTCTAACTCATGGGTGCACACACACCCTCTTGTGGGAGGTGAAGGCAAGGATTTTACAGTCTGGATCACCGAAACAAAAACATAACACCAGGACATGCTTAGTCATCAATTAGCAGGCAGGGTAGTCAGCCTACAGCAATGACCTTTTTTTCCCCTCGGATGCCTTTCCGCTGCCTTATCTCATTAGCTGAGGAAAAACCTTCAGGTAAAGGGAAAATATGAATGCAGGAAGCAGAATACTTTTAATAATGCAAGTTAAACAAAGCTGTGCTGAGAGTGCAAAGTAGAGTCCTTCTGGCAGCCAGAGATTAAAAAGGAGATAAGTGGGGTTTTTTTAACTCTTAGATGAATATTCATTGCTCAACTTTCTCCTGAAGGTTGCACAAATCAAGCCCACACAGTGCATGAAGAGTCTAAAAATAAATATATTTTGTGCAAAGGCAACAGTGAGAAGCTGCTCACTTTTACACTGCAGACCCTGTCGCATGATCCCCCAGAGCAAGGACCCACAGTGGTCACAGAACGTTGGGACTTTGTAGTTGTGGACGCTGAATTTATGAGGAATGTTGATCCCAAACCTCTGTTCAGTCACCTGAGGTACAAAAGGAAAGCACAGGTTTAAAATTCAAATACACACACACACATATATATATATATATAAGCTGGTGTTCATTTACATACAGGCATTTAAGTGCAAACCTAAGAAAATAATTTCAAGTCAGAAAATGTCCTGATCCATCACCTCACTGAGGTTTACTACAAGTGAATACTGAATTAAGAGCCTCACCTGCTGTGAGCCAGCCCTGCTTTCCTTGCTGGCCAGGCCAGACCACCTGGCAAAGCAGATTTTAAAATATGGGCTGCCTAGCCCATTTTAAATTCTTAAAGACAAGTTAAAATTAGATTACTTCAAAGCAAACCAATCCCACTGCAGTGTGAGCTACAGCATTTTTTAATCACACAGTTTTGAAATCATCGACTTGCATACTATATGCAAAACCATGTAACTTTAGGTCAAACTGTTGATTTTATTAATTTTAATACAGAATTGCTTTCACAGCTCCTCCTGAAATTCTCATTCCTCTTCTCACCTTCCTTGTAATTAACAGCCTTTCAGGCACACACTTCACTTTATCACTTGCATTCATCCCCTTTTTAACCTTGTTCTTTTCCAATTGCAAATCATTCAGATCTCAAGGACACCTTTAAGAAAATGTTTCAGTGCCTGAAGAAACCAGTCCCCATTTAGTAAATTCATCACTTTTGACTTCGTTTCTCAACATGCAGATCCTGGAAAGCTGAGGCGGAACCCACAACTCCATTAAAGGAAAGTCAGGGGTGTGACTGGAACAAGAAGTTTAAGGTGAGAGGTGCCTCCTTGCCTTTGCCTTCTTTTAAAATAATTTAAATGTGTTATAAAACCTTCATAATCCCAAGAGAGGGGCGAGGACACTCCCTATTTAACTTTCACCTTACCCTTAGGCTTCTTAACTTATTTTCATCTGGCTTGTCAAGGGGTCAGTCATTTTAAGGAGTTCAGCTCAGCAGTTTGGAGGCAAGAAATAACAAACAAAGGCAATTGACTGGTACAAAACACAGAGCTGCCCCGTGAATAAACAGATTTGATTTGATTTTTCCTCAAACACTTATTGAGCCATTTCCAGTTCCAGAAATGAGACATGCAATGCACAGGGCAGTGTTAGGCAGGGATGTTACTCCCATCAAACACAGCCAAAACTAGCAAGAAGGAAAACCTTTAGAAACACAAGTTATGCAAGGGTTCTTTATTACAATGTTTCACAGAGCTAAGGTGTGGAGCAACAACTAAACGGGCCCTTCAGGCAACCAGAAAAGAAAAAAGAGGCAAAACAAAGACCAGTGGTTGTCCAGAGAAATCCACATCAAGAACCAGGCCCCAAATTTTGATTGCACCACAGTTAATCATGCCAGAAAATTACCAAGGAAACCAGTGGATTTGCTACTTTTTAACATCTTCCAATGAAGATATCCTGACTTCTTAAACCATGTGCTAATCCAAACAGCTGATGGCATTGACAGAAGAAAAACTGGATGATGTTGCATGGCCTTTATGCAGGTCCTTATCACTTTTTCTCACTTTTAAACCCATGAATGAAGATAACAAAGTAAATTATCTTATAGGACAATCCCAGCAACCCAGAAAACCCCAGACAAAATATGATGACCCAAAATAACCAACATGACTTTACCTTGAGATCGTTCTTGTTAGTATTGTTTTGGCACGTGCAAGCTGTGACAATGAGGTGATGGCAGCGCTTGTGTACCACACAGGTGCACACTAGGAAATAAAAGAGGCACGCTGAAAAGAGCCCTTGGAAGACTCAGAACACATCAACCCACCAGGCTGGGTTCCTTAAGGCTCAGCTGCATCGTCAGCACACAGTAAAGACGTGAAAAATAACTGGTGGCTTGGAATTAACAACAGATCTGGAGATGTATCTTCAACCCACTGCAACAGAAATTCTGCACTGGATCATTCACACAGCCCAGAAAACAGCTGCCTGTATCAAATATGGGTGATGGACACAGAAACTACAGTGTAGCTTCTCAAACTACTCAAAAAATGCTTTTGAAATAATTATGCAGTGAAGAGTGTTTCACACAGCAATATCCAATTTGTTTTCATGCAGCTTCCTTTCACAGGAGGACACCAGTGCCCTGTTACACTGCACAGGAACAGGCTGTGTTAGGCTATACTGAATGACCATGAAGCAGGCAATTCTGGGAAAAGGGAAAGGCCAAAGAAAAGGGAAAGGTAGAACAATAATTAAATGCAAACAAGCACCACAGACACCTCTACAGCCAGTCAGCCAAACCATGCATTCAGGCAGAAGTGCTGTGCCAGCCCACGAAGTCACAAACTCCCTAATTTTACTCTGTTGAATTTCACAGGGAGGGAAAGGCAGAGGGTGGCCATCCCAGCAGGGTACGTTGTGTCCCAATGTCAGCTGAGCTCTGTCCTGAAGAGACCCTGGGTGGGGTCAGCTGGGTGTTGCTTGTAGCCAGCAACTCAGTGGACTTGCAGAGGAACCAGCAAACCAGACACCCAGGTGTTTGCAGGAATGTCAGTGCTGCCTCCCAGAGCCAGGCAAACCTGACAGGGGCTCAAAAGCACAGGTCTGGGGACGAAGAGGAGTGGTGACCCCAGAGCAGCTCAGAGCTGCAGGATGTCCCAGCAGCATGGGAAAGCACTCCCAAACAGCACATCCCACACACACGGCACGCAGGAGCAGAGCACCTTACCTTGGCACTGGTATCCCTGCTTCCCAAACACGCCCCTGGCCAAGACAAAACACGGACACAATTTAACGGCAGAAAGGCAGTCGTCTTGCAGATTGTTTACATAAGACACAGCCAAAATGCAAGAGGATCCCAAATTATCAGATGCCATGGCAGAGCTGCCCAGCAGTAGTGGTGCAATCCAGTACAGGGGTGTGAGAGCACAGGAAAGCACTGCACAGGCCCTGGCTCACAGGGCAGGCTGTCAGCATGCCTGTATTCCCCATATTCCCCCTCACTCTCATTTCCCAAATACCTCACTTCATTACAACACACACCACACATATTAGACTGAACCCAGCAGCCCACACCCTGTTATTATCTCTCCCACTCCGTGTTCTTTTGAGACATATCTATGTTTTTCTCCCTGCTCTGCCTCCTCCTTCATGTGCACCACCTCACACCTCTCTGATGGCTTTTCTGTTCACAGGAATTTTGTCTAAACTTTCAGGCAACTCTTTTTTTCTCAGTGTAATCTCAACGCTCCACTCCAGTGAGTGGGGTTTTTCTATAGGTCGCCTCATTACTTTTTTCTCCCTTGAAATAACATCTGTGGTTACAAGGGAGGGACACTGCCCTATCCCCAAACCAACCCAGTTTGCTTCCAGCATCCAAGATACACATCACCTCTGGCCTCTGTGCAGCAGAGTCCAGTTTGCAGCATCAATGTACCCTGCCAAGCCTGATGGCCAAGGAACATCACATCAGAGGCCCTGGGTAAAGTCCTAAGTGACCGATTCAGGATTGGGGGTGCCTTGTCCCCAGGGCACAAAGGACTGGGGAACTCTGTGGCAGGGTGTTTGAGCTGTTCTTACCAGATGAACTCCCTGCAGTGAGAGCAGTAGGTGGGCTGTCGCAGGTAGGTGGCCATGAACTTGTGCCCGTTGACCTGGTGCACCCGCCTTCGCATCGCCCGCTGCCGCTTCCGAGTGAGGTTCTTAAAGATCCGGTCCCTCGGCAGGGTCCCTGTGCAGGGGGGAGAAGGAGAGGGAAGGACAACAAAACATTAAGATCATCACACACTGTTATCACTCCTGGTTTTGCTACGAAATTCAGATTGGGCCTGAAGGGGCTCCAAGAGAGCTGGAGAGGGACTTCGGACAAGGACACGGAATGACAGGACAAGGGGAAATGGTTTTTTGAAGAAATTAATGACTGTGAGGGAGGTCAGGCACTGGCAGAGGTTGCCCACAGAAGCTGTGGATGCCCCATCCCTACAAGTGTTCCAGGCCAGGCTGGATGGGGCTTGGAGCAACCTGGTCTAGTGGAAGATGTCCCTGCCCATGGCAGGAGGCTGGAATTAGATGATCTTTAAGGTCCCTTGCAATAGAAAACTGTTCTATGATTCCATGAACAAATGCTTTCAAAAACCACAATTACATCCCTGGTTTAGAAATAAGAGGAGTGTGGTCTAGAACGAGGATGGCATCTGGGACAGATACAGAACTCAACTGCAATGTCCCCTTTAGCTCAAAATTACATTTTTCATCTCGAAAAATTTTCCCCTTCCTCTCACACCTTCCCATGCTGAGACATGCCACTAAGCTATTAATTCACAAGCTATAAACAGACCAGAAGCTCAAGGCTAATGAGTTGTTGTAACTCACGGCTTTTTGGGCAGTAACTCCTGAAAACACAACTACATGCAACCAACTGCCCACCATCACACTTGCTGAGTGAAAGCAGTGCCTTGCTTGGTGAACAGCGTTCATCCACCTTTGGTACTCTCATGCCACGTTTTTTTATCACTATTTGCAGCATTTTTACATACTTCCAATACTTCCTGGTTCGGTTTAAAAAAAATAGACTACTTTTTCAATGATGGTTAGTTGTTTGATATGTGCCACATTCAGCTTTCTTTAAAGGGTTCATTTTCCAAAGGTTAGACAATATTTGATAGTTCTGGAAAGCAGGGGCCCAGGAAATGCTGGCATTCAAATCTGAATTGTCCCAAAATTTAATTTAATTTTAGAACAGAGTAGCCTATTTCAGTTGAAAGGGACCTACAACAATCATCAGTCCAGCCATCTGACGACGTCAGAACAGACCAAAAGTTAATATATCTTAAGAGCATTGCTCAAATGCTTCTTACACAAGACAGGCTGTGGGCATTGACCACCTGTCTAGGAAACCTGTTCCCGTGTCTGAACCACCTCTCCTTAAAGAAACGCTTCCTAATGCCCAGTCTAAACCTCCTCTGGTGCAATTTAATACCACAATTTAATTATCTATCAATATGACTTAATAATTTTACTGAGTTTAGTTCAGCCATATAACAATTTCGTAGTAAAGTTCGATTTACACAAAACAAGTGACTCTTAAAGCGCAGAGCTGAGCTGTAGATCAAGAGAGCCATTCCCATTTGGCAGCAGCCATCCCAACTGCATTTCCTAGCCAGCTGGTCCCTGGGATCCTCACACAGACCTGGTCAGACTCAGCTGAGTTTCCCAGATCAAAGCCTCATCTGGGGTGCACTTGCCTCAGAAGAAAGAAGTGAAATTTGCAGTTTTCAAGTTAGTTACTTTGCAAAGTAAAGGCCCTGAAAACAAGGGCATTTTGAGGGGGACACACCAGAGTCTGCCAGAGGTGATTGTGCACCAATGTTCTCTATTCAGGACTCTTGTTTTGAGCGTGGACTTGGATGCAAGACCAAAGCCTGCTCCTGCCAAACCCTCTGCATGGATATAATGACACAGAAAGGGACGGGTCTGTAAACTCCCGGTGCAGTGGATCGGCAGCTGGACCCAAACACAGCTGTCACACTTACCTTCCCACAAAAAGGGGGCAGAGCAATCCCCTGCTTTCAACTGGCTTTGCTGATTAACCACTGGGGAAGGAGGGTGGTGGAAATAGAGGAAAAGCTGTCAACCTGATCAAGGCCTGAAATGTAGGAATCCCACATCACAGGCGTATTTCCCGGTCCTGTTTGTAGGAGTCGAGATAAGGGAAACCACCCTGTCAGTACTGAGCCCAGCCACTTCAAGGGGCCGTGAGCCACAGGATGTATTCCTCCTGGTACTCTTGCTACAGCTTTAGAAGCAAAGCCAGCCATAAAGCTCAAGGGTTTTCTGCTCTGTTCTCCCAGCCATTTGTGCATGTGTCCCTTCCACAGGCCCGGATGGAAACCTCCTACCCGATGGCATCACTGTGACACAGAGCATTTACTTTTTAAATGGAAGCGCATGCTATTAATTAGGATTTCCCCATTTAAACACAGCTAGAAAAAGGATGTGGTAAGGCTGATCCAAGCACTTAACAGAAACCTGATTCCTTCAGTGCAGAGCTCCAAGCAGCTGGGCAGACACTGGTGCAAAAGAGCCTGCCTTTGTAGGGAAATGCTTAAACATGTGTTTCATTCCCGCTGAGGTCAACAGGACTCAGGGGACCACAGGAATTGCCAGACCCAATCATAACATTGGTCCATCTAGTTCAGCACCCTGCCCCTGTCAGTGGGCAACCAGAAACACATGACAGCAAGATGGAGGAACTCTGCAGCTGGGAGATAATTCGTCTCTTTCCCACACACGAGATGTCATTCCGATCTCCAGAAGTGAGATCTGATTTGCGGAGGTTTAATATTCCTTTCAAACGTTCAACCATCGCTGCACAAGTTCAACTGCCTTGTGATCTACCACAGGAAACAAGCCCAAGAAGAACATCAAGAGGTCAACCAAAAAGTCCTCAAAAAGGAAGATCAAGAGACAGCTGGTTTCATGTAAGAATAAAAAAAAAAATTCTTATAATATTACAGAATGTGCCCAACTTCAAATTCAAGAGAACATCTCTTTAATCTGGGTTTAAGCAAACACTTAAGTGTTTTTCCTTGATCAGGGTCAAACACCTCAACTGGCAAAGTGTCCTGTATTGGTGTTCAGAATGTAGAGGAGAACTTCTGAGGCATGGAAAGGCAAGCGCAGGGCTTGAGTGGGTGATGAGCACAGAAGTAAATCACCTAAAAAGCAATCCAGTTACCAGCTTGCTTCGTGCCAGCTGCTCCATTAGAAGCCCAACAGCTGATGCCCTTTCAGCCCCCATTTAGCAGAGTTTAAAAGAATGTTCCCAATTTAGCTCCTGCAGCTTTTGGTTGTTACGGTTCCCGTCAAGGACCAGCACGGGGTAATCACCTCCCTGGTGCTCTCCCAGGCACTGCAGACCACACATAGCAAGGGGAAACCAATCCTTGGCACCAGCAATAGGAGACACTTGATGACAGCCTGCAAAGCCACCCATGGGACGCTGTTCTGCATCCCTGTGGTTTTCCCAGCTTCAGACGGACTGCAATTTTGAAACAGTTCACAAAACCCAAAAAATTACAGGCACTTGCTTTTTCCTGGGCAACAGAAGAAGTCTCCATGCTGCTTGCACTGGTGAATCACATCCACGGCCAACCTGGAGCCTTCTCCCCTGAGCTGTACTTGGCCTCCATCCCCCACTCTCCAGACACCAACGTCCCACAGCATAACAGTTCTGTCTTGCAGACCCACCTGTCATTAAAGCACATGCCACAAGTTGGGCTTTTTTCTTTACTAAAAGCTAACTCATATTTAAAACACTCCTCAAATTTCACCTTTTCTCACACTACTTGGCTGTCGCACCCTGCTAACGTTCTGCTGATACTGCACATCTTTCAGGTGATCCTCACCCGTGCTTATGTTCACCTCACCTTACATTAGAACAAATCAGGGTGTTACTAAGCAAGCTTCAGGAAGGCCTGGATTACTTTACTTTCCACATGCCATCAACTCTTTTGGGCACTATTCTTCCCATTTCCTGGTGCTGGCTCAAGAGAAAAGGAGAGGGAGAGCCCAGCACAACCTCAGCCATACCTTGAGCCCAGGTGTAGCTGCAGGAGACCACCACATCCCACAGAATAAAACCCTCTGTCTGAGAGGTTGGGTGCTCATGCATCCCACACACCACACCATGGAGCTGGCAAGTTCAGCCCTCCAACAAGCTGTAAGTGGTTTTGAAATAGCAGAACATATGGCTATCAAAACCTCCTTCCTCCCAACCACCAGCATGGCAGTTCCTCAGCTCACACCCATCACATCTGTACAACATGTCCCAGCGTCACTGGGTGAGAGGCTGTGAACAGAAGTTATTCGTCAACACACCACTGAAACCTGCTGGTGGAAAGGCCGAGAGAATTGGGATTGTCCACCCTGGAGAAGCAGGCTCTGGGTTGACCTTATTACAGCCTTTCAGTACCTGAAGGGAGACTACAAGAAACCTGAAGTGGGTCTGTTTACAAGGGTATGTAGCAATAGGACAAGGGGGAACAGATCCAAACTGAAAGAGAATAGGTTTAGATGAGTTATTAGGAAGAAATTCTTCCCTCTGAGGGTGCTGAGGCACTAGCATAGATTGCCCAGGAAAGCTGTGGCTGCCCCATCCCTGGAAGTGTTCAAGGCCACTCTGGATGGGGTTTGGAGCAACCTGGTCTAGCGGAAGATGTCCCTGCCCATGGCAGGAGGTTGAAACGAGAAGATCTTTAAGGTACCTTCCAACCCAAACCGATCTGTGATTCTGTGAGAGGGTGGCCAATGCAGCAGCCCCTCATGCCTCTCATCTTTGGTGTCAGAGGATATAAAGCCATCAGAGACATTTTCCCAGCTCATGTTTTGCATTCTGGCCAGTTTCCTATAGGACACATATTTTCCTTCTGGACACAGAGTGTTTTACAAAACAAAGCCATTCTAGACCGTCAAAGAGACCCAGACTTTTAAAAGCCTCTAATCTCTGGTAAAGCAACAACCACCATGAGCGGTTCAAATGTCCAAATACTGCTATAAAAGCAGGCAAGTAATTGCTCAGTGAAGGGCATTTCCACATCCGTGGTTAAATTCGGACATCTGTAACTATGGGGTATTTACTGTGCCTGCCTATGTGCAAAAGTTAACGACAAAGTTCAATATTAAAAAGCCTCTTCCCTTTTCCTCCTCTCCACTCCCGCCGAACACGTGTTTACGGCAGTGGAAATTATACATGCAGCGGGAGAGGAGAATAAATAACCCACCAAGTCATCTGAGGACACGTGCAAGCACCAGCACATCCTCACCCACTCGGCAGCCTCTAACACCTCCCCACCTGCCCTCTGAGCTCACCTGATCCTGCTCTTCCCTGGGCAGAGATCCCTCCTTTCACCCCCGCCCCAGTTTGTATTCCAGGGGACTATGTCAGGTAAATCCATACAGTAGTGGCATAACTACAGCAGGAAAGCAAGAGGAAGAGCTGCAGGATGAAGTGGTGTGTTTGGAACTACTTGCCTCAAGTAGTTAAAGCTCATCAGGTCTCATCTATTGGAAATCAATCTCACCGTCACGCTATCGACCACTGCACAGCAAAAGGTCAGCCAGGTACCTCCTCGTACAAGACAATTCCCAGTGTTAAACTCCCCATACGCACCAGTGGCATTTTAATTTGGAAGAAATAAAGATATTCAAAAAAGCAGTGTAAAAAGTCTTAAATCAATAATGTTAATAGGCAAAAACTTAATTAAGCCTTTTTTTTATCAGTACCAGGAACAGTATACACATTATCCTTCCCTAGGAGCACTGCAAGCAAGCTCCCCTTGCACTGAGTGACACACAAGCATGGAGCAAAGGCCCTGATCTTACTGGAGGATAAAAATCAAGATAGGGGATTAAGAGACCCCCTCACCCCCTGCAAGCACCGCAGCACTGAACAACCATCTCAGATCATGTGAAATGCTCATTTAGCCAATGCCCTAACGGTGAGCAGTAGTGGGTGTTTTAGGAAAGGAATTCACACCCCCACCCCCTCCAGCCATCAGGATGTAGGTGTTCTCTCAATATTTACCTAACAGTGGGCTTCCTCACATCTACTGAATGTAAACTGAGGCTAAACCAAGATGTTTATTTCCCTGACTGGAAAACACACAAGTTATGACAAAAATCCCTTACTAAGGTTTTGCATCTTTTAACCAGGAGTTTTATCACCATAATCCTGTGGATAGTCAAAACCATGGGAAACCTTGCTAATTAAAACATTATAAAAACAACGCAGCACTGAAGAAGCAGCTGACAGCCAGACTTTGAAAAGGGAAAAGGATTTAATACCCTATTCTGCTTCCCTAATATTTGTGCTGCAGAGTGAAAGGCCAGCCTTTCCTATTACAAAGCTTTTCTTCAGTTCCCTTCAAAAGTAAGTTGGATGCACAAACCAGCCAGGTGGGAAACAGCCACCTCCACAAAGACCAGGTTACCCACACGGGGTTTCTCTCCCAGCAGAAGCTGATCCTTCTGTTGCTTTTGCCAGTCTGTGCACGACCTGCTGTCTGCACTGTGGTTCCGATCCCAGGAGAGGCTCCCTGCAAAGCAGACATGTGGCACATCAAACACAGGCTGGGACTTACGTTTGATCCAGCTGCCGTTCTGCCCTCTGAAACTGGATAAAGTTTTTTATGAAGATCAGAGAAAGAGCCAGGTAGGGCTGGCAGCACTATGCTGTCTTCCAGGACATCACAGAAAAGCCATGTTAATGGGCAGCTCGTCTTTTAAGATGCCAACCTGACAATATTGTCTGAAAGAGTAAGAAGGAACAATGACGCTCTGAATCCAAAAAAAGTGTTCTCCACTCATGAGTGCGAAACAGCACTATCAGCAGTCGTGGAAATGCAAACATGTAATCATTCCTGCATCAAATCACACTGAACTGTGCACTGGAGGCAAGGCCTCTGTTTCTTGTCCAAGTGCTGAAATAGGGCAGATCCATCTTCCTTGTTTTCTTGCCAGATCTAGGACATAAATTCATCTCACCTCTCAGTGATTAATAGCATTTGAGGACTGAGTCTGAAGGATGATGTTTCAGTGTGGCAGCAGTGAGAACAGGATCAATGAGGTTCACACAAAAATACTGGTGAGCATGACAGTGCTCAGCTATTGCTACAAAAGCCCATCACATGCTTATTTCTAGAATTACACAATAATGCCACAAAGCTCTGGTGGTATCACAGAAAAGCACCTTTTGGGGGGCTCAGTTTTCTCTCAGCAGTGCCAGGGAGAGCAGGACAGCTCAGCAGAGCTGGAGTGACCTGTGTGTCTGCTGAGAGCATCCACTTATTCAGAAGGGAGATGGCTGCAAAGCCAAAGGTACAGCCTAGAGCTGGCACTGAGGGAGGAAAAGTTGCTTTTTATCTGTTTGCATAAGTTCTGTGAGAATATGAGAGAGCAGGAAGCAGGCAGCTTGAGAACCTCTAAAACAAGTATTCTGCTGCCTCTTCAAGTCTCCCAACCAGTTATGAACACCATACAGGTTATTTTGCATAGAGTTTTAATCCCAATGGCCACACAAGTTTTCAGACGTGCACAGAGCAGCTCTTCCACATCTGCTCTTCCAAGATTTTTCTTGGAAAAGTTTTTTTTTTCCTAGAAGAAGCTGGTTTTAGATGCTTGCTTGTGGATGTTGACAGCTCTGAAGCAAGGCACCACAGCACGTCAGTCAAGGTTGAAAAATGTCAATGAAAAAGCCTTTCCACTCACTTTTGTAGTGAGTAACCATGTAGTGAGCAAATGGGAGAGAGAGAGTAATGCAAGATTTCTGCAGACATGAGCAACCCCATGCCAGCAGAGACCAGGCTCTCGGAGATCACTGCATGCTGGATGCCAAGGAGGCTGTGTTTGAAGGCAACAGCAACTTCCCTGCATTTCCCTCTTCCTTCTCTTTACAGCCACACCACTGTGAGAGAAGGAAAGGGACAGCCCCATTCTTCACCCTGTGCTTGTTTCTCTGTCAAGAGCAAGGAAGGTTTTACCTGAGCTCCATGTTGCCATTCCATCTCTGCAAGTTTTTGCATTCATTTGCAAAACCTCAGGATACATCTGTTTTTCAGAGACACCAGGCTTGGGTAATGATGGCAAAGAACTGTCTCAGCTTGCATGGAGATGAGATTCCAGGAGAGAAGGATTTTATTTAAAAATTAGAAGAGGGATTTGAGACAGACAAGAGAAACCTGAGCACTGAACTGAGGCTGCCAGAGCCCCAGACTGGCACTGTGACTGGAAGGCCACCTCGTATCTGTCCCTTAGCCAGCAGGACACAGTTTCAAAAAGCAAAATAAATTAATCTGGTCATATTCCAGGCAGGTGCTTCCCTCTGGCTGTAGCTGAACATGGTCTTTCAGCAGAGGTACAGTCTAAAAGTCACCCCAGCCCCACTGTTCCCTCCTCAAAACGGAGCCCACTCCCTGCCACCTCAGACCAACCAGCATTCCACTGCTCCATAACCCCCTCCTGTCACACTGACCTGCATAAGAACAGGCAAGAAAATAAAAAAACAAACCCCAAAACACTTCTTACTGCATAGCTCATTAGAGCCTTAACAAACTGATTCCTCTCCCTCCTCCCCTCACAATTACAATCGTTGCTATTTCCTTGTGCCTAGGCAAGCGAATTTCCATTGTAAAACCTCCTGTTAGTCCTTCCCACTTACTAAACTCAAGAGAAAAACGTTGAGATGTGATTAACTAGGGAAGGAAACCACTTCAATACATTATTCATTAAAAACAGGAAAATAAAACTAACGAAGCAACTTTGATCTTCTCCATGATTAATTCATGCGCCAGAAGCCCTCTGATTTAGAGGATCTCAAACCACGCTGGCTGCAGAGCAGAAGCAGCAGTAACAGAGTGACAGCATTTGTAAGTCAAAGCTCCCATCACTTGTGCAAAATCCTTGAGAAAAGCAGAATTGGTAGCAGGGAGATCCTGAACCCTCCCTGCTCCCGCCGCCTCGGGGCTCCTGCGTGTCACAACCACCAGCAGCTCACATGCTCGTGGGTGGTTCCACAGCAGGGATCACAACATGCTCTCAGGAGGCCCTGCCCACACAGGGAAGCACAAGATCCAAGTCAAACCTATTTTTAACCAAGTGCAGTTTAAAGCTATTTTTAAAGTGGATGCTCTGGGGACATCCTCCTTTTGGGCTGCTTCAGAAGTTGGCTGCTTTGCTATTGAAACAAAGGTGTCCACACAATGTTTGACAATCAACTAAATCTGCTTAAAACTTGCTCCTTTATGTTCAGGCACTGCAATTTGCTAGAGACACAGGCTTAACATCAGTCTTAAAGAAGGAGAAGCAGGAAAATACTGTGTATGGAACACAAAGACAAAACACACAAAGAAACCAGGATGAATAAAAAGCCAGTTGAAATGGGAGTATCAAACAGTTTGTGTTCAGAGGGTCCCAAAGTTTTGCAGCATCTCCACAAACAGTAACCACGTTCCTCAACACAGCAGCCATCCCTAGGATGAAATCTCAAGTCTTCCTCAGCCAGGGCACTGCACCTCTCCACAAGAAAGCAAACTGAATCCCAAAGCACAGCTGGAACCTAGTCAGGAAAAAACTAACTGGGAAAGATAATTCAACAGGACAAGTTAAACATTCGCCTTTTTCTGCCACTGGGACCTCCAGCTGCTGTCATGAGATGCCTCAGCTTTTCCTCAGACCCTGAAGATGCACTGGCCTTGGGCTCACTGGGCAGGATGAGCAACACCTGAATCACCACCCTGCAACATCCAGATTCTCCTGGTGGACTGGTCACCCCACAGCTGTGGAGCCCAAGTGGTCCGGCAGCAAACTCAGCTCTGATCACACAGCTGACCTGGGAACTTTTGAGATTTCCATGTGGCAGCTTGCTAATGAGTCCTCTAATTGCAACAGCCTTAAAAAGCAGGTTGTTTACCATGTGGCTCTCCCACGCAGGTTCCCACACACCATGGGCTGAGTAAGACGCTGCCGCAGCAAAGCATCTGTCAAGAAAAATAAATTCAGCCTCTTGTATTCCCAGCTTATTGGGAAGAGATCTGTCAAAAAAGCAGCACCTCTTCTCATCAACACATCCCCACCTTGGCAATGCAGTGAGGAAACACTCAGCGCTCATGCTGGGGATCGCACAGTCCATCCTGAAACGCTTCTGCAGATGGCAGGGACCATGAGTGCTCTGCCACACACCACACCCCTCCCAGTGCCAGGGGATTACTGTGATTTCCCAGAGGGATTTCCTGAGGGCTGCAGGCCAGGAGTGGATGGTTTAGGAAACACAGCTCTCCCCAACAGCTTCCCAGAAGGTAACACAGCCAGAACTGATCTATCCCCCTTCTCCATCTCCTCCCAAACGTAGTTTTCACCCTGCAATACATATTTCTTCACTTCTGAAATATGCCTCTGAGATTTCAACAGCAGATGTCCCAAATCCAAACAAATACGGTTTTAAAAATGCTGGCTGCCACATGGAGATGGTGTTGCTTGCCTTGCCTCAGCACCATAGAATCATAAAGGTTGGAAAAGACCTCCAAGATCATCGAGTCCAACCTTTGACCAAACATCACGTTGGCAACAAAACTACAGACTGAGCGCAATGTCCAGTTGTTTCTCGAACACTTTCAGGGATGGTGACTCTACCACCTTCCTGGGAAGTCTGGTTTCAGCAGCTCCATGATGTGATACCCACCAATTTCATTCTCCCAAACAGGTGGCCCTTTCCAGCAGGTGTAAGAGCAGCAGCAGCAAATACACGTCCTGCCTCCCCGCAGGTTCTCCCATCTCACTCCTCTCAATTAACAAACAAGCAGAGGTGGATGAGCAGGCAGAAAGCCACTTTCTCCAACAGCTTGTAAGAGTCACCTAAAACCTGTACCTCTCTTTTCCCAGTCCTTTAATGGGCAAAGAACACTCAAGGAAGGAATTTTTTAGACTGAAATGACAGCAGATGAAAGCCAGCCTGTGGTTTGATGGTCACAACAGCCCTTACACAGCTTTAAGCAGTTCTCCCCACACACAGCACCCTGCCTTCCTTCCAGCACTCCCTTCCACACAGCCATTTTCCAGTCAGATCACGGGACACAGGGATTTCTCTACCATGGCCCTCATGTGCAAGTTGTCATCAGCTCTTTCGGATGCAACACTGGACCCTTTCCCTCAAGGACTTGTTTTTCCCACTTTGCCTCCCATTCACAAGTGAAAGACAGAACCAGAGTCAATGCAAGTGAAAACAGGTGTAGGACTAGACTGAGGCCCTGGATTCCTCACTCACCTCCTAAGAACTCTGAGCTGGGCAGACTGGACAAGAAACATTTTTCTGCCTTTATCCTTGCTGACTTGCAACTGTGATCTGCAAGTTTGTACTGTGAACATACAGGAAGGACACATTTTAGACACAAAAGTTCATCATTGCCTGACTTTCGAGAGTTTGATTTTCTAGCGGTATCCTTCAAATGAAAAGGTTTCTGGCTCTAAGGCAATTTCCTACATTTTATAAACAAAGAAAATGATCATTGGAAGCAAGTTCATCTGCTGTAACCGGAGCAGTCTCCCCAGTCCTGGCTCAGCAGCAAGGCTGTGGTTTCAAGCACACAGCTCCAGGGAGAGAGGAGAGCACTAACAGGGGAACACACACTTCCCATCAAAGGACTAACAGGGGAATACAAACTTGCTAAGAAAGGACTATCCTCCACTGTGTGGATCTGTGCTAGCGACAGGCAGGCACACATGCACAAGTCTGGCAGCTAGACGGCAGAAAAGAGCTGAGATTCTGGGATTAAAAACAGTTCCAACTCTTGCAAGAAACAGGCTTTGATGGTCACAGCTATGCTTTCACAGCACAGCCTTTCCTTGTCCCCTGCAGCTCCGCCACAACACCTCTGTCCATATTCCCCTCCTACTACTTTTTTAACCTTTTGGGCTTCTTTAAGTGTCATTTTCCAGACAACTCCTGCCCATACCCATCCATCACCACTCCCCAGACCAGCCTCCTACTTCCTTCTGTCTCTCTTTATATTTCTTATAAACCAGACCCTTCTGGCTCTATGTCCTCTCCAAGCAACTTTTCCCAGTGTTTCCACCATTCGCTGTCCTTGCCCCTTGTCTCAGCAAATGGGGCAGGGAGAGCAGGACACCTGCTCAGCCAGACCCCCTGCCTTCCTCTCTCCTCTGCACCACTGCTGGGGATCCCCGTCCTGCCCCACTGCAGCACCCAGGGCACTGCTGAGCTCAGTCAGGGAGAATTCTGGCCCAAAACCAACCACAGTCCTGCTCCAGTTTCCCAGTCCAGACAGCTGGTGCAGAGCTGGCCCCACTCAAGGCAGCCCCAGGGAAACCCAAGAGCATCCTTTTCAGACAGACAGATTTACCCTCAATCATGAAACTGCTTCATTCCCTTATCTGCAGCCACCAGCAGTGCTGGCAGTGCCAGGAGGAGCAGCCACCGAGGTGGGAACCTGCTCAGTGCAGGTGGTGTCCACAGCACTCCGAGCCATGCTGATGGCATCCAGTTTATCCCACATCACAAATGAGTAGATTTTCCCCAAAGACAGCAGACAGGGGCAGCAGAAGCTTTCATCCCTCCCTCTCGTCTCTGCCAAGCTTGAGGTCACCCTGACCAAACAACCTCGGGATCTCTTTGCTCAAAGCTCTATTTTGATTCAGCATTTCATTCTGGAAAACAAACAGAATCATTGCTGCTCAAGCACTCCAGGAAACAAAAACAGCTGGCACTGAAGAGCAGGAGACTCCTTACTTTCTGCTGGGCATAGTCTGGAACAACCTAAAACAGGGGTGTTTAAATTGCAAGTGTGTGTATTCACCTCCTAAAGCACAACTAGAAGATGAGCTCTGCTTCCTGCTGTTCCGTGCCAGCTCACCTAAGGCTGAAGACCCTGTTCTGCCCTTGGCTGTTTGGGAGATGTTGCCCCCCTTCAGTGAGCTGCAGAACTGACCTGCACAACACCCCCACCATGCAGCAGACTGATGCTGCTGATCCTCCTCCTGTCTGCAGAGCCAAAAGGAACCGTGGGTCTTCCCAGAAGCACTAACAATGCCTAAAGAGCTCCCAGGTAAACTGAGGTAATTAAACATGGTGGCACAACAGCGTCTGGTTACCTCCAGGTGATAAGGGCTTCTGGACACTGCACAGACTGGGCTGCCAGGCACCCAGACACAAGCAAAACCCTTGATTGTGGTGGTACCACCTAAATCAGGAGTCTCCTCCAGCAGTCAGAGTTGACAGACTTGGATAGTAAATGAGATACAGCCTGATTTGATAGTGGGTAGAGGTGAGGTTACATATACATTTATATATAACAAAACAAACAGCATAGTTTTGACGGTATTTTTTTCCTCCAGTTTCTGGTACAGATTTACAGAGTGACCCTTGGTAAAGCACTGGGGCTTTTGGACAGCCATTTACCTATTTCATCAGTCAGGCACCTCACAAACTGGTCTAGAGAAACACAGGCACAGCCACGAGGTGTGCTACTGTACGGGATAACCCCCTTCATCCCAGCCCAGGGTATCATGCAGGTACCCTCAATCACACTGGGTCCAGAGAGAGATGGCCATGAAACAGCATCAGGGTGCAGCCATCAGGGCTGCTGCCATCACCCCTGGATCCCAGCACTCACCTCCTACAGCTTCAGGTTCGTCTCTTTCCATCCCACACTCACCATCCTGCCCCACTGCAGCACAAACACCGGCTCCAGCACAGCCCTGTCCTCCAAGGCCAAGGAGATTTAAGCTCCTCTGGGAACCACCGTCACCTCTTCCAGGAATCACAATAAAATAAAGCGAAGAAACCTCTGTTCCTCATTACAGGCAGGAACACTGAAATCCCAGGGCTGATTGTAAGCTTGCATATTTATCTCTAGGTTTCAGAGCCCAGACAAAACACAGCCCACTGAGGAAGTGAAGTTAACCCTGATATTGCTGTTTATTGCATTTTTACAGTGCCTGGATATCTCTGCAGTTGGCAGATCTTGGCAAGTCACGAAATACTGACAAAAACCTCTTGGCATTAGACACACTGCCATAGCTGTGGGGCTAATGTGGATCATTTTCCAAGAAATAAAAGCAGTCTTGTGGATATGTGGCAGGCTGGGGTGCTGTTCTCCTCCTGGCTCTGCGTTACAGTCCCTCCATAAACACCAAGCAAACCACTTCATTTCCCAGGGTCTGGCTCTTCCTGCTACCAGGAATAAACAGCTTTGTTTGTTTGTTTTCCTGTTGAAATTCTTTTTCCCTGTGAAAATTGAGGATTTACCAAACTTGCCTTGTCTTTTTTTAATTTTTATTTTTTTTTTTTGTGGGAGGAGAGGCATATGTGAGATATCAGAGCACCGAGGTGCAAGAATACTTGGGTTCTCTCTGCAATATTCACATGTGAAATGCAATGTGTACATTTTGAAAGTTTCACTTTGAGATACAAAAAGAGAAACTCAGGGAGGCTTAAGGACAAGGACAGAGCTGCTCTTGCTCCTGCTGACTTGGCTGCTAAACCTCTGTTGTGCAGAGTGTGACCTCCAGGACAGCAATACCTGCTCAGGACTTCAAGATCAGCCTCTGGAAACTTTTTAGTTTTTAACCCGACTCAGATTTTATTTTTTAATAAAAAATATTTGACTGACATCTTTCAGCAAACTGGGGATCCACTGAAGGTCACCTACCTGCCACACAAGAGATGCACAGCATTTGTGGGTTACATTCCTGGTCCCCGCAAGGGTTCAATCTTCTCAGGGCACACTTAGGGTGTTATTTTCTCCCTCTCACTGGACTCAACACTGTTCTGAACTATCCCCATCTCAAAATGCAGAGTTGAACCAACATGGAGTGGATCTGGAAATCCCTCACCCACAGCACACAGGTGTGACAAGTGTAAAGCACTGGAAGAAGTGTAGACATTGGAAAAAAAAAATACAAGAGTGTAAAATACATGTCTTCTGCTGGTCTCTGCCACACAAGACTTTGGGCTAGACATTAAAGACTTCCATGTCCTCAGACTGTGAACCAAAGACAACAGAACTTTATCTTATTCTGCAGTGATATGGCCTGTTTAGACCAGGAGGTTTTCTCCGTGGTGTCTACTACAAGCTTTAAAATTCTGCTTGAGCCAGTAAACCAAAAGAGAAGAGTGGCCCAAAAAACAGGGGATGAGAACGGGCCATTTTCAATTCCTAGTTCCTAGTCTCTACTATTTATTCCCTTATCCATAAAAGATGGGCTGAAAGCAGTCATTATTGCAGTGTACAGAGGACTGGTAAAAATCTTTTTCCTCCCTGTTGTGCCAGAGGCTGATAAGAGATCTGTCAATAGCAGTTTTATGGGGCTGAGGAGACACATTATAGTACAGAGCAAGGATCTTGTTAGCACAATACCTATGTACCACTTGAGACTTTAAGGCTGCAGACCTTTAGTGGTACCTGTCTGAGAAAATGTCATTTCTTAAAAACCACCTTGTGTTAGAAAAATGTAAGAAGAAAGAAGAAAATGTAAGAAAAATGACAGCAAAAGACCAAGAGTCTTTGTGTTTAAGGACAAACCATTTCAATGTGGCAGCTGCAAAACAAAGAAGCATTTCCTGGTCTAGATGCAGGTTGGGGCTTCCTGAACCTACTCGTGTAGGTAAGCAGGTTCAGCTTCCCCCTTGAGGGTGTGGAACTAGATGACCCTTAAGGTCCCTTCCAGTATGATCCTGTGATTCCTTGCTGCTGCAAACCCTACCAACATGAAATATTTAGTAATGGGTGCTATATCCGCTCTACCAACTCACTTGGCTTTTCAATAGCCTCATTGTTCTGTTTCTTGCCCAGAACTCAAATTTATCATTGTCTTTACTGACACTGAAAGAAAAGAAACAACCATTACTTACCTCACAACGACAAAATTAAAACTGAACTTCAAGCCAGAATTATCACTTTGAGTGACAATGTGAAAAAAAAAGGCAAATTGCAAGAGTTCAAAGCACTAAAATAGAAACACTCTATTTTCTACAGGGTTTGCTTCATTCATTAATTCAGTCAAATACTTAATTTGTAATAATTAAATAGGGCAAACAGAAAGAGAGGTGGCAAACTGAGGGCACACAGCACACCTTGCAGGCAAAGCTGTCAGGGGCCTGGGCTGGCTCTGGGGCTCCAGTGCTGCAAAGAGACAGGTTCAGTCCATCCAGGCACACACCTGGGGCCTCTCAGTGTCCAGCCTGACCTTGCTGCAGCCCAACAGCCTGGCCCAGGCACCATTCCCAGCTCCTGGGCATCTCCTCTAACTTCTCGCAGGGGTCCAGAGGCACCGACCACAGCAGTGGTTCACCCACACTCACTGCAAGGCTTTTATTTCAAATCAGTCATATCCTGCCCAAGAAGAGCTAATTCAGGGTTTGCTCTTTCACAGCTGAAACCAGTACTGAGTGGGGGAAAAGCAACAAGCACTGGAGAGCAGGTCTGAACTCATGTCACCAGCTGAGCAACACCCTCTGGGGCACCCCAAGAGCACTACATGTTTTAGAGAGCAATAAGGCAGATTTTTTTCCCTTTAAAGGCCTGTAAGAGTTGAGATCTTGTGGATTATCTCAGAGAGTCCGGCACATGCAAGGGATCATAGGGAGGGAGGGAAGCAGGACTGTCTGGGTTCTGTTAAACCACAGCTCCTGCAGTCCCCAGGGCTGGGCAGAGCTTGGTGTGGTCCCACACACCGGATCCTGCTCCTGTTCCCAGCTCCTCAGCTCATAACGTGCCTCACATCCATGGATGGGCAAAACACATCTCAGAGAAGGCACATTCATTTTTAAGACAGCAGAGGCAAGGAGACACAAACAGAGACAGAGAGGTAAGAAATGCTAAAGACACCCTTGGGGGGAAAAAAACTCCTATTTATTTCCAGAGTAAAAAGAACAACAAAGTTTTTAAGAGGAATCATAATTTTGATGACTTGGAAAAAATCCTATTACCAGGCAGGGTGAAATAAAGAAAACCCAGAAAAGAGTAAATAAATTCATTTGAGAAGGGGACAGAAATCAATCCCTAAGCAATGCCTGAAGTCTGGCAGGCAGAAGTTAGTCCTCACCTTCTCTATAAAACGGCCTGGACTGAAACAGCTCTTGGGTCAGTGAGGGAGATGGCTGGGGAAGAGTGTGCTTCCCTCCACCCCAGCTGGTTGCCAGGGCCACCGGGACCCAGGGATTTGTCACCCTTGGGGAGTTCAGGAGTTGGACTTTGCTGATCCTTGTGGGTCCCTTCCAACTCAGAGCATTCCGTGATTTCTGTGAGAGGTAATCTCCTCCCAAGGTAAGGAGATTTTCATTTTCATTTTGCACTGGTTGCTTTACACAGGAAATGTCAGCTGAATGAGGGGAGTTAATATAATCAGGTACAGCTTAGCACAGCAAGTATATCCAAGCAGAGAAAATAAAGAGAGGCAGGTATAATTTCCCTAGACCTCCCTCACTTCCTATTGCTCTGTTCCTTTCTCTTTCTGAAAAACTACATGTATTTTTAACACATCAAACAGGCAGGATTCCCTGCCTCAAAACAGCAGGGTAGCACTGATGGACAGAAGAGCCATATGGGAACCTGCAAGGAACTAACCCCTTTCCAGCTGTGTGTTTCCTGCACTGCCCTCACATCCCAACCAGTACTCAAATGCCTCTGTCAGACTCACAGGAGTGACACCTTTCTTCCCCATCCCTGCTGTAGCTGAGCAGAACCAAATTTAGATTTTGGTCAGAAGAACTTTGATCAAACCAAAAAAAATCACCACTCCTAAAGGTAAAGTCCAAGCACCACCAGGACTGCCTGTTTTGAGCTAAGACAATAAAATAGGACAGTCTCAGGTAGGCCTAAAAACCCAGTCTCAATTGTTTTGTAGGGTTTTTTTGGGTTTTGCTAATTTTTCTTCTTATCCCCTTATTTCCTCCCTCTCTTTACCAAGGTTTTGGACTTTTACTTTACTGGAGGTACACAACGGTGCCTGAGATCCCGTGAATTTGGCGATTTCCATAAACAAAGCATAAGAAGTCTTAGGGAGCAGGGAGGATGGAGCAGTGGCCACCCTCCAGATCAGGGGAACAAGTGGGAAGCCTCATTTTGAGCTTTCAAGTTGTGAATTATTCTCAGGCTTCTTTCCAAAAAAACTTCAAAATTTCAAATACAATTCTGAGCCTCCACATTTCCATCAAAAGAGACAAAAGTAGACTTAAACATGATGTTATGAACGAGACCTCACTGTGTATCAGAAGGAAACCCCTTCCTCATGAATGCCTCCTTTACACAATGACTGGGAAAAGTCAGTATCTGCAATCAGGCCTTCCCTGGATTAAGTCTTTTCTTGGAAACTCTAAATGTGACCATACATGGGAACAACCAGACAAGAAAAAACCCAAGAGCCATCTTTGATCTTCCTGTTCTGTAAGTCTACACATCCTCAAGAACAACAGAGGAAAGAGAAGTAAATTATTTCCAACATTTCCCATTTCCCTTGGAAAGCAGTAGCTGTACAAACATCTGAGTTCTTCATTTCTCATCTCTGAGACCTTGCTAGCAACATGCTCAGCCACCAGCACAGAACTGAAACACACTCTGGATTTATGCTCATGCCCACCATCCCTGCTCAAGCCTGCTACAAATGGCCAAGGACGACACTCTTGCATGTGGATACAAACTGGGATGTAAGTCAGTAAAAGCCCTCCAGTTTCTTCTCTTTCCATCCCTGGCTCTGTCATAGGCAATTAAAGCCAATTTCTAATGTCCTTTTCACCCCTGCAAGAAATTCCTCCAGGCCTCCCCAGCACCCCTTGGCACTCTCCCTGTTCTCCGGTTACAAATAGAGATTTCCCAGGTTGCTGCAGCACAGCTCACATCCACACTCAAAACTGGTATCACAATAAACAACAGGGAAATCAAAACCATCACACTATAAAATATAGTTACCAAAAAAAAAAAGCTGCCTGGATACTTTTTTGGGGCAGCTGTCACACTAAAAAATTTCAAGTTTCCTGTGCGAAGTGAAGCCGGGAAATAGAAATGCTCGTGAAGTAGATGGGAACCATTATGGAATAAAAACCATCCAGATGTTTTAAACATGTTCTATTTTAAACATGCTCCACTTTCTCCTCAGCTTGCCCTTCAAGAGGCACCCAGGTGAAAAGCACAAGTGACAAAAACAATCTGTCTGAAGGACAACTTCAGGGAAATAAAGCAGACCGAGCACGGAGCGGCTTCCCAGGTCTGAGATCAGAGCAGAGGGCACACGCAGCCCCAGCCATCACCAACAGCCCCTTCCAGACTTCCCCCATCACTCAAGAAATCTCAGGCACACCACAGCATGTGGCCCCTGAAGAATCCAAACGTCTGCACTGCTCTGGAACTGATGGCAGGAACACAGACCAGAGCCCAGCTCCGAATGGAAAGAGCCAAAGTAACTCCCTTACCTTCCGTGAAGCTTCCTGTAAGAGTTATCACCACAAACACTTTGCCTTCTGGCTCCAAATCCACCTGAAAAAAAGGAAAGGAAATGTCAGAAGATTGGGGGTTTTTTGAGGCAGAAATTCTTCTCGGGATTTTGCATGACTAATCCTGCCAACATCTGATAGTATTTGAACCCATATATATTCTCATGTACATTTTTACTTGCAAAAAAAAACCAAAAAAAACCCCAAAAAACTTGCATCCACTGCCCAAATTGTTCAGCATTCAGGGCTCCATAGAAAATAAGGAACTTGATTCCTTCTTTTTCCTAGAAGTGCTGAACAATCTCAACCTTGCTAGAGGAAACAGAAGTTTTAAAAAAATAAAATACAGTTAATAGTGTTCCAATCTGTGAGATAAATGAAGCAGGACTAACACTAAATTCTCTGAAAAGATCAATGTGCATCTGTTTCAAGAACTACATGGATATTTCCTCCCTATTATATTTTATCTCAGTGAAATTGTTTCAGACTCTCAAAATACCATCAGCACTGAGGCAAATGCTGATTTCTTACATAAATCACCTTTTGGCCTTAAACCATAGGAAATAGAAAACTGTCAGTGCTGTTACCTAAGGACTTCTCGTCATTTAATCTAAATTAGATAGAGATAGAGATACAGAACATAATTTTAGGGATCAGAGATTCAATCCCAGTGTCAGTCCGCGTGTCCTTGAAAGAAACCATTTATTTTTTGGTGAGTAGATTTTTCATTTTGAGATACATTTTTAATAAAGCTCTTGCTTTGAGTGTTTGGGGTTTTTTTATTTACCAGCTAGAATCATAGCTGAAGTTTGAGCCAGGCTGTCACACAGAAATCTCACTTGAAAAACAAAAACAAAGAAAGAAACAAGAAGGCACCCCCTGACATTTCCCATAAATTTCAAGGTTAAGATTAGCAAAGGGGAGCTTCACACCTCATGGGTATCAATCACCTGTGCAGAACAGGAATTCTGAAAATGGAGCTCTCTGGGGGAATGAATAAAGATTGCTCATCCAAACCCTCTTTGCTCCTCCTGTACAAGCACAGGATGATGAGCTCAGGCACCTTTTCCAGGGGTGGAACACGGTGTGCCCTGTCAGCCCTTTGATTCCTCTGCAGTGTAAACACGCCTCACATCACTGAAACAAACCTCCAGCCATCACCCTGAGCTCCCAGAGCAGGGGCTATGGACCACCCCCGCCCCACACATCTGCTCGTGGCTTCCAAAAAACGCTGCTGCCACCAACCAAATGGTCCTTTTCAGGCAATAACATTGAGATACTGGAAAAACAGAAAGGTGAACCCTAAGGAGGAGCCAGACAGCCAAGCTAAAAATGGAGTGGAAGCATCTGCACAGCTGTAGGTGGGAGAAGGTGCCTGAGCTGGGCTGACTCTGCAGGGTTAAGGTACAGCAGAGTACCTTAATTTTCTGCTGGCACCTTCATTCCCAGGAATGCTGACATAGCCCAGGAGAAACAGCCTTCTGGGGTAAGTGAAGGGGAAGCACAGACAAGCCATGCATTTCTCCAGCCCACAGTTTGTTGCAGAAGTAGCAAAATTGTATTTAAACTGTTGGGAATTTGTTAGGATGAGCAGAAGAAATATTTTCAGGAAAAAGAATGAGCAAAAATCTCATTCACAAGACTGCAGCTGCAGTTCTGAGGTGCCACGCACACACTTTCATCAGTGGGACACAAAACAGGGAAGCTACAACTGCTTGGGAAAATCCTATCAAAATGCTGATTTTACGGATATGATATTCTGCTACTCGGCCAATCGATTG